>JAVXUO010000723.1:0-448949 GCA_033065855.1 Escallonia rubra
CGGAAAAAAGTGTGTAAAATGAGAGAAAGATGGTTACTTTCCTCTGCTTAGGTCAAAAGTTTCGATCTTTACCGCAGCGAAGTTATTTTCATGGTATTTGAATGGTTTAGGTGGTGTTGGGGACAATAGCGCGAGGACATGGTAGTGCTAGAAAGAAAATGTTTTATTGGAATAAGATGGTCACATTGTTAAGGTTTTGCAATTCTGGTGATTAAATTACTATCTTGAAAATTTCATCCACTTCTATCTTGTTCTGCAGAATTTTTTATTTCTAATATCAGCTAGTGGAAGTGTGTAACGTCTTGACATTTATTTGTCTGAGTAGGGCCGTGCGAGCAATAGGGTGTTGACCAGGTTCTCGAGTTCGACTGCTGTTGCCACCCAATCTTCAGGGGGTTTACTTAGTTGGCTTACCGGAGAACGTTCCAGACAAAGCAGTCCTCTAGACTTTCCACTTGAGGGGGTCACTCTCCCACCCCCACTACCTGACTATGTTGAAGCGGGTAGAACCAGATAACGACTCTACCAAACGGAGCCAAAATAGCCTCCGAATCATCGGCGGTACGTGTTCCACTTTTGTTTCTTCTCTTTACTTGACTTTGTTGTTTCGACAAAATCATTAATATTCGTGGTTGGTTAACAGAGCCCTGCAGCCTCCATTGGGCTATATGTGGATTGTGGTTCAATATACGAAACACCAGCTTCATTTGGGGCGACGCATCTTTTGGAACGTATGGCATTTAAGAGCACAAGTAACCGAAGCCACTTGCGGATAGTGCGGGAAGTGGAGGCAATTGGTGGCAATGTGACAGCTGGGGCCTCTAGGGAGCAGATGAGTTATTCCTATGATGCTCTGAAGACATATGTGCCTGAAATGGTAGAACTGCTTATTGACTGTGTGAGAAATCCTGTTTTCCTGGATTGGGAGGTCAATGAACAGGTATTTTCTTCCTCTTCTCAGGCATCTGCTATGATGCTGCATTTTTCTTTTGACAGCGCAGATGTGCTCAAAAAGTACTTTACCCTTTACAGCTTGAGAAAGTGAAATCCGAGATTAGTGATGCCTCAAAGAACCCTGAAGCCTTGCTTCTGGAGGCAATTCATTCTGCTGGTTATTCTGGTGCATTGGCAAATCCTCTTATGGCAACAGAATCTTCCATAAACAGATTGGATAGTACAATATTGGAGGAGTTTGTCGCTGTGAGTCTAAGAAAGATTTTTCGTTTATTTAGGAACAGATTCTAGTTGTTCATATTTTAGGTGCTTATTGATTTATCATGATTTTTCTGGGCCCCTCATGACATATTTTCTGTTGCTTAACTGGTTTATTGTAAAATGGCAGCAAAATTACACTGCCCCTCGGATGGTTCTTGCTGCATCTGGTGTTGACCACGAGGAGCTGGTAAAAATTGCAGAACCACTTCTTTCTGACATGCCCGGTTTACCTCGCCACGAAGAGCCACCATCAGCATATGTTGGGGGTGATTATCGCTGTCAAGCTGAAGCAGAGGTGTGCCTTGAACGATCTCTTCAATTTTCTGTTATTCCGTCTCTGCTTTTTATGTGTTAATTACGACATAGTTTCTTGATTCCCATCTCTGATCAGAATACTCAGTTTGCTCTTGCCTTTGATTCCCATTTCTGGACAGAGTACTCATTTTGCTCTTGCCTTCGGAATTCCTGGTGGCTGGCATAAAGAAAAGGAAGCCATGGCCTTGACAGTTCTTCAGGTACCAATCTCAATTTTCATTAGCAATTTTTGTTGCAATTATGTTTGCTCTTTTTGTTTCCCTATTTGGATACCTTTGAAGCTGTAGGTTTTAAATCTTTCTAAGTCCTTGCTATTTTTGTCTTTGACTGTCATTTTTTACTTGATGTGCTGCCCGCGTCGGACCTGTTTCTTAAATAATTTTTTAGATGCTAATGGGAGGAGGTGGATCTTTCTCAGCGGGGGGTCCAGGAAAAGGGATGTATTCACGACTATGTAAGTTAAAGACTTATTAACGTCTGATTAATCCGTGATTGTTGTTAATATATTGCAAATACGCACCCTCTACGTACACACTTCCATCATTATATTATTGACAAGTGAAGCAGGGAAACTGAAAATGGGTTTTATAATATGGGGTTTATTTGATGATGTTAAAGTGTCTTATATCACCTTTGTGCCCCTTTAACTAGACGTGTTTGTTCTGGTATCTGAGCAGATCTTCGTGTCTTGAACGAGTTCCCACAGATGCAGTCTTTTTCTGCATTTAACGCCATTTACAATAACACTGCCATTTTTGGAATTTCAGCTGCAACTGTAAGACATCTTGTTGAATATTTTCTTGAATAGTTAATTGGGCTTTTTGACTGAATGTTTCTTTCAGACTTGCATTTTTCTTTGAACAGTCTACTGTTATTATGTTGCAACATTATTTATTCTTTGTTCGGCTTGTTTTACGAGTTTTCTTTGGCACGCATTAGTTTGTAACTACTAGTCGTTCATCTGTGCAAATGCACGGAAAGGAATCTGTTTATGAGCACGTTGTTATTGAGACTTTCAGATACTACAAGTTTTTATTTTATATAGAAGTTATCACTTTGAATAAAAAAAGATTTATGTTATATAGATTATTCTTGGTAAAAGAAGTAAGAAGTAAAAATTTTGTTGTCAAATTTATATTTAAGTACAAAAGGTGCTCTGAGATCAGTCAAGTATTGATTTACAATCAAATGGTAGAAGCAAAGTGAGGCCTTAGATTACATTTGAGTGGAAAGATTAAAGATTTTATAGGATCATAGACCGGATATTGTGGAAAAGGGGAAGGTTAATTTGGCAATTTTGAATTTATGGACTCAAGCACACTTTATATAGGACTCTCAACCAGCATTTTAGCGATTTCAGGCAGAAAATTTTCTATTGAGAGAGTTGATTTGAAGTTTCAGCAGCTAGATCTAGACTTTCCAAATTGCACAATCAGACACTATTTTGTGCAGGTGCTTGTGTTTGAGGCTGTGCGCGCGCGTGTGAGAGAGAGTTCACTGTTTGGTAAAAAATCTAGTGACCTAACGGAACGAATATTCTGGTTAATAGTGTTAATTTGTTCAGTTCGGTTTTCATAATATATCTTTTGTAAATTGATTCCGTTGGAGAAGTTGTCGGTTGGATAATTAATCTAAGTGGACTGTGTTTTGCACCATCATTCACACTCTTGAGGTCTGTACCTTGTCTCTCATGCGATGGTCCAGTAGATTTGGTGCTGTTATAAATAGTAATCGTGGGTGATATGAAAGTTATTTACTACAAGAAGAGGTTACTCATACCATTTCATTTGCTAAAAATCTCTTGCCTAAGTATTCATTCCATCACAAAACAAAATCACAGATTAGATCTAACCTAAGACATACAATAGACCATAAAAAATGTAAGAGCATGTCAGTACAATTCTTCCTAGGATGTTCCTTTATACAATTAAATCCTTTGATGGCATTTGGTTTTGCCTTGAAACCAGTTCTCTGCAAGCAACTTGCTGCATGACCCAAAGCCAACACCTTTGTGTGATCAGCTACATGTATACACCTGTTGGCAGGATTCGCAGATTATGCAGCGTGCTTATACTATTTAAGTAAATTCCAGACTGGGTGTTTTATTGGAAACTCCTGTTATACTTCTGAAGTTTTTGGGCTATAAACTATTCGTCCTTTCTACTTATCAAGCAAGAACAAGATAAATCCTCCTCGTCCCTGCTCGTTATATCTCTTGGAGATGGCCACCTATCATCTCACTATTCTATGCTAGCCATTGCTTGGCTATTATGTTTTGTCACATCTGCATTTGTATACCCCTTTACACTGAAAATGCTCTTTCTTTTTGGGATTCAGAGCTCTGATTTTGTGTCAAAAGCAGTTGATATTGCAGTTAGAGAACTTATTGCAGTTGCAACACCTGGACAAGGTTTGCTACATGACCTCTAACTTCACTAGTATAAGTTTCCACTTGGTATTGGGGTTTGCATGATAGTCTTTCTTAAGGCTGTGCCTGTGCTGATTTCTGCTGTTGCGCAAATCATTGCTCTTCTTGCAGTTGACCAGGTACAGCTCAATCGTGCCATACAATCAACAAAGTCTGCCATTTTGATGAACTTGGAATCCAGAGTGAGTGACCTGCTTTCGCCTATGAGCATTGCTGGCTTGAATAAATTATGCGTTGGACGTTTTTGCTTTCTTCAGCAAGCATGTTTACCTAATCTGCTTACCTTTAATGTGTATTTTGCAGATGGTTGCATCAGAAGATATAGGTAGACAAGTTTTGACATATGGAGAGAGGTATTCAAACTATTGCTTCTTTTATCTCTACTTAGCAAAGAAAAAGATGGTTCTTTTATCTTTACTTGCGGACCAGTAGTCATATCTGCCAGATCATCCCTAGCTTTAGGCCCTCCTTACATCTGTATAGTATCCTCAATATATCATAGTCATTGGGTCCATCCAATAAAACGTTATGATCTTTAATTGGTAAAAAGTAAGACTTTTATGCGCTCTGTTCCCCTCTGGATACTCTAGTCTATGACATACACTCTTTTAGTATCAAGAACTCTTGAAGCATATGCTGATTTGTCATTGACACTTTTATTATACATACATGTGTCCTGTGATACTTTAATTTTCTCTAATACTGCCATCACCCCAGATAATTAATATCTCACGTTATTCCTGGAAAAAGGAATTAATGTAAACTTCTCAATAAACGTCATTTGTTGATGTGATCCGACAAGTTAGCTGCACGCAAATAGTATTGAGTTTGGGCTTCGTGAACCAAATTCGTTCTTTCCCCTTTCTCTTTTATTGGTGTTTTAGGCAACTTTTTGGCACGCTCGGGGTAGCCTAGAGCAGCTTGTCTGATTCTTCTAATATTTGTAGACCCGAACAAAGTCTGATGAGGGCTATCAATACTGCAAGCTCCACCAAAATAAGGTTTGGCTCCACAGATGTTCAGGATTTAAAGCATCTCAAAAGAAAAGATACAGAGGAAGAACACTATTACTTAATATGAATCTCCCTGCTAGAAAACTAATGATTCTGTAGTTGAATAAACTCTTTCAAAAGTATTTGGAGAGAAAGAGCTTAGAGAGCATGGGCACATGGTAGCAAGCTTTAGAAGTTGTCTCGCTACGTGGGCAAGTTTGACTAGAAGATAAGGCTTTCCTGGGTTTAGTTAAGCAAAATGCGGATAAGTAGAAACCTCTGGCAAACAAAGAAGCCATCCACAATAGCCTACAGCAGACCCAGACTTGTAATGAAAATGGTTGATCCTATTAAATAAAGTTTCCCAGAGTAGTATTAACAAATAGTTTTCTCACCTTAACCATCCTTTGAACTTGTAACCTTTGTGGAAGAACAAAATTGTGGCCTCGTTTTTTAATTCGGACCAGATTGACTGATTTGAGTGCATATTAGCTGTGTCTAATTTATTTTAGTCCCTGACTTGTGCTGTTTGATAGAGAGGTGCTTGTGATTAATCATAGTTATTTACTTGGTCATTTTTCTATTTTGCTACTTCTAGCTATCTTCTTTTCACGTGCGTATGGGAAACCTTATCAAGTAGATGGACATCTCGTCTATAAGTTGAAAGCTTGACCATAATTATTCATGTTAATATTGGTACAGTTGATAGCGAGTCCATGAAACCGTTTTGTTTTTCATCTTCTGTGTATAAACATTTTGTAATAAGCAAGCAATACCAAAAGAAAAAAAGTTGATTTAGATTCTCAATATGCAGGAAAAGGTTCCGACTGGTTAACACCCAAGAGACAAATGCTCTATATCCTTGTAGTTGTGGATATTTCTCTGAGTTCTCTTTTTACCTTTTTTTTTTTTTTTTTTGGTAAGAGTCACTAATATAAAAATTCACCATGTACCCTGAAACTCACAGAGCAATCAAAAAACCTAATAACAGTGTGGAAAAGAAGACCCACAAAAAGACGCGGAACAAAGTACATAACAAAAACGAACTTAGTTCTAGGGCGACAGTTGTGGCTTCTCCCTGGCCAAATTAATGTTTGGCTGCTTCCTTGTTGTTGCCGAGGAAAGATGGTTCGCATGCCACGTGAGGTGCCACAAAGGATGCAGTCTGCGTTGGCTTCCAGGTAGACGAAGTGGGAGACAACAAGGATGGAGTAAGGGCTGAGAGCAAGGCTCCCCAGGCAGGTCGCGAGGGCTGGCAGCGCCGCGTAAGCAGGGAGACGACGAGCAGGGGCGACAGTCAACAGCCGACTGTCCGCGTCAAGGGTGCAGCGTCAAGAGTCCGATGACAGGAGTCCAAATGCCTCTCTCACTAGAACTCCAGAGAGAATGGGTTTTAGAGAGAGAAAGTGAAATGTGGAAATGAGGGAGTCCCCTGAATAAGCTCCAGAATCCACTATATATAGGCCCAAATATGCGCGTGTCATCAGCCGACACGTGTCGTCCTCCGGGAGTGACACATCGCCGTAGGGGGTCCTGCGGTATTGATCGTTCGTCGGATATGCTGGCCCCCGAGTTCATGCCGCCCTGCCCTTACAGCGTCCCTCTGCCTGTCTGAGGAGACTGACCACACTGCGGTAGCATGGTCAGAGCAGCCCGTTGCCCCAGCCTCCAGTCCAAGCCCTTACTGAATCCCACGAGATGCGTCATGAGACGCGCAGAGATCCTGGCAGCGGTGAGGGTTGCCCCTGCAGCCAACTGCCAGGCGTGCCGGACGCGATGCCCTCCGAGGACCTGCTCCCGTCCCGGAGTGACCCGCGGTTCATTGCCCTGACGACGTCGATGATCAACGGTGATATGAGCGCACATGCTCACAGCTCGATGCTTAGAGTCCGTGGCGGGGCATCCTCGTGCTGGAGCACTACGAACGGAGCCCCCAGAAGCCTGTCGGTTGGTTGTGCCGGCGATGGCCTTAGGGTCGTGAGCCTATCCCCGTGGCGAAGGCCGGAGCCTCCGGTTGATTGCACCTGCGAGGGCCGGAGCCCGTCGGTTGATTGTGCTGGCGAAGGCCGGAGCCTCCGGTTGATTGCACCTGCGAGGGCCGGAGCCCGTCATTTGATTGAGCCGGCGAGGGCTTAAGGGTTGCGAGCCCGTCCCGCCGTGAGTTTGATTGAGCCGGCAATAATGACCGTCGCACTACTGAAGATAGCGAGGGTGTGTTGTTGGAGCGAGAAGCTAGTGCCGTGCAGCAGATTCCCCCCTTCGCGGGGCAATGGAGGCCGACCCCCTTGGGGTGGCCGACCCCTTGGGGTGGCCGACCCCCTTGGGGTGGCCGACCCTATTTGGGGGGAGCACCTTTGATCGCCCTCCGGATGCTCGAGGCGCGGAGTACTTTAACCGAGCAATCTTGTTGAGCGATGTTGACCGCCAAATGGGTGACGTGTCGCGCCACTAGGATCTCTTAGCGGGCCCTGGGGTGCGGTCCAGAATAGGTTGTGAACACTTTTCTTGTATGAAGACCAATTCAAAAGCTATAACGGAATGTGGCATCACCAGGAATACACGGGAGTAGCGTAGTCAGGAACTCCATTGCGAGTAGATTATGAAGAAGGAGATGTAATCTTTCTTTCCTCATTGCTCGTGCACATGAATCTCCAATATTATCTCTGGACATTCTATCCATGTGATTATCACTGTTTGGCCAAGTCATGGCTATTACATGAGGCTAATGGCGTGGCAATTTGTGTCTCATCTTTCAACTATGTGCATGTCCCCATATTTTTCTCACATTAGTTTCACCTTTTTGTTATCCTTAGGAAACCTGTGGAGCATTTCTTGAAGGCTGTGGAAGAAGTTACGGCAAAAGATATTGCGTCGATTGCACAAAAGCTTCTTTCCTCCCCTCTTACAATGGCATCTCATGGGGATGGTAACTTCTTTTCTCAGAAGAATTATTTTCTGCTTAGGCTTTCATTGCAGCTTTTGTTGAACTGCTGCTCATTTTTTACTTATTTGGCAGTTCTGTACCTCCCAAGCTATGACACAGTCAGCAGCAAGTTTCAATGAAACTGAAATTGCTTTTGCGAGGCAAACTGGGCAGACGCAGTGCTGTCGTCCCAATTTTTTGAGTATTTGCAAGCTTTTGAGCTTACTACATCGAATAGTTATGGAAAATAAGAAGAAAATGTAGTTGTTTTCCATTTGAAAAACAATAATTTGGCGATCGACAACAAGCAGCACTTGGATGATCAATTCATTCTTATATTCCTTGTAACTTATGGTGGCAAGAGTTTTCGGATTTGTCAAATGGGGTTTCCACCTTGTTAGAAGCTGTAATATTTACTTCATGTGGTTGCTTAATTTCTTTTGCCTACGCTCTTTGTTTGCGATAAACAAATGTCATCAAAAGTGTTTGATCCTCTATTGTATAGGAAGTGAAGTATATACTGCAACAGTTTTAGTGATAAAAGATTGTCATTAAAAGTATTTTGATGTTATTGTTAAATTAATAATGACAATCTTTCGTCATTAAAATACATTTAGCGATAGTTTTCTATTACGGCTGAGGATCTGGACAGCAAGAGGAAAATTTTCCAGCTGATTGATAGCAATACTTTAGGTTCAACCAAGGTCCCGGAAGATGAGGAAGTTGGGAAGCTGGGTGAGCAGGAGAAAAGTAATGAAGAATGGGGTGGCGGAAGTGGTTGCTGTCGCGGCGGAGGTGGTGGTTGTGGTGGCCGATGGTGAGCAGCTGTGTGGAAGACTCGTTGAAATTAGCTCGCGGGCTGCATACTTTTTTGGGCGGTGCCAAGAAGAAGAAAGGACGAGTGTGTTGCCAGTTGGTTTTCTTGTGGTTGGGTTGGTGTTGGTGGAAGGTTGTCTTATATTGGGCCCTAGTGGTGGGTTGGGCTTCAGTCTAGTAGAAATCAAATTGTGAGGAAATAATGTCAAAAATTCTTTCATGATATGTGGAAATTTTCCTTCATTAATTTCTTATTTTTCTTTAACAAGCGAACCATAGTAAGCGATTTCTATGGCGTCGCATCTGAGAAAAAGCAAGTAAAAAGTGCATAATTAAAGCTCCGGGTGTCTTACAATGATATTCCCTCTGTCCCACTTTATTTAATCAGTTTTTATATTTGGATTGTTTGAAAAGAATTGCTCACTTTCCAGATTAAGAAAGATTTTATATGTGTTTTTTTTTTCATATTTTTTTTTTAATTTTTTTTTTATATTTTTCTCTCTACATTGAACTGCGTACTAACTCATTCTCTCTCTTTTTGTTCACTTTTTTCCCACCCCCTTCTCTCTCTCTCTCTCACTCTCACTCTCAGGATAAAATAGAATACACACAATATATGACTTATATCCTTAGTATGTGGGTCAAGTCAAAATAGAGCAATTAAATTAGGACAGAACGAGTAATATTCTAAGTCTGAATTGACGTTGTTCTTGGTTCAATTGAACAAGCAAGCTGGAACATACATGGTTGTGCTAAAGAAGCGGGTTGAGGGTTTACATCAAAATAAATTGACCTCTATGGTTCCTGATTACGAGCGTAACATCACAAACTGATGCAGAACAAAAAGTCCCCGTCATCAAATTCACTAGACTCGTACCATCGTGCTATATCGGACGTTGTTAGCACTAATTTTACAATTGATTAAATTGAAAAAGTAAGGATTGAGATAAAGATGGTTACATGGTCAAAAACGTGAAAGGGCCATATGGAGTTAGGCAAAAGTGAAGGCCAACATTAGCTGAACCTAACATTATACTTTCACCCATAGGATAGCATTGGGATTAAAAGGTCATACCCAACTCACATCAAAGTCCCAACCTCTCATAACCTACTTCTTTTTGTCTTAAATTTTGAGAAGAAGTCTAGATTACTACCACTCCCCATAGTCTAGTTGTCCCAGCTTCCTTCCTTTCTCATAATGTCGTTCTAGCTTTTCTAAAATCTTGGACTTCCTCTGCATGTACAAATGGTAAATTCACTTTTCTCATTTACTTCGAGATATCAAGTTTCTTCGGAACGGATGAACAAGATAAATTAATGTCTGTTTCAAAGGGACGAGAGACTAAAATGTTAAATTAGCCGTTCGAATGGCGACTTTACACCCAAGTGAGAAACAATTAATGATGATTCATTGACATATCAAAGTATTCATTTTGCTCAATGCATTCTGGTTTGGGCTTTTGAAAGACAAGAAGTAATCCAAATGATTTCTACTGCCAGTGGCAATATACTTTTCGAGGTGTTCATTGAAAATTAATATGTTTGGGGTCAAGCTTTCACATGACCTTTCCTTAATAATGAAGGTGTAACCACGCCTGTTTGTGAGCAAACAACGTACAGAAGAATGACACAACACAGGTCACATGGCAGAAAACATGTGCACACAGAACCCCCCATTTTGGCACTATAGAACAAACTTCCTTTTCCAGGGCTTCATGAAATCTTTGTACTCACTTGCTTCATTTACCTTTGTTCATCGAAATCCCACCAAGGTTACAAAGTGGAGACCTTCCAAAGTCCTTTCTCAAATAGTAGAATAGATGTTCCTTCGCGGAGACACCTTGACAAATTGTAACAAGATTGCAAATCATTCCAAAGAGTCTGATTGGACATTTGTTAATTGTCCACATTTGACTGCAGGATATGCTCTCCAAACTCATTCCAAGGATTTGTTTTTTCTTTCAGGTAATATTAGGGTTGGCTATATACTTATCAGGGCACTTGTAAGAATCAAATAATTGAGTATAACGTGTTGATTTCTCTTTCAATGGGTTAAGCTCGGGCAATATCATGCAATTTGGTTTCAAAATGAATTCGAAGACCTACCACAAGCTGATCTATAGAAGATTAGGAGGAGTGGATGATATTACAATTTGGTCTCATGAAGATGAATACCAAGCCCTCCACAAATTCAAGAAAGAAGCAAATTTCCCGACAGAAAATTATATAAGCGATGGAGACGAAGCCAGTGACTCTTTGATAAGGAGAGATCATTGAACCAAACTCGTTCTCAGCTTGTTTTTCGAAACTTCTTTGTTCGAGGACCATATATGTCAAAGCAAGCAAGACTTATGCGCACTCGATCAACACAAAGTCAAGTGACATTGAGCTACTAGATTAACAACACGGCATTACCTTTCAATTGTGGCATAATTTTATGCAAATTGAAAAGAGAAAAAAAAAAAAAAAACTTCAAGATGATTATGGCACATTGAGGGAGAATCAAGACCCTAAAAACAGTGTTGAGAGATGTGGGCTCCAGGGACTGGATTAGTCAATAGTCAACTTAATGGATAGTCTCAACCATTTTCATTGAACTCTTTTGGACAAAAAGAGAAAATCTAATCACAGTATCTTCACAATTTGAAGGCCACTTGATTTAATTCATTGGCTCATTCACATAGTTTTTCCTCCTCAGATATAATTCTTTTTTGTCAAAGGATATCTATATATCTTTGTATAAGCACACACACACACAAACACACACATATACATATATGTATAAATATATATATATATATATATATATATCAGACACATGAGAGCAATATATAATCATGGTCATCAGTTCCCCAGAGACATTTCTCTGGACCCTTCATCATTTTATCCTTGACTGTTCAAAAAGAATGCTATAAGCAAGAATATTGCTTAAACATCATCTGGTGCTACACAAGATCTCCAGGTGGACCCACTTAAAGGTGGGGTACCAATTCTTTCATCTGTACCACAGGGTAAAGGATTGTATTACCTCAGATGTATCCAGGAAGTAGAATACAAAAAAAAGTCAGTAGCAAAGAGAAAACAAAAGTTACCAACAAATATAAGTAATTAAGATGCCGATTCGGTATATATTTAGCGCATCTGTATTCGTACACCTTTAAATTAAATGCTCAGTCACGTGTTTCGATATTCACTTAGCGAACCCGCTCCTGAAAAAGAAAACTCATAAAGCTGAGTATAGTTTATCTGCAGATTGAAAATTCCAGGTTTCTGCAGATAAATGCTTCCTAAGATTTAGATGGGAAGGTAAGGGGGGAAAGGCTGGGCTTTGGGCTGGTGCTTAATTCAGGTTTAGATGAGCTAATTTATTTGGTGCTTCTGGTTGAAGTATTGTTGATTTTTATATGATAGATATATGATTTAAATACAAGGGGTGGTGGTGGTCCATCAAGTATACTGCTCATTTGCCTTGCATTTCAAGCAACCTTCTACCCTCCCCCCCCCAAAAAAAAAAAAAAAAACCCCTCCTCTCTCTGCAACATTCATGGCAAAAGAATCATGATCAGCACTCCAGCTCAAAACGCATGTGAGTCCCTTTTTCCTCTCTCTCTCTCTCTCTCTCTCTCTGTGTGTGTCTCTGTGTGTGTGTGTGTCATCATAAAATGAAAATAGTCTTGAATATACAAAGGTTTGATGTAAATGTGCATACAGTTAACAGGAATACACTTTGAGGTGCAATCTGGTTGATCATAGATGATACTGTAATCATCCTGTTTACACAAAAAATTTGCTAGCTAAAGTTTTTTTCTGGGTAGTTTCTTCAAGAAATGATTCAAGGTATTGCTGTCAAAACCTCTTTACTGCAGAAATACAAGCAGTTCCAGTAATTTTCTTAAGTCTGATACAAGCAGGTGTGGAGGGGGGGGGGGGGGGGGGGTGTTGATTGCTGTCAAAACCCTTTTGGCTGCAGAAATACAATCAGTTCCAGTGATTTCTCAAGTATGATACAAGCAAGATAAGGGGGGATATTGCTGTCAAAACCTTTTTACTGCAGAAATACAAGCAGTTCCAGTAATTTTCTTAAGTATGATATACAAGCAGGGGGTGATCTGCTTTTGGCTCACTAACAGCTGTGTGAATCAAGGCCGTTTGTTACTTTTGCTTTATACAAGCTAGTCAAGAAGACTCAAAACAAAGGTGGGGAGCTCAGGTACCCTTTAAAAGGAAAAAAAAAAAAAATAGTGATAACCAACTTTTTTTGTTTAATTTTTTTTCTTTTCTAATTTTTTTATCCTAGTATTTCTCTCTCTTTCTTTCTCTCTCTCAAAACCGCCTACATGTTCTACTTAAATTAGCAAAGAGTTAAAGGTGGGGGTATATAGGGGTATATGAGGTGGTACCTTTTCCTTTATCCCACTGGCTTCAGTTAAAGTTGAGGGAATTCTGGTGTTTTTTTCCATGGTTAAAGCAAGTTTTATAGCTCCATCCTACCCTGTGACAGTTTCTTCTTTTCTCCTCTCCCTCTCTCTCATTCCTCTCCTCTTCTCTCTGCTTCTTCTTCTCTCCTGACCTCACCAGTACTGAAAGATTTTCCACTTTGGTTTCTTTTCTTATTTGGGCTTCGTTCGATTTCTTGTTTTAGACAGTCTTTATTGAACAAGTTCGAATTTGTATCTCGCTTTTGTTAATCTTTGTTCCTCCTCCTCCTTTTAGTTTTCACTGCAAAGTTACAGGTTGAATTTAGGTTCTTGTTGATCATACATATCTGGAAGTGACAAGAATTTTTCATTTTGATAGTTTTTCTTCATCATATAAGTTTTTGTATATTTATAGCCAGCCTTACACTATTCTCGATTTATTTTGCTTTTCTTGTTGGTCCAAATAAATTTTGATCGTCGATCAAACTTGTACAAGTTCATTGGTTGATAGAATTGAAGCATTTATGGAAGATTTTGATCAGTACCTCATTTGGTAGAAGGAGGCTGCAGCTTCTGGCCCGTGTTGGTTGTACGTTGGAGGAGAGATGAATAAGGGTCAGTTGGGTTCTATCAGCAGCTCTGATCTCATTGATGCAAAGCTTGAGGAGCATCAACTGTGTGGATCCAAACAGTGTCCTGGTTGTGGGCACAAGCTCGAAGGAAAGCCGGTACGGATGTACATCTCGTATTACTAATATTCTTGGCTTCATTTTCAAGATTTTGACAAAAAAGAATCAAGAAAGAATCGAATTATGCTTGCTGCTTAACTTTCTACTTTGTTTGTTCCATAATATTGATTTTAATTTTTGGATAAACCAATTTGAAATCTTTGGAAACTAAAACAATTGTCCTTATTTGCCTTCTCTTCTTAACTTTTTGTGTTAATTCATTTGCAGGATTGGGTAGGCCTACCAGCAGGAGTAAAGTTTGATCCAACAGACCAAGAATTGATAGAACACCTTGAAGCAAAAGTGGAGGCTAAAGACTCGAAATCTCACCCTTTGATCGACGAATTCATCCCCACTATTGAAGGAGAAGATGGGATTTGTTATACTCATCCTGAAAAGCTTCCAGGTCGGTAATAGTAGAACTTCAATACAACGGTGATAGATTGCTTAGATACAACGTCGTCTTTGACTTTCTCATCGCATGAGAACAGTGTCGTATTAAGGAAAAACAACCTTTCAATTTGTTCTTACCAGAGTTTGATGCGTTAGGTTTTACTCTTATTATGTTCTTCCTCTATGTTAGAACAAATAAATCGAACTCCAACTGTTCGAGGACTTCCTTTGTTAGTTCTTGTTTGTTGTGACTTTGTTCAGGAAGTAGTACTCCATATTGCTTCACTGCTTGTTATACCTAAGTCTAACCTAACTTTGATTTCTGGTTACACTTGAACACATTTTTCTTCCAGGGGTTACAAGAGATGGATTGAGTAGGCATTTCTTTCATAGACCTTCCAAAGCTTATACAACTGGTACAAGAAAGAGAAGAAAAATTCAAACCGAATGCGACTTGCAAGGCGGGGAAACTCGGTGGCACAAGACAGGCAAGACAAGGCCGGTTATGGTGAATGGCAAGCAAAAAGGGTGCAAGAAAATTCTGGTGCTGTACACAAACTTTGGGAAGAACCGAAAACCCGAAAAAACGAACTGGGTCATGCACCAATACCACCTGGGTCAGCATGAAGAAGAGAGGGAAGGAGAGCTCGTGGTTTCGAAGATATTCTATCAAACTCAACCGCGACAATGCAATTGGTCCGACAGGAGTACTGCGGCGACCACCGCGGCGGAGATAAACAGCGACCTGAGTAGCCGGAGGGAAAGTGGAAGCGGGAGTTCTTCTTCTAAAGAACTGATCACCCATAGGGATGAAATATCTGCTGCTGGCGTTGGTGCTGCATTGTCAAGTTATAACCCCATGGATATTCAGCAATTGAAAGCTGACCATTTCAGCTTTGTCCCATTCAGGAAAAGCTTTGATGAGGTACCCTATCCCTATGCCTTTTGTTTCATTGAACCTTGCTGCCAATGAACTCTCATTAATTTATCTTCTTCATCTATTTCTCAACACTAACTAGGGACCAATTCTCTTGTCATTTAACTGCTCCTGAAGCTTAGATTGCTACCTACATACTACATAACCGAGAAAGAAAAAAAAGGAGAAAAATTACTTATCGATAAGCCGCTAATTAAACTAAAATTATAGGAAAAATAGAGTTGTTTTCATATATCGATTTAATTAAAAAAATGTATTTGCTTATAGTAATAAAAGAGGAAAAGTAGTCAGATTTGTTTGTCTTTGTAATTTTCGTTTTTTTTTTATGTTTGTCTTTGTTGTATTCATGTTTGTTCCACATTCCTCAATGCCACAAAAAAACTTGTTTCTTGAAAGGCTTGTTGTCATTTTCCTGAAAATGCTTTAAATTACCTTCTTTACTGGAAAACATAGTAAAGAACACACATAATATATACGAAAATGAACTTTGAAAATGTTTAACAACAAGAACTTCAATTTCAAAATGAAAAGAAGCTAGAGAATGAGAACAAAAACAGAAGGAAAAAAGAAGAAGAAGAAGTTAAAAACGGATGCGTAACGTGCCCTTTATCTTCTTAAGCCATATATATATCTCTTCCTTTTCTTTTCTTCTTTCGTAAGGAAACCATGTTGGCTGTCCAGCAAGTATGCATGTATTAGGGTAAAAAGTTGACATAGAATGACTGAATGAAATAGTTAAGGAACGGACATAAAGGTTTATGGGTAGCTTTCTGTATGTGTAGCACAAAGTCTTTACCAAACTTGCTTGATAAATAACTGTCATCTAACTGAAGCTAAGTTAACAGTTTACCCAACAAAAGGGAGGATAAGGAGTTGAAAATCATACACAAACTAGAAATGAGAAAAGAAGAGACCACAGGAAACGTAAAAGAAAAAGATTCGAAGCTACACAAGAAAATGAGAAAGTGCATAACTTGGACAAGCTAGCTAAGGAGTTAAGTTTCTGGGGGTGATTTGATTGCAGGTGGGAACAGGAGGAGGAGGCGCCTCAACGG
The DNA here is from genome assembly GCA_033065855.1 of Escallonia rubra. Lineage (NCBI taxonomy): Eukaryota > Viridiplantae > Streptophyta > Magnoliopsida > Escalloniales > Escalloniaceae > Escallonia > Escallonia rubra. Next base: position 16,221 of record JAVXUO010000723.1, read on the forward strand.
CAACGGAGGTGCCGGTGGCAGCGGTAGGCACTTGCGACGAGCATGACCTCCAGAGGGTGGCGCCACCACACCACATGACCCATGAGCATCACCAGCAGCAGCAGCAGCAGCAGCATCATCATCATCAAATTGCGACAGCAGCCTTTCACATAAGCAGGCCTTCGCATTCCATATCCACCATCATTTCTCCGCCTCACCTCCACCAAACCTCCATCAATATTCTTGATGAAGACTCCTTCCATGTCTCGAGAATTATGCTCCAAAACGAAAGCTTTCAGGTAACCTAACGACATAATAGTTGCCCATGACAATATGCATAACTCCATGTCAATGTTGCACGTTATGCATGTGTACCTTTTGAGGATTACGGCGTTTATGAAGGCACAAAGCGAGCGATCGCAGATAACTTACCTGTAATTCTCACGTAGATACTTCCAACTAACGCAATGCCAATAGATTTCCTGTGCTGTTATACGTTACACACACATAAACAGGAATTTCACGAGAAAGTTATGTGCCCAGATGCTTTAAACGGACCGTGTTTTATGGTTTGTGCATCGCATGCTGGCATATCATAAAATAACAAATCAAAGCCTGAATTAAAGGAACAATGAGGTTTCTGATAAGTTATTTCCGAAAATTGCAAACACGTAATAGGATATCCGAGCCAAATTGCAAACACGTCATTTTGTTAAGTATTCATCACTCTGAAATTCTTGCATGTTGTTTACCAGACAATACATGATCACGTGGATGATTATGTTTTCTTTTGCTCTAAATGACTTCATGTATCTTTCGGCAGCAGCAGCAGCAACATCAACAGCAGCAACAACAACATCATAAACTAGGAGGAAGGTCTGCATCTGGATTGGAGGAACTCATAATGGGCTGCACTTCATCTGATATCAAAGAAGTGAGTACTATGAACAACTTTTTGACCCTGAATTTCATGATCCTTGTGTGGGTGTACGTGTCGAAACATCAACTAACGAAACAAAGGAAAAGTAACTAGATAATTGGAAAGGACTAAAAAGGAAATATTATTTTAATATAAAGAGAGAACTAGCTAGAATCCTTTTCCTTTTCCTCTTTATCTCCCTGTTCTCCTTTCCATTTCTATGCTATGTGATATTGAAAATTGTATGATAGCCAAGATATTAATGCTATGCAAAAATCAATTAGAATTTTATCTTATAGTTCTACTGTATTTTGTTAGTCATTTCACTCTTATAAGCTGATTAAAGTTACATACTAAACTTTCTGAAACAGATTCACATTGATTTTGCATGAGGGTATCTTTCAATATACAAGATAACTATAAGGAAGGAACTTCTTCAATTTATTTTTAGGGTTGGACTGAAGAAAAAGTGAACTTCTATGTTTAGTTTCTCTCAAACAAGCAAAAGAAAAGGAATCAAAAGGAAAAAAAGAGGATGAAATGTGTGATTAGAAGCCGTAATTGTGGAAGTTGCAACTTGCTAGAACCTTTCTTTCCTACTTCATTGAACAGCAAAAAAGATAAAGAAACTAATGCTGAAACTTGTTCCAAGGTGCTCTTGATTTTGAATTTGTCAGTAACAAGAGAAGATACCAACATATATGCTAATAAAGGCTATCTTTTTTCACCTGATATAATGTGTACTATGCTATCAACAACACAAAGGACAATGGAGAACCAGCTGATAAATAAATAAAAGGTGTTCAGAAAGGAAAAGGAAGATAGTGACCCAAAAACTTTTCATGTCTATGGACTTCCCTAAGCAAATAAAAATAAAAGGAACCCAAGAAACAATGTGGGCAGGGGAGGCAAAGGACAAAAGAGGCAGTTTCTTCAGTTATGGTTCCTCATTAAACAATCTTTTTTTCAAACCCTAACCCTAATTAAACCTTCTCTTTGTTATTGCAGGAATCATCCATGGCAAACCCTCAAGAGCCGGATTGGTTGAAGTACTCCAACTTCTGGCCCGACCCTGACAATCCGGATCATCATGGGTAGCAGCAAAGAAATAAAAATAAGATAAACAAGAAATTTTATATACAGAGACATCATCATTATCATATTATCATTACTACTTGAAGCCTTCCTGAAGTTCTTTTCAGCAAGAAGCCAAGAGAGACCACACATGTATATGGTTTGCTCTTTTTCTCTTTCCTCTTCTAGTACTGGAAGCCTGGCTAGTGGATCAACTGAACTAACTGTACAACAAGAAAGTATAGTCATGTCTGGGAAAAGAGTAAAGAGAAAGAATACAAAAGGAAAAAGAAAAGAAACCCAAGAAAAGGCTGCTGCTCTCTACTGACATATAGAAGGGGAAACAAAGACCCAAAAGCAAAATCCACATCCTGCATGAAAATCATCACCATGATGATTACATTACCAACTTTAATGCATGGCAATATTCTTATTATTATTTTTTTTTACTGTATAATTTCTTTATTGTATTTGTATGTACAAAGACAAAAGCCATAGAATTTGTGCAAATTGCAAAGAAAAACTGTGTTGATTATGTTGTGGTAATCACTTCTAGACTAGATATATACCTTTTGGGGCTCAAGTGATTTCCCTTCTTAGAAATGAAAATGTGCTATACATTGATGAGTATAAAGATCAATGGTGCCTTCATCACTTTCTCCACTTCTTTTGATAATTCAAGGAAATCCATTTACTTTCGCTTAGTGTTTAATCAAGATTCTTAAAATGGGTTTCAGAAGTACCCAAATTTCATACACAAACTTTTGTTCTAGTAACTAGATTATGCAGTTTGAGATCGACCAGATTTGTAGTGGACCGACTCTTCAAATTGTCGAACAATATATCTGCACCCCCATTTAATTTTCGACCTTGATTCTTGTTTATAGCACCAAAACAGTCAAACATTTGGTCATCTAATGATGGATTGGATTGCAATCATAGCAACTTTTCACTCCCATGCTAGTACGGAGTATTATTTAGCACTCAGCATGTAATCGTTTCTTTGTAATCTTTTTTTAGGCTGCTAATACATGCTAATGGCAAGAATAAAGCAGAAATGATAAATCTAGAGAAAAAGCTAATTTCTTGATCTCGATATCGCGTCATGTTGATTGAATAATGGATTCCCAGAGGTAATCCTATTTCATATAAACTGTCCACAACTTTTGGTGAAGCTATGCAGGAGGAGGCACAAGTTGTGTTTTGTCCAAAATCTCTTTATGAAAATCTTGGAATCTTGGTATAGTTACTATTAGTAACAGATCGAATTCACATTTTTAAGTCACTTCAACTTTGTTTCTGTTACTTGTTAGGGCTCTTTATTGCTTTATTCTATCCTAGATTCGAATGCTGATATGAGAGAGGGGGTAACTGAGAAGGGGAGGTAACGTGCATGGCATATAATTACCTTTTATGGGACGTGCATGAGATAAAGCAAAATCATCAAACATATGAAATGGAGCTGAGGCACCTTCAGTGTAGTTTCTCAAGGGATCGAATCTAAAGAACATAATCTATGAATGATAGGACAAGAATAAACTTTAGGCCTTGAAATGACCAACATCTCCTGCCTCATTGGAACTCATTTAGCTTGTAATCACTATCAAATATATTTCCGGAAAGGATTCAATGGGAAAGATCAAAGGTATATTGTTCGAAGTATATTTCTAGCAAACACACAAAGCAACGTCAAGATGGAATGATACTGTTGGCTATGAAAATTTTCGCGCACAGGCGACATCCATATCTCGATACTTTCTACACAACGTTTGTGATCATTCGTCGCAAAAGCACTCCCCATGGAGCGTACCAATCATGCCATTTGGCAAACAAACCGTAATGTGGGATGCAACGTCCGTTTACGTTAGTCCGTGTTTTCATTTTGTCATTTCAAGCTCGAGACCCGCAGCCATACCAATGCCTCAAATGGTAATATGAACTACTCGTTTTTTACCCATAGAATGCTGAGATTTTAGTGATAGTAGTTGCAATATGGAAGAATTACAAATTCAAGAGCTAATACGGATGAACAAAGTACATGATAATGTACGATCACATGCTTGGAATCCCTCCAAAAATGGTCTATTTTGGATGTTCCAAATGAACTTATCTATGGCACCCCCACAACACTATTATCCCCCTTTGTGTGAACGTATATATGATAAGAGGATTTAGTGGCGAATCCTAGCACTGAAGTGGACATGCTTTGTGTAAGTATTTTTCAAAATATAATCAGAAAGGAGAAGAAATCCTGTATGCATGGGATGCCAAAGGATGATACAAATATATATATAAGCATAAGAGAGAAAGGGGAAGGGTCTCTTTCCACATGCAATATTAGAAAAGAATGACAAGTCTTGTTCAACCTTAAAAGTTGATATTCAATTCTTTCGCTTTATGCAAGATTTTGGATGCTTTTAAAGTGGAGAGAGAGAGAGAGAGAGCAGCGTTAGGGTTTCCCCTGCAGAGAGTACAGATTCGGTCCCGTAAAGAAGTTGCAGGAAGAATAGTATTAGTGCAATGAGGAATATCACAACATGCAGTGACCACCTTTCTTTCGATTCTTCCCACAAGCCCGCCCGCCATTTCTGGGTTCTCTGGTTATACCAATTTTCGCTAACCTTCTTGGTGTTAAGCTTCTCTTGTTAAAAGAGAAGCTACGCCCTCATGTCTTGTGCAACATGTGACAACCCTTTGACATAACGGTAAGGTTGTTCTATTTTGACATGGAGGTAACGAGTTCAAAATAATGCTTACATGTACGAGGAAGGAAAAAATTTGGTTGCTGCCCCGGTTGGAGGAATCTTCCTCCTACCCCTTATATAGTGACAATCAATTGTCTCTAAATGTTTTTAATGGCTTTTATTTAGTGACGCTAAAAAAGTACTGCTAATAATTGTAACTGAAAGTGTTAAAAGAAAAGTCGCTTGAAACAATTAGCGACTATTAATTGTCACTGTACATGGGGTTGAAGGAAGATTCTTACAACCCGGGTATAGGAGCCAAAGTTTGTTCGTATGAGGAATATAAGGCTGTGTACATCTAACCCTTCAGATCTCCAACATTGACGGGATCATGCGGGATTTAAAAAATAAGGTGATCGAAGTAAGGCAGTAACAATAAGATCATACGGGATTTAAAAAATAAGGTGGTCAACTGTTAAGACAGTATGATATTCACACGGATAAATAGGTTACTAGAAATTTGAAAATTTGTATAAAATATCCTCATAGTTTGGCCAACTTGCACAAAGCCCCCTGAGGTTAGAAACTAAAATTTGCAAAGGGACACATCAGATCGACACAGTGTTGCATCAGACGGTTTCCGTAAAAGAATGACAAAATTATCGAAAACACGTCTTTTTATAAACCCTAAGATCACTTTTGTTGTTTTTGTGCATGGCGTAACAGAAGTTGAAGAGAAGAGGGGGCAGCCGAAGTCACTACAAGAAAAGGTGGATTTAGCGACGGACTTCTAGCTATGGAAGCTATTCCGTCGCTAAAAGGACTTTCAGCGACGGGAATAACCGTCGGTAAAAATCCGCCGTTAAAAAGTTTTACCGACGGATACTTCCGTTGGTAAAGGATTTTTCAACGGTAAAACTTGTGGTAAACATATTGATTAGCAATTGGAACAGTACATCAACAAAAACAGTGTCATGTTAAAGGTTCATATATAGTTTGCATTCGCAAGTCTTAGAGAATTTAATAATTTTCGATGATTTTTGAAAAACATTTAAGCGACGGAATATTGCCGTCGCTAAAAAGTCCATCGGTAAAAATGGACTTTTACCGACGGAGTCGTCCCGTCGCTAAAAGTCCTCAAATCTGATCTCTTTCTTTTCTTTCTCCTGTTTCTCTCTCTCTCTTAATTATAATCTCTCACCACCGGTGTTCTTACTCCGGAAACCTCTCTACGGCAACCCACCTCCGGCACCCTTCCGACGACACCCCTGTCTTCCCCCCGACACCGTGCCACCTCCTGCGGCGTAGTCTGCAACAGCTCCGGCCAGATCTAGCGTAGTCTGCCTACTGGAATTGAGCTCCAACCAACTCCGGTAAGTCTCGAACTGGTTTCTGATCTCATGCCATCGGAACTGGGTTATCATCTAGTCATTTGTTGATTGCACTTTCAGCTTCCCGAATCTGGCTCTGGGTTTCTTCTTGGCTTTTTACAGTGTGATGTGTATATATATCTACTGGACTTGCGTATGCAAACTATATATGAGCCTTTAACATGACACTATTTTTATGATGTACTATTCCAATTGCTAATCAATATGTTTACCACAAATTGGGTGCGAAGCTTAACTGTTCTGCTCTTCCCTTAAGTGCAGAAATAAAAGAATTCGGCCAATTGATAAACATTTGCTAGTACACTCTAACACTACACTATTCATCTGAGTGAGGATGCAGTGGGTGGGTAGATTCTTGGAGTGGCTTTATCATTTCCGGAGAGCGGTGCTTTAGAATTATGCATATCTATAATAAAGGAGACATTATGCTTATTAAACTTGTTTGCTTAGTGTGGAAATCGATGGATATTATGTATCTTTGGGATCATATTCCCAGGTTCAAACGTCAGGCATCGTAAAACAAGCCATATAAGCTGATGAGCTCTCACATCTAGATAAGTGCTTCACATATATCATGGGGTAGCTGAACTTCCATGTCAAAATACTAGGCATTGGAAGAAGAGAGTGTCTTTTAAATATTTTCCGGTCGACCTTTCATAGAGATGGTTAGATTGGAATGGATATTTTATCATGTTTAAGGAGTGTATGCGTTATAATCTGGCATCGAGATAATGAATTTGAAGTGAAAAGTTTTATTCCTCAGCATTAAGACCAGCCTTGCTTTATGTGACGGAATAACACTAAAACATATTGTTCTTAAAAGTGAGTAGTGTAGCGGAGATGCTGATGATCGGGTGGATGGGTAAAATAAGAGTAGCCAACAGAAAATCAACACACAAGTGAGATGGTAGAAGTAGCACCAATATAAGTTGACTGCTTATAGGCAACAAGAGAAGACATATTAACGCTTCTTCTGTTGACATAATGTTTATTCTAAGACTTTAACAAGGTAGCAATATCAATTATTTTGCTGGATCATGCAATGGCTTTTGGGATCTTCAACACTGTTCTCCTTGCTACTTATATTGCAGTGTTACCTCATTGAATTGATAGTAGAGAGATATCTTCATTATTTTAAGCTCTATTCAAGGACATGGTGTAGTCCGGGCTTGTACTATGATGGGATAATTGACTATATTTGAGACCACATTAGACTGTTTGCTCGGTTGAACAGTTCGATTGGGGTAGGTTTCAAGGTGAGGTAGGTACCTTTCGACTTTAATTCATGCATTCAAAAGCACTACCACTCACATCGAAATGCATTGACTCCAAGCAAGGACCCCCGGGGCACTGCTCAATAATAATTATTGTTACTAGATTCCCCGAGCATGCGGCCTTTTCAGTGCATTTCACCTAGAATCAACCAAAGATACGTAGTTATTGTAGTAAATAAGGCTTCAAAACTGCGGAACTTGCAATTATAATTGCATGTAATCGCGTAAATAAAAGTTATCAGATGAGTGTGCATCTGCTAACAAGCTCCACGTCCTTTGTGATTCATATAGGGAAGGGGCTCCGGCACCTATTAAGGAAGCAAATAGTGCTTGCTCTACAGTATTGCCATACCCCCAAGCCCCACCTAAAATTTCCTTATAATAACTAAATAAGCTACAGAAAGGGAAAAGGTAGAATTATTTCTATGCATTTATCAACAGTTACAGCTGGTGTCAATAGTTTGCAGGGGCAAAAGCTTTAAGGCTAAGATCATGAAACTTGCATTCACTATTGCAGTATATGCTATATGGAAAGAAAGAAATGCCAGAATTTTTTAAAGAAAACAAGCACCCCAGAAAGTTGCTTCTATGTCATGAAGAAATGGCTGCAATATGGAGTACGAAGCTGGGGACAGATTGTTGATACACCACAGAACAGGCAGGTGTGCTTGGATTGGGAAATACAAATGCAATAGATAAGAGAATAGCTGATAGACCAGAAATATAGGATGTTGTACAGATGTTGGTTGATTAAAATTGTATAAAGCATTGAGTAGGGTTGCTACAGAACTTGTAAAGTTTTAAAGCTGGTGCATATATGGAATAAAAGGACTTTCATAAAAAAATTATTCATTTGCATTCTCTTAGATTACATTTCTCATGTTGCAATAATACAATAGCTATCTGAGATATCTGTGATTTAGTTCTAATTGTTAGACTTCTCTATATTAATTTTCATTCTTTATATAATTTTGTTAACTGTGCATTGAGCATTTGAGAATTGAGAATTGAGATTGTTGNCTGTGCATTGAGCATTTGAGAATTGAGATTGTTGACGGAGGATGGGACCCAATTGGATTGAGATATCTATACGTGATTTAGTTCTAATTGTTAGTCTTCTTTATATTAATTTTCATTCTTTATATAATTTTGTTAACTGTGCATTGAGCATTTGAGAATTGAAAATTGAGATTGTTGACGGAGGATAAGACCCAATTGGATTGAGATATCTGTTAGGGTAGCACGGACACCGCGTCCGATCGACACCAATACCGAAATGTCATATTTTGGCTTTATACTTGTGGACACTTCTTCAAGGGGTGCCTGACACCTCTTCAAGGGGTGTCTGGCACAGTGTTCGGCAATTAAAAAATAAATCAATATCTTCGGACACCGCTGAAAGGTGTCGGACACGTGTCCGGAGGTGTCGGACACGTGCCGTGATAGGAGCGTCCCCACCCCTCCACAGACACCGGCTGCGCAGCGTCCGTTGGACGAGGAGGAGATCCAGCGCATTACGACGGTGGTGTTCAGGATGATCAGAGAGCAGGATCAGCAGGGCACTGCTGCTGGACATGCCGAGCCGGGTCCGAATCAGCAGGATCCAAATCCGGGACTCGGCAACCCCTGATGAGCCCCATCTTCTGCCCTCCCAGCTTGTACCCCCCTCCCGGCCTGTACTCTTCTCCCCTCCCCTAACCGATTGTATCCGGTTCCCGGCTTGTACATTTTATTTTTCATTATAATAAATATTTTTTAAAGTTATATATAGTTGTTTTGTGTCTGTTGTAGGGTTAAATAATTGCTGATCGTAGGGTTAAATAATTGCTAATCGATCAGCAATTATTTAACCCTAATGTTCATTTGGGGGATTGTGCCTTGATGTTGAGGCTTGATTTTTTTATTATAGGTTTTGGCATTAAAAAAATAAAAAATATATATTTTAAAAAAAAATTGACTTTTAGCGATGGATTCATTCCGTCGCTAAAGAGTATACCTAAGTTTGATCTTTTAACGACAGACAATCTGTCGCTTAAAAGTTTATGCCGTCGCTAAATATTTACCGAATAAATTATTTTAAAAATAAATTAAAATACGAAAAATACAATTAGCGACGTAAATTCCGTCGCTAATGTATAAAGGAACCCGTCGCTGAATGTCCAATATTAGACAACGAATTTTTGAAATTCCGTAGCAAAAGTTTTAGCGACGGGCTTTTATACGAAGAAGTTTTAGCAACGGTTCGCTAAAAGTTTTAGCGACAGAATGTAGGCTTTTGGCGACGGATTTCCCCGTCACCAAAGGCCTTATTTCTCGTGGTGATTGCTTGGCTCATGCCAACAACAATACCACATATCAATATTAACATAGATCTATGGTTTGTGGGTGGTGATGGAGGAGACGGGTGGGTAGGGCTGATAGCGGCAACGACATTCTGTGGGGCTGATAATGGGTAGGGCTGGTGGCGATAGGAAGATTGGATTGGGCAGGTGGCGGCTGGGGTGGGGCTAATGGCGACGACTAGATTGGGCAGGGTTGATGGCGGTTGCGCACGAGGATGGGCCAGGTTGTAGACAGGGATGATGGCGGTTGTGGATGGGGCTGGGTTGGTGAGGGCAGCGGCTAGGGTTAGATTTGGTTAAAGATGAGAAGAAAATTGGGACCACTGGGGAGAGAAAAAGAAACGAAAGGCATTTTATTTTTTATGTATTAATACGAAATGTGTTTCTAAAGAGTGTGAGTAACACATGCAACTAATTTGAACGATTTTTTCAAGCTGTTACAACATAACTGGCACCTTAGGTATCTATTTGCAACTTTTTCTAACAGTAGGAGGCTTTCTGCAACTTGACCACATCATGAGGGTATTTTATGCAATTTCCCTATTCCTATTTTAATAGGCCTTAAACCTTACAAGTTGGTCCACCATTAAAGGCAGTGAGGATAGACTCCATAAGGTGGTGGTTCATACTTAATATATTGGCCCAAGTTACTGTATTGTCATAGACGCAATTTGTCTAACAATTGTCAACGTAGTTTTCTTCCCTCCCCTCGAGTAGGCAATTAGGCATAGTTACTCTTCTTAAAAACAATCACAGCTAGTAAAATTCAATTTGTTACACTATTCCTTTACCTAAATCCACGCTTTAACAATTGTCTTATATAGAACGACACTTATTTTCTGCAACAAATTAGAGAATTACAGTGCAAAAAAGCATAACATTAGTGTGGACATAGAAGTTTTCTTTCTTAGACTGCGATACATGGTTTTGCATTTTTAATAAAAGTTAGCCGGCTTGCCAAGAAAAAATTGTAAAAATTGCTACCTTCATCATGTAAGATATTTCGTAATTTCTTGAACTTAAAAAGACTGCCTAAATAACTATCTTTTCTGCCGCGTAAAAACATTGTATTTTCTTCGTAAAAAGGGCAAATATTTTTCAACATAAAATAAAATGTAATATTTGTACACTTTGGTACTCACACCAAGTTCGCGCCACTACAAGGTAAACTTTTGTAGCTTACAAACATTCTTACTGAAAAATCCTATGACATAATTTTAACTTCTGGTTTTAAATGCAAGAATCAAATTTTCTCTCATTGAAGAATCAAAATCCGAGAGAGAGATTGAAAAAAACAAGAAACCAAAAGTATTTATGGTAAGAATTAGAAACGTTGTAGAGACTCCGTAGACACACGAACAAAGGTAATATATATATATATATATATATATATATATATATATATATATATATATATATAAGTTAGAAAGGATGCGAGAACTTCATTAATAAAGAAGGTACAATATATAAAGATAACATAACTTCGCTCGGCTTGAAGGCAATGAGTTACCTGACAAAGAAGCTCAATCTACTGTAAACTTGTCTGGTAAGACCAGACTAAGACAGATAAAAGATACACTATTATCCAGCCAACAGCTGAGACCTAAGACTCATCCTTTGAGGTGTTATCAGCTGAAACCCAAGACTTATCCTAAAGGCACAGTCAACACATTTCACTTTCACTTTCGCTTTCAAGTAGCAATCAACAATTCATCAACTAGTAAGTACCAAATAGGATTGCAACTGAAATATTATAAGCAACAAAACTTATGCACTATATACAAATACAATGGCAAGTCATTACCTCACCCATGTAATACACAGCACTGAAGGGCTCTTCAATGTCCTCTGATCCTTTTTTTTTTTCAATTATTCTTCCATCTCTCTCTCTTAAACACAAGACTACCGGAAGCATGGGAAGTAGATCGCTTGTCTAAACTTAATTCCACAAATGCTTCTGTGTGCAAAGAAATGACTTGCTACCAAGGGTGGGCTTAGCAAGCACGTGCCTCTGTCAGCTGCCTAGTGACTGGTGCACAGCCACCAGAAACTTTCAAAGACGCGAAGATGCATGACAACATGGCTATCACGGGCCTAGTCCTTCTAACTCTTGGGAAAATTGCCAGCTCCTTACCAGAATCACAAGGACTGTGATACCCTTCCAAATCTGCTTTCGTAATCAAAACAGCATCTCTTGAGGGGGAGAGTGCAGCCAAAGCTGATCGCTGCTGCATGTATTCTTGAACAGCCTGCTTATTCCATGTGCATGTAATATAGAAAAGTCAATCACTAATAAGGCATGAGAACTTTTGTCAAACTTGCAGAGATGGGAAAGAGGTTCTGCCTGTCCCGACACTGACAACAATTTACTTTCAATTTTACCCCTTCCAACATTTTTTGGATTGTGCAGAACTTTCCTTAAATGTAATTTGGGGAAAATATGGGTCATCACAACATTTAAGTGTTTATTTACAACAATAGAGAAGTCTCTTTTGAGGAACATAGCAAAGGAAAGGACATCTTATCTGAACGAGCACAGTTTACAAATTTTAGGTCTATAACTGACAGAACTTAATGGTTACCTTCCACTGAGAGGGAGCCAACAGCACTCTAGGTCGTCTGGACCGCACATATTCCAGAGCAGCAGCAGGGGTCATGTGCTTGTATTCCACCTGCACATTTTCATCACATCAGACCCATGCTAAAATTTCCAAATGGCCAAAAGAGACAAATCAGTGTACCTACAGCTATATATCAGACCAATATCCATCAACACGTTGATAGGTTAACACTTGGGAAAAGAACATTACCAAATAGCAAAGCACAATGGTTGTGCTCCTTCCACGCCCAGCTTTGCAGTGAACGTATGTAGTCCTACCGCAAGATGCATTTTCTATAAGCAAGAAGTGGAGACATATAAAGAGGATCAAGTATCAAACAATAGCCCTGAGAAAAAAAAATGTACAAACACAGGAAAGATATAGTCAAAAGACAAATCGCTTACCGTGAATGAAATCTACTGCTCGGTTAATATCAGCAAACGAAGGAGCAAAAAGGTAATCTCTGGTCGGAATAACCAGATGGTCTATCCCCTGGGCCTGGAAAACATAAGCGAAGGATGAAATGTTTAACAGGACAGGAGAAGCGAAATGTTTGTCCACTGTATTTGTCAATTCCAACTGAGAGAAACTTTCGCAAAAAGATATACCCTAATTAGGGATATATTTATCATATATCTAGGATGCACACAAAGCAATAATTAGACAAATATCAGTGACTCTTCTTCCAAGCCTACAACAAAATTTCAAAACTTAGCATTAATGGACATCAGCTAGGCTAAAGTGTATTCAATTTCAGATTCAGAATGCATGATCACATCTGCCTTAGAGGCCCGAGTGTTCCGGTCTTAACTACTGGGAAATGGGCCTACAATCTCGAGTGACACTGTTGAATACACGATTTTTTCCTCTTTTTGCTTCTTTCTATTTTCTTTCGGAGGTAGTGCAAGGGGTGTCATTTTGGAGTGAAAAAAGTCAGGTGAGCTTCATGCTAAGAACTAACAATCTAACATGATCAATTCACGAAAGAAACTTGGTCTCTAACCATATATTGCAGAAAGGAAAACAAAAGTAGCTTATATATTTACTTAAAATAACGTTACAAGCCTTGGGGAAATGAGAAAAGACACACAATAAGTGAAGTTAAAAAATGCAATGCTCTCCATCTAAAAATAATCTTTTACCTCTACACACAAATACAAACGCAACATGCACGCAAGAAATCCTTAAGTATTCAATGAGCAGAAACCACTCACGTGGTACAAGGATGTTGGGACCAAAGTTTCATAAGGCTCATTGAGGGTTATGACACCACCAACACCAAGAAGCTTCAACCGAGGAACATCCTTCGGAAATGGAACCGCACCCAGCAGAAGAAACTGAATAAACATCCACAAAAACAAATTAACAATACCATGCTTCACACAGCCTCCATTTTCTTACTAAGAACAGACAAAACAATTTTGCATTTAACACTTCTATTTAGCAACTGCTTTTTTTTAAATTTAAGATTACAATACAAATTAAAGTATTAAACACCCCCATTTTCCTCTTGGCATCAACATTTTAACTAAGAAAAATCTCGTTCAATCCAAAAAATAAGAACATAAATAACGGATCGTCCAGCACACAAGGCTGCCCCCATTGCATGATCCACTTTTGTGGAGGGACTACTTCCATGTTTTAAACCCGTGACCAAAGTTTTAGTTAGCGCCAAATTAATCATAAATCTTCATATTTCCCATTAAATTATCATCAAGTTCTAGCAAAGAAGCACTTCCCCAAACTCAAATGTGGGCAACTCCCCGCCTCCCATAAGACATAGATTCGCCCCTGCCCGTCACCCTCCAAGTCACGATGGAGCATCCTTACCGTTACTATATGATTTGATCACACACTATTCCCTACAAAACCCGCTTGACTTCCATCTCTTAATCACCAAGCAAACATATATTCAAACAACTACCCATTCCACAAAAACCAGCAATACCCAGAACCCAAAATTTCAAAATCACAAAACAATCATTAGCACAATCAATATACTACCTCCATTCAATTAAATTTCTCCCTTCGACTTTTTACGAATTCTTGGGATAGAGTCCGTACCATGTAAACATAGAACTAAAACAGCAATCACTCAATAAACAAGTATCGATCGACAAGTGAGGCAAGGGTAAAAACTATGAGTGACACTCACAAGTACATGTACTAAATCCATCTAAAAAATGCACAAAAAGTCAAACCGGGAAGATTCACTGGAACGGAAGGAGTAAAACGCTAACAGTATGCATACCAAAACAACATTTTAGGGCGATCAGAGTATTAACCTGGTCAATTTGGTCCCACCACCTGAACTCCGCTTGGATCTTGTTACGAAAGACATTGTACAAGAGGGTCGGGTAGAACAGGATCCGGGCCCCGGCCCCGACCAAGGCCCTCTTGGCATCGGCACTCACAATCTGCCTCCCACGAGCATCGTAGTAGGTTTCATCCGAGTCAACCTCGTCCAGTTGCTGGATCCTCATTTCCCCAAGATTTCCTCCGCCAGACTCTATTTAAACAAAAAACAAGACCTAACAACAAGGGTGTGAACAAGAATTCGGGGGATTGGGCTTGAGACTGGTGATTGTGGAGATGGGTTTGATGGCAATCAGCATATTCTTCAAAGTTATATCCACTTGTTTTGAATTGGAAAAAGGGGAAAGAGAGTGCGAATTCGTAAGAAAGAATAATCAAATCAGATACTGCGAAACAGGGGAAGAGCTGGTTTGAACATTGCCCTTGGAATGTACGCTAATAACGAAATAACCCAGTTAGTAGGCCCACGCCCACAACGTTTTACTTTTATTGTGACCAACAAAAGTGACGTACGTTGGACTTCAATGTAATGTAACGCTGACAGTGACTAAACGGTGTAACTAACATACGATAACTAACAAACCAGACCGACGGATTATATATATAAATTGCAGTTCTAACAAATTTTTTTATTTAAAAAATTTAAAAAAAAAAAACTAACAGATGAGACGAGGGAATAATGAAACAGTACGTGCAGTCTGAAAATTTATTCATCTTGTTAGATATAACTCGTCTGTTGCACCACATCATATCTTATCTTATCTATTACGATAAGTCGATAACACTGAAGATTTTCTCGGGAGTGGGGGCTCGTGAAATTATATGTGCACTACTGTTTTTACACATGCACTCTATTTTTTCTTTTGATCAAAAAGAAAAATTAGAATTACGTCTCCACTCAATTGACTTGATATTGTTGGTTGATAGTATTATCATTGTATATAATAACGAGTGACCTTACATTGTCGCTTAGTCTTGTAGAGGTAGAATAGTATTTTCATGTTGTGAAAAATAAAAGGAACTATACATAGGAAAGCGAAATGTTCATAACGTGAATTTAAAGTTTTCATTTTCCGATCGACTGTAAGATTTATTCAGACTATGTTCTTTTCTAGGTATTCGTTATACAAATATTCAAGTCATATCAATAGGTTTGCCGAGTGTTACAGCACGACAATTCTCACATAGGGTCAAGCCTATAGCCACGTTCAATGACAAATTTATCCTTCACTAGTAATAACATTTCTCGTCCCACCCATCTATTAATTTCTCTATCAATGAACTCGTTCTTTACGCACCAACCCTACCCTTTCATCTACCGTAGCGCCCACAGTCATTTAGTCTGGGTCTTCATTATCTCGAAAAAAAACACCGTCAAAAAAATTATGAGAGTCATGTTTCCTTATACGACGAGTTCTCATATTTAACCCAAAAAAGTTTTTTTCTTTAAAAGACCACTTTGTTAGGGACTATCCGTAACCCTCCAATGGAAAGAGATGGCTTTGTTCAATCCAATGGGGGCCAGAGCTTATCAGGATATCTTGATTCTGGGGGCGGTGACGGTGATGGAAGTTAGAGCCGCCTAAGTAGGGGTATTGTGGTCTTTTGGCCAAGATCAGAGGAAGTGCAATCCAACGGCTCCAAAAGGGGGAAAAAAGTTGTTTTGTTATCTATCTTAATATATCAAGGATTAAAATTAATGGAGGAAGAAACTATTTTTACTTATCTAATATTTTAATTCATCATCTTATTCGTCGAAAAGGTCAAAACTTGCCATTATAGTGCATTTTTAGCGTCGTAAGTAAGAGGATAAAATTAGCATTTCTCCTTGATGAGATTATGAAGTAAAACAACAGAGGGTGTTTGAGATTGATTCTAAAATGATCAAACCTGATTAAATTCAGATTAAATCAGGTTTGAAGTGTTTGGCAAAACAAGAGTAAGGTGATTAAATCTGCTCCAATATTCTCAAAACTGATTAAATCCATAATCCTCATTTTCTTGGATTAAGATTTAATCAGTTTCGGAGAATCAGGTTTGACCAAGAGAATTACCAAAATATCCTCACGTTTAAAAGACATTAAATGTTCCTTTTCAATTTGAATACACTATATAGTAATTTTGTCATGCTAAACATACTTTAATATTTTTTTATCCAAACACCTTCAACAACTTTTAATCTGTTATGCTTAAAATGGATTAAAGTTGATTCTAAACATTGATTCTGATTTAATTTTAATCTACTTTTGAAAATCAATCATAAACGTTCTCTTAGTCTTGGTGGTTTCATGTGGCATCAGAGACGGAAAAATTGTATTATGATCTAGACTATTAATGAATATGGATGTCGATTCATGTCAATTAATTTGTAGAATAGAGACTCAGACAAAAATGCTTTCTTTTTTCCATTTTTAATCTGTTAAATTGTTAATAAACTCACCACATTTGTAGACTCTATGTGGTCTAATATTTCTCTCACGCATGAGTTCTATTACAAGGTATCGAGCCTATAAATCTATTCACTGTTTTTTTATCTGTGATTTTATAGTTAGTCCTTGAACCTAAAAAGATAACCATTGATACATCAAGATATAAATCTTGTAGGCTCTCCTCTCTCAAACAATTCGTCAGGAGTTGGATCATTTCACGTAGTATCGGAGACAGTTGATCTAGACACATCAAACAATTCAAAATTTAAAGTCATTATCGTCACTCAATTTGATTTATCTTTGTGTTTGGCCTACTCAAAAAAAAATTGGTCACGTTTGAGGGGGCGTGTTAATATACAATCTTATATCGGACGTTTTGAATATCTTTTCTAGTAACAAATTGAGTCGGATGCTTTTATTACTTGTCATAAAGTACAATAAATTAAGATTGTCTGATGAAATAAAACTATCATGACTTACAAGTGCAACAACCAACTGATGGCTGGATTAATGGGTTAGGTAAATCCATAAAAAAATGTGGCCACATCAAGTAGTTTTCAATGCAAAGAATCATTTTGTTGTCAAAATTCAGACATGCTTATAACTTTTAATAATGGTAGAGAGTTGTTCTCTTTAACATCAAAAAAAATAATGGTAGAGTGTTCTTTGTTTAATAGTAACAAGATAGATGGATAAAAGGATAACAGACCAATCTGGTTTGTTCATATAGAAACAATATCCTTCAACGAAGTCTTTGATGATGATGACAACAACAGTAGATCTCTTGTTTGTAGCTTTATTTATGAGTTTTGACAAGAACCCTTTTTGGGGCCTGCTGCCTGCTCCTACATCCCTATTGGTTATAGATCGTTAGGTTGAAGGGGTTGCCATCTGCTCCCTATTTCTAACTTATGCTAAGATTAACACCATAAGTGGACTGGTCGGTTCTTGTATTAATTAATGTCATTAAATTTTTTTTTTTAGGTTTAGACTGTACGGAGGATTCCCGGACGAGTTTTAGCTTTAATCGAAATTAAGTTTTTCTCCTGAGTGAGCAAAAATGTGCATCCTGACGTCGACCTGATGTATTCAGAAAGATTTTTTTTTTCTTTTTCTTTTGAGTATTGACTCTGAAGTTTGAACTAAAAAAATCAAGGAAGGAAATAAATGTTCTTGACCACCGGGCATTCCCCGGTGGTTATGCCCTTAACTTGAAATGATACCCCTTTGCTCTAAAATTGTAAATAAGTTAATGCAGGATAAAACTAATGCAATGAAGTAGTATTTAACACATGAGATGAGATTAGATATGTGATAGTTGACAAAACAAATGAGAGTATTATCAATGACTTTATATACAAATTCAACCTAAAAGTAATTCATTTTTGTGTGAGGGTAGAACAAATCAGCGTGGAGCATCTAGGGCTGAGCTACTCAGCGCCTTGGCTCGTGTTTGCTTGATTAGAAGCTCATTTAATTAAGTTCGTAAGATAAACAAGTTAAGCGTCAATACTTGTTGAAACCCGTCAAAAAAAAATATATATATATATATATATATATATATACACACACACACACACACAGCTTCAACTCTGCATCCGTTGTAATACTTGTAATAAAGTAGACTTTTAAAAGTGGTCAAGATGGGCTAGGCTGATCAGTTCATTCTGGGCTATGAATTTGAATTATGTCCCTGTGGCCCCATTACAGCTCTTAGACATTTATGGCCGCACCTGCCTATCTGTTCATAACATCGACTTGGGCCGAGTGGACAAAATTTTGCAAATTTCAAAGCATAATTTGAGATGAATTTCGTCTTTTTTTTCTTTTTGTGTAAAAGACAATTGGTCCGAACCTTTTGCACACGTCATAAATCAGGATAAATTAGATCTTAAGAAAACGACATAGAAAACATACCTTAGAAATTTTCAAGTATTTATATTGTTTGAACTATGTGGCAATGACCTGCGAATTATAATCTGCCTTAAAAGCAAAGGCTAGTGGTTGGTGCACATAATACTAGTACTTGAAGAGTAATTCATCCCCATATTCTATTCCAAATTTTGACTTTCAATAATGTGGTTAAGCATTTTGAAACCCCAAAATACATTCTTTCTTAAAAGGCGATAAGCAGGAAAGATCGCCTAATTCGGGAGCTCTTTCGGGAGCTAAAAGTTGAGATATAAGTTTAAGAGTAGCACCGCCCAATTCGAAGTTTGAACTCACGCCTGACAAGCTACCATGCAAAACACACAACTTTGGGTACCAAATTTCCAATACTTGAAGGTTTTTCCTAAACGGGAAGGAGAATGCCATGAAAATCGAGAAATGTGCCCTCCTTGCCCCGTTTCAAGCCATAGTAGCCAAAACGCAAATATTTAGTTCTCTTTTGACAGTATACAAGTGCGCTTTTCCTCACAGCGGAGGAAGTGGTCGTCTCACGCCTGTCGAAGCCCGATTCCGAAGCGCGAAGGCCCTCTTCAGTCCCCACCCCAACTCCGGCCAGATCTAGCTTAGATCTACGTACGAGCCGGCGGACGAACCGAGGAAGTGACGAACCTCACCGGTCGGCGGTCACGGCGCCTGAAATAGTGAAATTCAAGCAGATCTGACTTCTGAGCCTCAGTCACCGGTGGTCGCGGGCACGACGAAGAACCCACCGCCAGCGACATTGTGACAACGATGTCGTTCTGATTTATGAGGACTGAGGTCGGTGTGCATTTTGAACAATTTCTTTTGCTATTGAGAATTGATTATTTGATTAATAATTTTAGGTTGTTAGTTGTGTATTTGATAATTTAGATTATTAATTGATGCTTTATGGCTGTTAATCGTGCATTGAGCACTTGAGATTTGTGATTGTTGATGGAGGATGGGACCTAATTTAATTTTTATCCCATTTGAGCATTTATTATTTGATTGATAATTTTATAAGTTGTGTTAATTGTGCATTTGAAAATTAAGATTATTAATTGCTGATTATAGGTTTTTAATTGTGCATTGAGCATTTGAGAATTGAGATGGTTGATGGAGGATGGGATCCAATTGGATTGAGATGTCGAATATGTGATTTAGTTGAATGGTGGGTTGAAATTAGGTTAATTAGGTTAACGCGATAATAAAACATGACTGAAAAAGTAAAAGAATAAAATATTTGTAATTAACTAGGTTATTTGATTTATAATTGATGGATTGATACTTAAAATAAAATATATATTTTTCAGAATGCAAAGGTTCTTTCAAAAGAAAGTAAAGGTGAAAAAGTTATTGCAGTCTAATAAGAATGAGTAAAGAAATCAAGATACTATTCAACAGTCTCTGATTCCAACAGTAAAGGACAAGGCTCCTATTGTGTATCGTGATATTCATTCTGGACATTCAAGCAGAGTTAGCGATGAGTTTAACTCTGACGAGCATATTGCGGATCCTGGGTTGTGTCCGAATATTTTGGATTATGGTCCTAATGTTCGAGATAAAGTTCGACGAGCGTATTGGTCGAAAGGTCTTTGCCAACCTCGTCACCACAATTTTCCATTTACACAATTTGAAAGACCTTTTAGATGCTTTTTAGTATGTTTTGTGTATTATCAAAAAAAGTACTTTGTTTTGTGTGTTATTTTACTTATAAAAATATTTATCTCCTTCGATATATTTTTAGCCCCTCGAGATGAAATCCTGGTTCCGCCGCCGGTGGCTAGTCATGTTTGGGTTAGGTATGTGTAGGCCTCATCACACCTGATTATGGAAGCTAGCTGCTATGCACTGGACGACTAATTTTGCACGCGCTTGCTTTATTGAAATTGTTGCCCACAAGGGTCACATGGTCGAAAGGAACATTACATGTTACTTGGTCATCATTCTCAGGAAGATGAATACATGCAAGCATAATAACGCAAATAAATGCAAGTTCATTTTGCCAAATTGGGTCAAGTCAAGAGAGATTCAACTAATCGGAGGCAATAAATGACTTGAAATTCTTGGTTCATTCATGTCTTAGTTCTCAAGAATTGTCCGTGGGGTTCATAAGAATATGAAGGGGAGCATTAGAAGGAAAAGAAAATGGATTATAATTCATTTGGTTGGAATTAAAGGAAATAGAAGAGAAAAGAAATAATTTTGGTGGCTCTACGGAGTGGACTACTAAGTTTTTCGGTTTTCTAAATACTTATATTTTATGGATGAACTCGTTAGCCAACTCAAATGAATCATCGGGTACAAGGGGTGTGTACTAATAAATTAATGTACATACCAAACATTTGTTTCGTGGCATCTCTTTTCTTAAAAAAAAAAAGGTATGGCTAATTCACGGTCGCCAAAAGTATGTATGAAAATCAAGTGTTTGAATTTAACCTCATAGTGGTCGTTGCATATATTTCCTATTTAATGAAACAACTATACTTTTTATTAGGGACTTCTATAAATTTTTATATTTTTGCTCTGTTCTAGCTCTTCCAACACGACAAAACACCCATTTTGTAGAAAATTCTTGTAATGAAGTTGAGAGCGCGTGCAAAAGTGAACGCTAAAGCAATAAAATTGATAAAAAAAAAAAAGACATTCATTTTATAATCTGAGGCAAAATCACAACGGGAATGCAAGACGTTAAGAGAGGAGATTGAAAATTCGGGGACATAGGGCAAGCCAAGACACATTTCAACCTAGTCCCCTCGCAATTCGAACATTTTGACTCCATGAACAGGGCCACAGTTTGCTTCAAAGATAAGAATAGAGCCCAGATGTCATAAACAGGAGGCATACATCCAGAAAAGAAACATTTAAAAGTCATAATAATATCTCAGTGAAGAGTGAAGACCCACACCAACTTTTCACATCAACGCTGCAGCCTCACTTGCATTTCCTTACAAGAAAACCCATCAAAAAGAGACAATTTCTCAATTCTTCCCCCTGCAAATGGAAAAAAGCTGGCTTCTAGCCTTTTTCCTCCAGATAATTGCCACCGAAGCTGCATTTAATGTAGGTGGTGGTGTGGGTGTTAACGTTGGTGTTGGAGGAGGTGGTGGCGGTGGTGGTGGAGGGGGTGTCTGGTTTGGTGGGGGTATCAACTCCCCAACACCATCTGGGTCTGCAGTATCGAAGCTCAACAATGCCTACACTGCTCTCCAAGCATGGAAGTCAGCAATCAAAGATGACCCATTAGGGATTTTAACCACATGGGTTGGCCCAAATGTGTGTGCCTACAGAGGTGTATTTTGTGCAGATCCTCAAAATGAAATTGCTGACCCTAATGGTCCGGTTGTTGCAGGCATAGATCTCAACAAGGCAAACCTCCAAGGAACCCTTGTCAGTGAGCTCTCTCTCCTCACAGATATGTCTCTTCTTCATCTTAACACTAACAGGTTCACTGGCACAATCCCAGATACTTTTAGAGACCTGAGTTCACTCACTGAGCTAGACCTCAGTAACAACCATTTTGCAGGTCCTTTTCCTATTTCAACACTTCTAATACCCAATTTACTATATTTAGACCTCAGGTTCAATTCTTTTTCGGGACCCATTCCAGAAGAAATCTTTAACAAAAATCTTGATGCAATTTTTCTGAATAACAACCAATTTGATGGCCAAGTCCCTGGGAATTTAGGGAATTCTCCTGCTTCTGTGATAAACTTGGCTAACAACAGGCTTTCCGGTGAAATCCCATTTAGTTTCGGGTATATGGGTCCAAAACTGAAGGAGATTTTGTTCTTGAACAACCAGTTGACAGGTTGTATTCCTCAAGGAATTGGGCTGTGGCAAGATTTGCAAGTGTTTGATGCGAGCTTCAATTCTTTGATGGGTCATTTGCCAGACACCATATCTTGCTTGAATGAGATTGAGGTCTTGAATTTGGGACACAACAAGTTATCAGGGGACTTGCCAGATATGGTTTGCTCATTGAAGACACTGCTGAATTTAACTGTGGCTTACAATTTCTTTTCTGGGTTTAGTCAAGAATGTGCAAAGTTGTACTTCAGGAATGTGGGATTTGATTTCTCTTTGAATTGTATTCCTGGGAGGCAGATGCAGAGACCTCAACCAGAGTGTTCTGTAATTCCTGGAGGTAGTTTGAGTTGTCTTAGAATTCCAATTCCTTCAGCCACGCCTCTTCTTTGTGGGACATTGCTTGAAACCCAAAAGACAAGCCCAAGTCCATCATCTCCATGAGAGTTTTGGGTGGTGGGGAGGGAGAGAAATGCAGCAAAATGAAGTTGTTGATGATGGCTGTTTTGCATTAACTGAAAGGAGTTATGTCTCACAGCTTCCTAATTTATTTCTTCATGAATATAGTATTTGTACAAGTTATTATATGTGTTCTTGTTGGATAAGGCTCTGCATTCCATTGATTGATACTGTTGATGCACATTCTAATCATACCTTGGACAAGCACAAGGGTTGGTGTAATAAATAAATAGACTTTATAGACATCTTACTCCAAACACATTCATTTACGTGTTATGAGGAATAATGCTGACTTATACCATTAGGCTGTGCTTGGAGCTAAGGGCTTTGGATATAATAAGAATAATTCTATTTGGTGTTGGGCTACGCATCCAAGAGACGGATAAGTTATTTGCACAGCACCCACCGGCAGTAGCATCACACCCGTTGCTGCACAGCATGCACCGCGGGCATAGCACCACCTCCAGTGAACCCATCGCCGCCGACCTTCTCCATTGACGGACATGTGGTGTCTCTATGGGGGAGGGTGGGGAAATCAGCGGGTAAGGTAGTGGGGTGTTCGGTGGTGGTTTAAGTGAAATCTGTTCAAGTGGTGGTGATGCAATTTGTTGACGTGGTGCCATGGGTGGTGGTTGTGGGTAGTTGAGCTATTGATTTGGTTGAATAGTAGATTTATCCTGTTTTTTTGTTGTTTTGATAAAAGATGAGAATAGCATTAAAGATTGCCATAACAACGGATTACAAAAGGAAGTCTCCATGAGATATCATGGCCATAGTAAAACAAACGATAAAGCAGTAAAATAGAGTACAACACCATCACAAAAATCAAAAGAGTGTTGTCTTAGTGCAGATGACATAGATCATATTGCAACAAAGAGTCGTGTAGCCAGTCTTGGTGTACGTCAATCCTGGCTTGACAGACAAATGTTGCTAAAGATCTAGCCTCTTTGAGCTCCATCGGTGATGCCCTGGTCATACTGTAATAGTGGAAGTCAGTAACAACATAGCAAAAGTCGTACAAAAGAGTGCCCACTGTAGCTCTAATTTCTTCAGCATCCGAAATCTGTGAAAGGAGGAATGAAGAGTCAGTGAAGACGGTGATATGCATTAAACTGTGACTGAGCCCACATTATTGTAAGTAATAGTCCTTTAGCAAGGGCAGAATGGTGGTTAGAAGCTCCTGCCGAACTGCAATTCATATGACTCGTCGGTAAAGTTATCCTGCTTGTAATCTAATGTCCATCCCAAACTGATCACAAGATTAAATCCTTATCTTTCGTCCGACTGGAAAAGAAATCTCCCCTTATCGTCCCCTATCATATCCTTTTGACACATCTTGTCCGGCGCGCCAACACAGCCTTAATGTTTTGTCAAAACTCAGAGAGAAAAGGGTTTGTCACGGAGGATAAACTAAAATGCATCTTGACACTGCATATTACTTCCTTTTTGCACCCCCGTTTCCACAAAAAAACAGATGAGAAAATATGACATGAATAAAGGCTAATATATGCTACAAGTAAGTGTAAATCATGGATATGTTCTATCTAATGGCAGATCACAAGATGTGATGTGAATATATTGATTAGCAAAAGGCAGTAAGATATTCCATTTGGTGCAAATCTAAGTGGAATACAGACGAATATTAATGTCACACGTGAAGAGATGAGCTGAATGGCAGGCAGCTTCTTTATCTGTTACTCTATCTTCCACAGTCTACATTTGGCCCACCTGTTAAAGCTCAGCCGTTGTTGGTACTTGGCAGTGAGGCCCTTTGCAGTAGCTCCAAAATCACCAGCAGGTATTAGTCACACACCTGCAGTAAACCTTTCTGTGAAACCAAATTCTTGAGAAGAGCATGAAGAATGGTAAGTCTTTGAGTATTTTCACGTGGTCACGAATTTCCTAATTTGCGTTTAAAATAAAAATTAAGCATCAAAACACTTGCGGTCATTTTGATAAAACAAGATTTGTTTGACAAGTCGAGACTCGTTATCAAAAGATGGGCAAAATGTAAGAGCGAACAAGAATTATGCAAGAGATGGGGTATAAGAAAATAACGCGTAGGGGTGGAAAACTTAAGTCATTCACTAAAGTGAAAATTTAACTGCAGATAAAAGGGCACAATAACGGTGTTTTGGTATTGGGAGGTTTAGAGATGATTGGATAGACGCACGCGAGCGAGCTTATACTATTTTGTGAAGAGAGTGATTCCCTGTCCTGCCAAGACCGTTTGAAATGCTCGCGTCTTTCATAGTTAAGGCGGAGGAACAAGAGGTCCGGGGTTTTGCAAGAAATTTTCAGCATAAAGGTGATGCGGTGCTTGTGCTACTGCAAAAACTTTGTATGCTCTGAGACCATTGGTCCCGACCATTTAAAACCGTTAGATATATTTTAAAATAACCTTCAACCTCCATTAACATCTCCTCTTATGGATGACATCTGATACTTAAATTTTCCTAAAATAGAGACAGTGGTGAGAATAATGTGAAACTTAATCAAAGAACAGGGATGGCCTGTGAAGGGCATTGTGTAATCATACCAAACGTGAAAAGATGGACAAATGAATGGCATTTTTCCCAACTGGTGAAACTACTCCAAAAACTAATTTGACCCACCAGTTGATCTTCCAGGCATTGCTGGTAGTCAGGCGTCGCCCTTACAAAATTGGCTTCACCAGCTGGAGTCTGGTCCTGTCTCAGCTACCCAACATATGGAGAAAGGTTGTCATGAAATAATGAAAGTTGCATCATCTCACAGTCACATGGCATCTATGAACTTTGTTAGTTCTTACATATCATTCTCATTTCTCAATGAAAGTTTGCTAATGGCACTCTTTGTACAACAATTTGCGCAATAGGACTACCCTTTCTATTAGAACCTTGAGCACAAGCATCTAAAGGGAACAAATTATGCAATGGCTCTACCCAATTATTTCAAAACATCAAAAGTTCAATAATCGGAACGACTAATGGCAGACAACCATTGCTATGAACATGAATGAAGCAGCAAATTACACGATCAATAATTTATGAACTTACTTATTTCGTACTTTAAAATTTCAGGCAATGTAATACATTGGATTTGGGAGTTTAAAGGATCTTTTGGCCACTGCAAAACCTTGCAAGTCGCTCCACTGATCTCCCGAGCTCCCTTGAATCGTGTAACCTTCATCTTCTATCTGCATCCTCTTCTCCGATTTGTAGACAGTCGCAAGTTTACCTTCATCTGAAGGTCCCCTGTTTCATCCACATTCGATTGATCATAAAAAGCTACAATTAGTAATTTCGTGTCCTGCAAAGTTGTCCATTTGGACTAGAACGGCCATGTATACTATCAACTTAAACAACACGCTCACACAAACAAGCACAGGTAAAGAGAAAAACAAATTAAACACATAGCACGCATTGATTTTGGTTGAAGGAAATAACTATCATGAGATTTCAGGCTACGCACCTCAAGAAAAGCCGTTCCCAGTTGCTGTATCCGGCATACACAAGATTTTTCACAGTATCATTTCTTTGAAATTCATCACGGCCAGTTAACAAAAATATCGTGACTCCAAGTTCCTGAAGTTCTTTGTAGAATCTCAAACTTGCCGGTAAGGCAGGCGCCTCAGCCAAGTCAACCCACTCATTATAAGTGTTGCTATTAAAGATCTCTGACCTATATCCAAAACATCAATTCCTTGCAGATGAGCTTTGTAACCAAAAGTAAGGGGTATCACACAATTATCATTTGTCTGATTCACAGCCTGCATTTAGCAGACAACAGGAAAATAGGAAAAGGAACAAGAGAGAAGAAGCCGCGAACATTGACAACTTATTGTTAATGTGCAACTCAAATGACAAAGGAATGCGTAAGCTCCTGCTTAGGCATTTATCACTCTATGAAATGTTCCACAGTAACTTTATTTTGGGAAATGATTTATTGATTTCCGATATTAGATCATTCTGTGGTGTACAATATAAGACCGTGGCTTGCAATTTTTTGATCTACTGCTGCTTGAAAGAAAGAGCACTACGGCTTTTTGTGGCTATTCCTGCACAGGGCAGCTATATCCAAATTATCTTTTTGGGGCACAAAGAGCTGCAGCTGTTCAAGTTTCTTGAGAGACTAGTAATATGCTGACTTGAATGGTTCAAGGGCATCGTCTTATACCCGTCTAATGACGAGACTGAAACAAGGGAAGGAACCACTCTAGTTGTAGACTCGGATGCTTGCATTGAAGGGTTCAAGGGCATCGTCTTATACCCGTCTAATGACGAGACTGAAACAAGGGAAGAAACCACTCTAGTTGTAGACTCAGATGCTTGCATAGTAATTTGTCTTCGTTGCCCATGTAGAGTTTATATAGGCCTCCAGAAGAGAAAGTGAGAGGACTCCACAGATCCAACTGTGGTTTACTTCTTGAGCGAGGTTATCTTAAATGAATTTGTTAATAGTGAAGACAAATAGGCTTCTCAATATTCAAATAAGACGTTACTGTAGATGGCAGTGATTAGCCGTGTATTTAAAGCAAAGATATATGAGAATACACTAATCAAGGACCAAACTCGAATAGAACGAGAAATCATAATTATGCTCCTAGAACCTACTCTAGGTTACCACAGATAATGGGTTTAATTATGCTGTTCAACTCTCTGTGGCAATGCCCAGGAACTGAACTGCAGGCATATACCAAATACTTGTGGGCATCTAAGAGGTGCCTTCTAGCAGCAGCAGGAAGAAGGATCCAGCCTGCATCTATATTCCTTTTCCAGAGCAAGATCCAGTTGCTGGACCATCAGTAGCATATTGACCAGCTCCGCAGGCAGGCTGCCTATACGTCAACTGATCTCGTTAGTTATGGTTATGCTGCTGAATCAACTGCATGATCTTATTGGATCAAAAAGGTCAATTAGATCTGCTACTACTTAAATATATGTTCCCATTTATGTCTCTGGTCATGCTTCAGCCTTCGTCTCTGCTGCCTCTGCTCCAGCTGGCAGTTGCCAGCAGCCTTTCAGGTGGTACGGTAAACCGGTGCTTGGAGCTGCTATTTCTGTTCTAGCTTGCTTGGGTCGATTAGCTTACTTGGTAATAGCATGAGCAGGATGAGTCTATGACAACCAATACTTGACATATACAGTAATCAAGATTTTACTAAGACTTCAACCTTAACAAGCTCATACTAAGGCCATGCAAGACCTTTACCTATCATGCTCTCCCCTTGCATGATGCATCATGATGAAATCTATGTTTTATTAAAACCAATCTTGTGAGATGAATTACTATACATACATATTCGTGTATACGACAAGTCGATGACATGCAATTTGCGATGTACCCATCACAAACCTCGAAAGTCCAAATCAAGTAGTGATTTGTGTGGGGTTCATATTGAAGAACTTCGAAGTTCTTTTCTTGAAAAAAATGGAAGTTGCAATGTACAGTTCGAACAAGCTACGAGATTATTCAGTTAACACATGGTAAACAATGTCAATGTTAAACATGAAATTCACATAGTTCTTGAAGTACTGTTAGCAGACTTCAGTAACTATTGGAGTTTATATATACTGTACAAAGAGAGCAGAGCAACATAATGAAAATGGCTTAGGCAAATATATAGCCTACTAATGAGAGACATGAAAGGCATGATGTGGTAACTTGTCTCAAAGTGGCTTAACATAGGCAGACATAATGGCCTAGTAATGAGACAAACGAAAGGCAGGATGAGATAACTTGTCGCGAACAAGGCTTGACATCAGCAGACATAATGGCCTATTGACGAGAGGTATGTAAGGCATGATGAAACAACTCGATCCTTATTTTATTCGTAGGGACAGCAAGCCAAAAACTATAGTCTTGCATCACCAAATGATTAGTCAAATAGTCGTTGCCCATGAACTGCATCTTTCCATTGAAACTTTGCGCAAATTCTCTTCAGCACATTTTTTCCAGCTGCTGGAGAAAGCTTATCTGAGAGTTCTCTATACTAGCATAAAGATCCAAGCCACCCATTATATGAAATTTTCAAGTGTGCAAGGGCATTTTTCACACAAGAAAGATATGTTTGTAGTAAATTAAAACCTAAGTTATCACAATGTGAGAAGTGTACTTCATGCCATTAGTCTTGTTAAGACCATTAATCCTCTCTGTTTTTGGACAGTACTTTGCATGTTAGAGACCTAGTTTCGTATATTGGTATCTACAATCCGTTAGTCATGCATTTTCACATTTCAAGAGTGCAACAGTTTTCATCTAACATCTTAAGTCTTATCTCGAATTGCCAGCACGAATCTTCCCCTTTTAGAGCTATCCATGCTTCTTAGCTTAAATTAAGCTCTTCCCAAGCTAAAATTAATGGCCATAATAATGAACTTGTCTTTTTCCACTACTGTTTTGCACCAAATCACGCCACAAAAACAAGATACTGATTCTGTTTCATAATTTCGGTCCCATTTGACTAGTTCACTTTTTACTTAGTTTAAATTGTCAAACAATATTTAATTGATTTGTACTTGTAGTTACTATCTGAGGTCAATTCCCGTTCAACTCGTCGAATCGTATCTTAAAACTCAAACAAAGTCAAACGGGACACAAATATGAAACAAACTACTCCCTATGTTCCATTAGATAGATTTGAGTACTCGTAAACATTGCATTGGACTCTGATAAAAGTAATACAGCCATGGTGTAAATAAGTATATGTTTGACAAGTCAAGTTAGGTAAAATCGGCAAGTAAAATCAACGTGTTTACATCATAAGAATTCGTAAAAAGTTAAGCGAATAATACTTGGAGAATCCAACTGCTGTAAAAGAATCTGACTCACCCATATCCATGCTTCGCATAGTATGGCAAATTTGACAGCAGGGTCTCATCAATATCAAACACCCACGCATCTTTACCCTCTGTAGAAACATTAACAGTCTTTATAAACGCCAACGAGTCGCCGGCAACCACGTCGGAATCCGACAGGTACCGGTCGCCGGTGACGTAGTCCGTCACGTAGTCTTGGCACCTGGCCGGGATGCTGCTCCAGGCTCCGGCGTTGTTGGTCTCGATGGAGAACCGCCAGCTGGCGCAGTACAGGCTGTCGTCTGCCCGGATTCTCCGGTTGCCAGTGAGTGGGTGGCGGTGACGTGTCGGGAGCTGGATTATGGATTGGGAGAAGGAAGTGGTCGTAAGGCTGAGGGTGAGCAGTGCGACGACGTACTGGGTGGGGTTCATGCCGCCGGTGAATAGGAAAACGGCGAGGGCTTTGGTCGGAAAAGGGGGTGTGAGCCTTGGTTGGATGCGTCGTGTACAGAGTGGATTGGTAGGTCGGAAGGGATAATACTGCACATGTCAAATGAATTTTCTACTTGTTTAAAAAAATTTGGCCGGTTGGATGCGTCGTGTACAAAGTGGATTGGTAGGCCGGAAGGAATAATACTGCACATGTCAAATGAATTTTCTACTTGTTTAAAAAAATTTGGCCGAATCGCTCTTGCGTATAAATGATAATTGCTAAATATGTTTATTGATTTGGAACTAACGACGGTAGCGCTGCCAATAGCATCGGTTAATGATTATAAATATAGTTACTTGCATTTTTGTTAAATTTTTTAGGGGGTGTACGCTTACACAATTTTTTTTCGCGTTTTGTATTATATTTTTGTTTTCAAGATTTTAGTATTCAGATAGAAAATTCATTCCTGTACTTTTATTATTTTCACAATTCATTTTAACTATTTTTTTTGTCGGATTTATGTACTTATATAATTTTTATTTTCATTCTTATACTAGTATCCTTATATTATTTATAATATACACTACCCACACCCTACCCCGCCCCACACCCTCCCCTGCCCCCCACTCTCTGGAAATCTTCCCCATCCACTGCCAGCTTCATCGGAGAACGACGAGTCCGTGACGGGGAAATTGATCCGTGGATGGTGAGTTCATCGACGCGTGGCTGTCTTTCCATCCCGACTGCCGAGCGAACCTGGGTTTTGAAGATCAACTTTCGATTGCCGGGGAAATTGATCCGCCCCACACCCTCCCCAGCCCCCCACTCTCTGGAAATCTTCATCGTCTACTGCCGCCCCAAGATGAGAATTGAGTGTCTAATAGGGGAGGGGCTTCACCAGAGTACCCGTACGGGATCGACGCCAGCTTCATGGTGAGTCCAAAGATTGCGATGGAAATTGATTGCCGTGGATGGTGAGTCCATCGACGCGTGATGGTGCAGTGGACGAAGAAGAGTGAGGGAGGGAGCAGAAATGGGCGTTGGTGGTTCAATGGCGGGTCTATTCCTCTGACATGGTGCCCTGGTGGTGCTAGGGGAGAGAGAGAGAGGGAGGGAGCACAAAACTGACACAATTTTTTTTTTCTGACATTAGTTCACTTTCTCCCGAAAAAGGTGAAAACAGCCTTTTGGTGTTTTCACAATTTTGGCTACTATTTGAAAAAAATACCCAAAACGAATCCGAAAAAAGATAAAAGTACGCAAAAAAAAAGCATATTTTTCATAATCATTACAAAAACAAATACAAAATTTTGTAAACGTACGGGACCAGCGTTTTTATCAATTTTTTTTTAGCATCACTAAGTAAAAGTACGATAATTAATTATTTTTAAATATAGAGTTATAACTTTTTTCGTACAATCTGGTAGGTGTCAGAATTTTTCCTTATCTCTTAAAGAAGTCTCTTTACTAGCTTTTTTTAATGACTATTAATGGTCGTGATATGAAAGATTAAACAAAAGGCTAATTACTAGGTAATTAACTAGGTTTAGCAAAGAGTACGACTACGTTTATTAAACAGATATAGCTAATATAACAACCATAGTTGTAAGACGAGATGTACAGAAAGATGCGCGTTTCTGAGCATGCCCCTTGAGTGTATTATCAATCGCGACTCATGCATGTAAATTATTTCTTTCCTAACTTGGTTTGAAATCATCGTAAACAATGTTAGTACATCTAGCAATTAAGGCACCTGGCTAAGCACTTTAGTCACGCTTTTTGCAACTAAATTATTTTCAAAATTTCTCTCATAGTTTTATCCGTCATCACTTTTTTTGGAACACGCAACAAAGATGTAACTATGATGTATTCAAATGACATGGTCGCAAAAATTATTAACGAAGTAACGGTAATTTTTTTGGCTAAATCTGTTATGTCATATTCCTTCAGAGGTGTTGTGGATCGTAAATACGATAGTATAGAAAGACTTGAATATAACAACGATAAATATGATGGAGCAAATGCAACTAATAGATAAGACGAGAAAATAATAATTATATTTTATGGTCGCATGATTGGTCTGTCTAGTATTGTAAACTGGAGGAAAAAAACGAGTTTGACACACAGTTTTCGTTTTTTTTTATTAAGTTTTTAAAACATGACTGTTTTTTAAAACTGTCATTTTAGAGTTTTGATTTTTATTTTGAGATCACCACCACCCCCAACCGCCACAACCACTGGTCATCGCTGTCGACGGCAGACCCCTACCAGCCGGCAGCCACCACCACGCCCCACCACCAAAGAAAAAACTTAAATTAAAAATTTGGTAATCAAATACCCAAAAGAAAAAAATAAAAATAAAAACTGAGTAATCAAACATTTATTTATTTTTATAAAAAATAAAAACCAAACTATTTTTTTTTTTTGAAAATCAAAAATCAAAACTTTAAGCGATTTAAGCGATTTCAACCGCTGCCTTGACAATTAGGGGTGAGCACGGTTCGGTTGGTTCGGTTTGAAAGCTGAATACCAAACCGAACCGACCACCATCGGTTTGGAAGAAAAAAAACCAAACCGTAGTTGAACGGTTAGGTTTCAGCGGTTCGGTTTCAACGGTTTGGACGGATCAAATGGATTGGTTTGGACGGATTGACCGATTTGGGTTAGTAATTAATTTTTGGATTTTTTGGGCCTAAATATTGATTATTTAGCATTATTTATACACATAATAACTAGTTTTTTAGAGCCTACCTATTGAAATTAGGTAGAGTTTACACATATATGTGGTGGTTAGATCATAAGTATAGCAAACATTAAATAATGACTAGGACTAGATAAAGATTTATAAATTTTTAATTAGATATATATATGTTCGGTTTGGTTCGATTTGGTTCGGTTTAGAACGGTTTCGAAAAAATCAAACCGACCCAACCAAACCGTACATCGGTTTGGTAAAAAAAACCAAACCAATTGTTTCTTTAAATCGGTTTGTGATCGGTCGGTTTGGTCGGTTCGATTTGACCGGTTAGATTAGTTTGAACGGTTTAAATGCTACCCCCGTCGACAACAGACGAGGCTTTTTGTCCAAGAAACGAGCCCTACGCGGCCATTTTCGTCCGATAAATATCCTTTAAACCCATTACATACATATCACGGGTTCTTTTCTCCCATCGAGATCACCGACTTCGCAGGTTCGCATCTCTCTCAGGTAATTCTCTTTCCTCTCCCTTGCTCCTCTTACGTCTATGTGATATTGTGAATTTGTTATTATTATTCTCTCCGTTCTATAATTGTTGTTCCATTTTAACTTTTTGCGGCTTTACTCGTTGTCTTTGTCCAAGTTCTGACTCGTCAAACTATTCTTATTTGACACGTAATTAGTATTGAGTTCGATTCAAGGTTTTAGTGCGCAAGTTCAATCCTAGAATTCACGAAAAAGTCAAATTGGAAAAAAATTACGAAACGGATGGAGAATATATGTAACTTGTTGGGTGAAATTCCTCAACTTGTTCGGTGCATGAAATCGCGATTTAAATTGCTTTTGTTTGGACTCTTTTTCAGTGTTCAATTTGTTTTCTAGTTTAGCAGTGTACGTATGTGGGTTGTAATGAGAATTTGGCAGAGTTGTGCTCAATTTTAGCTCATTCAGTAGTTTGTGGCTTTGGTGTCCACGTCTATGCCTATATTTGACTAATTGGTTGCTGTACTTCTGTTGGGTTGTGCGTGAATTTTGAATTTCAGGGTAGAATTAGTTGATCATGGATGCACATTCTATGATAGAATCTTGTATTGAAGTTCGAATGATTGGCTAATAAATGAGCTTCATGGACTAAAAATTAGTCTGAGCCTAGGGCAGCCTCGTGATGTATAACCTTGGATTGTATGTAGTCCCTTGTTATGCCATTTAACACGTCACGATGTATGCGGAAGCACGTGGAAAGCAAACAAATCAATTTAAAGCACAAAATTAAATCGTTGACTTGATAATATTGTCGAATTAGTATTCAAATCGATGTCGTTGTGATACTGGGAAATAATGTATAGAATAATGAACCAGATGATGCAAATTTTACTCTTGAAAAGCTCTGACGAGAGTGAAAAGAAAAAGAAAAAACCACAGCTGCGTGTCATGTCGTATTGCATATCAGAACCTATATGCAGTAAGATACAAGAGGTATAATGTCAATTATGATGCGCATACTATTGTGGATTGTTTTGTCCTTATCGTAATGTATTGTGTCGTAAGATACGTATGACACATCATAAGATACTGAAAACTATGTTGGCAACCTACAATTGTGGTCACATTTGAAGAGGCCCCTTGTATCACAAATAAAGATTTAACATGGATATGGATAGCGAAGGTGGCAAATTTACTTAAGGCAGTCAATATCTTAGACTCCCCTACAGGCTAAACTATTGATACTGCTATAAGGCATGAGTGAAACCCAAATTCAAACGCTGAACATTCAAGAGTCTTACTTCTTTGTAAACAAATTTTGATCTCCACAGTAAAACTAATAGATTCAAGCACTAAAATTCAAATAAAAAGTTATCGCAGGAAAACTTCTTCAATACATACTGCATTCATATTTTTTGCTGAAGAAATTCACTACATGTAATACAGAAGGAAGTACATAGCAATGCCTGAAATTTTACTTCCTTTTGAGTATTAGCACATTCATTAGAAGCAGAAATAAGCATGAAATTTTTTAAAATATTAGTGGAAGGAGTAATGCACATATATTTCTTTAAAAAGTTTCAGTACAGAAAATACAGAAGGAAGTACATTGCAGTCACGTTAATCTTACTTTCTTGGTGAGTATCAGATGCAGAAACTAGTCTGATTACTTCTTTAACCATAAAAGGCTGCATCTTTTTTTTTTCTTTTTGAAACCTTTAGCTTGTGCGTCACCACTATATATTGTTTAACCTTTCATTCATGTGTTTGTGCTTCGCAGACTGCTATCTGTGCCAAGGCAATGCATGCTTCTTGCTTGACACTGTGGTGCAGAAAGTGGAAATGACCTACTATACAAATTTGACTATCATAGGCTAGACTGCAGCAAGCAACATTAACTTAAAGGAATGTGACATCTGAGAAAATTGTGCAAAGCAGCATCTTGCAGTGGCACAAACATGTGAATAGAGGGGAGGAGATTTGGCTCCGACCTAATTATTACACTCAACAAACATTAAGATGTCAATATCCTTTCAAAACAATGTCCCCGACTTGATGATATTTCATGATAAACTAGCAATACTTTTCTTTTTTTATGGTATTTGCCTTTTGTTACAGTGTCTCTTCCATTCTTGTCCTTGTACACACTGAAGAAACTGGTTGGATGCCCTTATGGTTATATTATTACGTCAAAGGAAGATAGTTGTTGTTGGTAATTGGTGTATTAAAGATCATAACTCCCTTGTCAGGTATACTTAGCATGGCAACAGAAAAAAGTCAAGATGAAAAGCAAACAGAATCTGCAGCATCGACTCCAGCCATCAGCTCATGTCGGAAAAAGAAGTCAGAAAGTGCAAATTTCTTGGAGGATGTGAAGGATCACATTGATGAATTCATTAATGCTTCGATGGATGAACACAAAACATGTTTTAAGAAGACCATCCAGAAGGTTAGATTCCTTCCCATCCAGATTGCTTCAACTTAACATAAAATAGTTATGATCGGCACTGACTAAATATTTTATATACACTTTTAGATGTTTGGAATGTCAAAAGTCGTAGCAGAAAGAAATTCTGAGACCAAGGAAGTTGAAAGTTCTCTTCCCCTACAAACAACGGTGTCTGACTAGGAGTCTGGCTATCCTAGTATGATTGTCTGGTAGCAATAATGGGACCATACGATCTTGTAAGTACTGTTGAATTTTCGAATGTATAACATTATGGTAGAGCTAGTTGTTTAAATATGGATTCCGGATCAAAAGAAATTACAAGAGCACAGGATGTTAAGTTCTTCTACTATCAAGTGATGATGTTGTTTACCAAGCTTCTTATCAATTCCTCAGTTTAATATTATTGTGATGGAGCTATGATACTTATTGTACTTTCCCATGGATCATTTCCTTTTTCTTATCAGTGGGTAATATTGGTCAAATTATGGGCCTCAATTGGAGCGGATTTTTGTTGCCAGTAAATCTTAGATATGATGATGCCTGCAAAAGTAGATCACTGCCTTTCAGTTAGAATTTGTCCTTCAGCCGTTGCTCTCCTTACTTTTGCAAGTTCTCTGTGTTGGAAGGAAACAAACCCATATGAGTAGGAGTGACTGGATCTTATATTTCATTTTCATCGTGGTGATTTTTGTTTCTTCGGGATCTATAGAGTCAGATTTAGATGCCTCAGAAGTAGATCACTACCTTCCGATTGCAACCTGTCCGTCACCATTGTCTACTTTATTTTGCGGGTGGCTATTTGTGTCATGTTGTGGTAATAATACAGTGGAAAGGGTATATCTACGTGGTGCCTATACACTTTTGTGTAGGGCGACGGTAACATGCAAACCTGATTTTTAAAGCAGTGCTGAGGGACTGTGTATCTCTTGCGGTACATTAGGTGGTTGAACAAACCAATAGCTAACTGCATACTTCTCAATTTAAGCCTGGAATCCTCCTTTCATTTTTGTCGTGCATTCAAGAGTCGGGGCAGGGTAGTTTTCATGGCCATGAATTTTGAAGTCCCTTTCTAGCTCCAATTTGAATTTTTCTACGTGCTGATTGCAAATGTAAGCGTCATATACAGTACTTGTGAATTTCGAATGGAAGTGTCATATACCAATACCGAGATAGCGGTGCAGAGTTTTACTACTCATACCTATTTTGAATGTGATTGTGTAAATTCCCAGAAAGTGATGACAAGACATTAATGAAATAGCCTTATGCATGTTAAGGATAGAGAATCCCTAAAGAACTGGTTTTTGTAGACCACCCTTGAAACAGGTGGAGCAATTGTAGGTGTCAATGTGATGACCTCCAATCCGGTTGGAGGTTGTAGCAAGAAATTTTGATAGTACATTAAAAGTTGAGGTTTGTTTACTCTTAGAAAAAGAGTTTAGACTTGAGGTTTATGCTATTGACGCTTTGAAAGCATTTTCAGGTACCCTATTTATGGAAGATATATTATAGTAATACAACTACGATGAAGGTATATAGTGGCACTGTTGACCCTGCTTAAGTTGATCTTCATTGACTTCCTGCGTAATACCTTACAAATCATTTCCATTGACATCTAGTAGCGACAATGGATATCTATTCGTGAATTAAATTATTGGTGTTCAGAAAAGAGAAACAGTTAAATGGTTCTTATACTTTTGAGAAAAGCTGCCTTTTCTTTTTTCCCTTAGAGTTGTAATGCAATGCCTACGCTTCTTTTTCTTCCGCGTGAGTGTCTAAGAGGCCACACAATGATTTTCACTTATCCATTTTTTTTTCTATAAAGTAATAATACATTGTCCGCCTTTCCACTTTCTTATCAACCTCTCCCCACGTACATGCATGCACAAAAACGCAGTATATATCTGTATATAATGCTCCCGATTCTGGAGGATTCAAGGGTCAAACTTTGAGTTTCAAAGCTAGAATGAGTTCTATGTTACATGTAAATTGCAGTGGTGTATAATCTTATGAAGGAAATAAGACCCTGTGAGACAAAACATAGGGGAAGATGTTTCTCTTAAATAATTTATGACAGAGAAGTGAAACATAGCATACATGCACAACTAGCAGAAATTAATTTAGGTAGGAGCTAAGACCATAACTCTATAATATAACTAACAATCACCGAACGACTCTGATTCTTGATCTATAATGGCATCTAAAGAGACGATCAATGCATCTTTGGTGTCGCTTATTCGAGGTCTTCAACTGAGCTTTAGGTTTTTCATCCTGAATGTGCATGAAAAGAAGAAACAGGTCATTGGATAGATTGAGTTTCTGTTAGGCAGCAAGTTTATGATTGCTGTTCATTTAGTTTTGTGTGCGTGCATGCATGTGTGTAACTATTTACGCTAAGATCATATAAATTGTGAGGTGAGAAGTACAAGAAACATTTTCATGATTTTTTCTTGATAAGTAACATCCACATAAAGAGTATTGTAAGCTCTTAAAATGTTGTTCCCAATTATGATGTTCTGTTTTTCATATTCCCCTCTTTTGTTCGTCATCTTGTATTGTGTTGTGTTGTAGTGTTTCCTTGAAAGGAAGATTGAGTCGGTCTACTTTGTAGGATAAGAAACATGTCAAGATTAAGCCCATGTCATTTTTGTTTAGGCTTTGCTATATAGGGACAAAGTTGCTTTGGTGTATGGTTATGACTTGTTAACATTAGGCATGCAAAGAGGCAACATGGTACGTCAGGGTGAAGAGAGAAAATATGATATACTAATTTAAGGTGATAGCTCTATTTGTTTGGGTCACTTAGTGCTAGTAGGTAATGGACTTTGGTAGTATACTCTACCTCTGCTCTTCATGGCTAATGGTACCTTGGCTAGTCCCTCCATTGGTCCCGTAGGTGTAGGGGAAGGGCACTAGGTCATTTTCAATATTCTTGATATCTTCAAGAAGGATATCATAATGCCTTTTCACTTCCTCTGCAGTTTTACCACCAACAGCCTTCGCGACATTGTGCCAGCGGTCTGGAGTGTCCTTGTCATGCACAGCCAGTGCCCTTTCAAAGGCTTTGTTCTGCTTTGCAGTCCAAGAGCCGGAACCACAAGAGGAATGTGAACTAGATTGCATTTGGTTTTGGCTGAGATTTTAACTCGAATTATAGGAATATAATGGTGAATGAATAGACTAGAAACAATCAGAAGACAAGAGAGTGCAAGATGTAGAGTCTCAACTGAGAACACTCTATTTAGGAGCTGATATGTGCAAAAGTGGTGGCAATGCTTCTTCTTTATAAGCTCCAGAAATTTGGGGTTTCGGGGTGGGGATAGGGTGTGGTGGGGCAATACCAGTTGGGGTAGGGTTGAAGAATTTTGATGATTGGTCTCCTTAACAACCATAAATTGAGCATGATAAAGAACAGTGACAAGGTGGAAGATTCAGAATCAGTATCCTCATTAACCCTTTTTTTTTCCGCTGTAACTTGTATCATCCTTCACATCTAATTGCGATCAATTTTCCAAATTTACATTTACGTTATTACCAGGTTTAACCTTCAAGCACGTGTCTTTTATTCCACTAGTAAGCCACAAGCAAGTTCGATGAAAAGGGCTTTTGGGTCTTGTTGAACTATGGGTAAATGGAGATCTTCCATTTACCCCTTTCAACTGGTAAGATGCACAACATAGTCAGCCTGCTAGCTTGCAAGTGTAAGCGTTGAACCCTCATATTCAAAAGATAACGGAGAAATCCTCCGTTTATGCGTACATGGAGAGTATGCGAATTGTAAGAAAGTAAAAGCTCTTTAAGTCTAAAAAAATAGCTGTGGCACTTGGTCAAGTTTAGTAGTCCTCCTTTAGTACTATATGAACAGCTTATTAATGGTTTGATTAATGCTGATTACCTAACTCGTTTAACATGGCAAATCTAGTAAGTTGGAGCCCGAAAGGCTGACCATGCCAGTATACAGAGCTTCTGCATCTAGAGAACTCTCTCTCTCTAAACGTTGGGGTCAATAATTTGCAGGCTATATCTTTCCCCGTTATATTCAGAAAGACTGTCTTGCTACTTTAGAATTAGGTCGGCCATGTTTAGTGACCCTACAAACCTTCACGAGGTGCACAGTCTAATCTTCAAAGTGTGTAGGAATAGCAAATATGACCTAGCCTTTTTGGAGTTGATCTTGTATACTTTGTCCTTAACAACATTCCAATAGTATATAGCTGGCTACCTGAGTCCGTACAATGATTATGTTATATGTTTCTTCATGGATTGATCAACACTTGTTACTTGTTTTTTAGCTGTCAGGACCCTATCCTGAATCTTGTGTATTTTAACCTATGTGATTGGTAAGGTATTTCATCACACGTGGAACACGAAAAGTCTTCTGTTACACCATAAGTCCTAACCCAAGGTTGATCTCATACTGTTGATTTCTTGTACTTCATATAGGAATTTCATTCTGAACTTTACTGTGTTTAGAACGTCATTACCTTTTAGCATAATGTTTTTAATCGTTGATACCTCAAATGATTGGCCTGAGTCTGTCATGAAAGTCGGCCTTAATCTGGGAGTAAAGATCACACCCATGTGTTTCATGTTCCATGATCAGTTTAAAATAATCACATTAGTGAAATGCCTTGTTCTGTGGTGGCTCAGTTTCAGCTTTAATACTATTATCGTATATGCTTGTTTATCTGCATGTTCTACAAGGAAGAAAATTCCATCTATGGTGATAATATATGCATCAAACTGTACTAATCACATTCTTGTTTACCTTAGATGAATTCCAAGTGAAAATGATATAGAAGTACTAGTGGTGGTAGCCTGTTGTATGAAGTTGAGAGGTTCTAGTCCAATTATGTTTCAAACACATACAAAGCACATATCACGAAAACCAAAACAGAATAGCAACAAACATGGCAAGAAAATCTGCAGATGATCTCTTCTATTTGTTGTTAGCTGTTACTTCAGGATGATGTTCTGGAGCCACACACGTTGCTGTGACATTGGCCTAGTTGGTCTTTGAATTTAACTCGGAATAGTATAGAAACAATAGCTTTTTGAGTGCTACTTTTGGCCATTTCTCACAGTAAGAAAGTACAAGTGATTTAGAGGTTTCCTTCCTTGGGTGAACATATGGTTTGTTATACCCTTTTATCTGCTTCTAATGAAGACGTCAAACTGACATTCTTACTTATATCAGGTAAGTCATGGGCAACCAATATGTTCATGTACGATAGAATCTTCTTTAGATGCAACAGTCCATTTGGTCCAGCTGGTTTATTACCCTATCCTCATATAAGTTACCAAGATGTTTATCTTCTCCTTCCTCTTGCTAATAATGACTGCTACTTGTATCTCTGTAATTTACCTTGGCCGGTTCTTTTAGTTTACTGCATTACCATGACTTCATTCCCTAGCCACTCTGGTTTTCTCGAATTTGGTTCGCAGAATTTGTTGCACGGGCACACGACAAGAAGTTATCTACAGCACGTTGTTGAATGCCTGATTAGGTTAACTCTCTAAGATCATTGTCAGAGGAAATTCATGTTACGTGTCGTGGGGAGAAGTATCGCATTGGAGGATGAATATCTTTATCCGATTTAAGAGAATGACGGTGAGATGCCAATGGCTTTATGCAGCAAGTGGATTACAGTAGCCCCGTATCCGTGGCGTATGGACCTTAAATTGGCCAAATATCTCGCTAGTATGTTCGAT
The DNA here is from genome assembly GCA_033065855.1 of Escallonia rubra. Taxonomy (NCBI): domain Eukaryota; kingdom Viridiplantae; phylum Streptophyta; class Magnoliopsida; order Escalloniales; family Escalloniaceae; genus Escallonia; species Escallonia rubra. The sequence continues at coordinate 57,957 of JAVXUO010000723.1, forward strand.
TCAAGAATCCCGGAAGCCGACCGACTTTGATAACGACGATTTGATAGGACTTTGAGTAGCATGTAGAAGAGCTGTACAAGGACTAGGGAAGGACGCATGATCGGTTTTGACTCGTCTTTTCGAACACGTCTGGGTGGCGGTGGGGGAGGGATAGCAGTTCTTCTCGCTAGATGTACTTGGTTTGAAACATGGAAAAATGATTGTGTTCTAGATAATGAAGTAGCAGTAGTCATATTATTGGGAACCACCTGTTATCATTTTGTTGAAAACTACATGTGCCTGCTTTTTAATATTCTGTAGATGCAAAAGTGAGCTCGCTTTGGGACATAAGATCCTCCAGGCAATCTGTGAGAGGGTAAATTCTGTGGATTCTTTGTTCTGGCTAGCTCTCTTTTCTCTGTTGTCCCTTCCAAGTTGGAGAGATTGGATGGGCATATGCAAGTGTTGAGTGGCTTCGGATTTATCCCTTCTCGTATGGTTCTCCTCTTCCCAGATCCCCTTTCATGAGTAGTCATCATCAGTCGTAGATCAGGGATTCGGTATCTGTTACTTTATGGAAGATAAAGTAAAGTTGGCTTTGTATAGGGTTAATTACATTGACCTCCCCTGAGGTCAGTCAAAACTACAAATACCTCCTCTCCCTCTTTTAAAATGACACGGTCTTCCCCGATAGTTTTTTCGGGGGCAAATTACGACCAGTATTCCTGAAATTTATCATAATTACACTCAGCAGCTACTGATTATTTTTATTATATTCAGCTCCCTGATATTTGTATTCGCATTTCACAGAACTACACACATTTAACGAAAGGCCAACTCCGTTACAAAATTTCCTTACGCTCCAATTTTTGCTCTTCGTATACCCAAAATACCTTTATTCCCCAACACACTCTGCTCATCCATATGCCAAGATTCATTTTAGGAAACCATCATCACCGGCAAGCTTAGGGGTGAGCACTAAACCCTTCAAACAGAATCAAACCACTCAAATCGACCAAACCAAACCAATCCAATCCGAACCATCCAAAGATCTTAATGGTTTGGTTTCACATTTTTCAAACCGATGTTGGTTTGGTTTGGTTCACGGTTCACATTTTTTAAACTAATTCCAAATCGAACCAAATCGACCTATGATATGTTACTCTACTTTTAGTAATATTCATTGACAATTTCACATATATGGTAGTAAACAAATCCATATATACAAATCTTGAAAGTTAAAAGAAAAGAAAATAATGAGAAAACTTATAACACAAAAAATTCGTGATCAATAATTTTACTATATTTACTCATTCATCAATGAGCACTTATATATCGAATGTAACAAGATTATATGCAATTTAGAAAACATATAACTTCATTGTTAGATCCAATAGTAGTTTGTAAAAGAACAACGTCTTTAAGTGGGAACAAAGCGATCCAAACCGAACTGTCTAAACTGAACCGTCCAAACCTATGGTGTTTGGTTTGGTTCGGTTCATAATTTTTCAAATCGAGGGTTAACGGTTCAGTTTACGGTTTGATCCCCAAATCGAACCGTGCTCACCCCTAGGTAAGCCTTCGGACACTTGCTGCCACTGAAGCGGCCGAACTCGAATAGGAGAGAGAAGTAACCTTACTTAGACACACACCCCGCCGCCGGTGATACGCAAACACAAGCACGCATGCACACACATATTGCCCATCACCAGTCGCACACACCGAGCGAAACAAAAACTGTACCACCCACCAATCCCAATCCACCGTCGCATGCTGCCCCTACGCCCCACCCAAAAAAAAATCCACACACAAACCCATGCACATATTTTGGGCTCCCTTGCCCAGATCCGTGTGCTTTGAGTGGTGAAAACGAATGGATCTGTAGATATGATTGTGAATGTGATGGGCAGTGTGTGTTTCTGTTGCCAAAGCAGTGGTGTAAATCGAAATGGTGAGGTCGTTTTTTTTGTGGTGGTGTCGGAGCAGTGGTGGTTGTTGTGTAATCAGCTACGAGAGAATCTGTTATGAGATCTTCCCTTTTTGAAGTTGCCCATAAGCGTATATTGGTGGTGGTTAGTGAAAATGAATAGTGGTGGTGGGGCAGATCAGCGATGGTGGGGTTGTTTTGGGTGGTGGTGGCGGGGCAATTGTGTAGATCAGAATGGTGAGGTCGTTTTTTATGGTGGTCCTAGGGCAGTGATGGTTGTGGTGTAATTGGTCGTGATGTAGATCTGAATGGTGAGGTTGTTTATTGTGGTAGTGCTAGTGAGTGGTGTAATGGGCAGTGGTGATCTGACCGGTTTACTTGTGGTTACTAGTCAGATTATTTGGGTAAAATTGTTTTTCAATGAAATCGATTCTGTTAACGATGTGAACCGAAAAACGCATCTTAGTGTAATAAAAATAATTAGTAGGTATTGAGTGTAATTTCGGTAAATCTCAGAAGTGTTGGGAGTAATTAGCCAATTTTCGGGTGAAGGAAGATGACTTTTTGTTGTAGATTAATTATTTGCCCTTATATTTTACTCATTCTGTCCCAAAAAAATTGATTATATTTTGTTTTTGGCTGTGTCAAAAAAAGTGATTATTTTCAAATTAAGAAAGACTCCATAAGTATTTTTTTCATGTTTATTCTTTTTACATTTTTTATTTTATTTCTCTCCACATTTAATCTTCCATCAAATCCTTGCTCGGTTTTGGTGGTTGGGGGGAAGCGTCGTATAAATCAATTCACTTGTTAGCTTGGCTTACTCTGTGTCTACCGAAAACTCAGCGATCTGAGTTTTCGAGACTTTTCAAGGTTCAATCAGTCTCTTCTCACCAAACAAACATGCAAAATTTGGTCTTGCCCTTAGTCTTTTAAACCAAGTTTTGAAACTTCAATCAGCAAAATTTCTTTCACGAGCACCCTCCTCGTACTTGTTTATGGATCTGGCATAGTCTTTTAGTTGGGCAGCAGATTCTCAAACATGGTTTGCAATGGATATTTGGTGATGGTAGATCGGTTTCGGTATAAATGGATTGGTGGTTGCCTGTTGTTCCTCCTACAATCTTGCAAAGCTACCGCACTTCTGGAAATCATCACTGGCTGATTTCTAACCTGTTCAGCTCGAATAGCAGGAGTTGAGATTTGAGCATGCTCTTTAGAACTTTTCCACTGGTTATGGTTACACAAATTTTGAATCTTCAGTTGCTACATCCTGATTGGAGGGATGGATCATTTATCAACTTCATCAAAATGAATGTGTTTTCGGTTGGAGGTGTGTATCAATTTTTAACCAATCAGACTGCACCCCCTACCGGTTCTAGACGCTTTCCCTTTATGTCATCTGCTCATTAGCTCAAACTGTGGAAAATCCCTCTTCGTGCGAAAATTTTGATGTTCTTGTGGTAGTTTCTCCATTGTCGACTACCCCTGTGCTTTGAATTAGTTAAACGTTATTGTCCAGTTCGAGATTGTTATCCTCTCTGTTTGCTTCATTCAGAAACTCATGAGCACAGTTTCCTTGATTGTCCTGTAGTTCGTCAGATTTGGGATCCCTATCTTGTTGGCCGTCAGCATAGCGCTTCTAGTTCAGCTATTACTCTTTGGTTCCTCAAATGGTTAGCTAAGCCCATTTTCAAGAAAAGTAGTGAATTGTTAAACACCGTCACAGTAACAACCATCATATGGTCTATCTGGCTTGGTAGAAATGCCTTGAGTTTCAAAGGTGAAGGTTTTTCCTCAACTCAGGTGTTAATTAAAAATCAGCATCTTCTTTCATTCATTAGAAGTACTAATGCATTTCAACGTTACTTTCGCAAAGTCCAGTTTAGGAACTGCCCTAGATCGGCTGGACATACTGTATCTTTTGATCATTTTTTCCTCCTCTTCAACTGATCTACTTTTCTGACAAGTTCAATGATGGGTGTCAGCAGGTGTGATCTGATACTGTTCAGCTTATGATTCCCCTTCCTCGTAGTTTATTCCATCCGTCCCACATAAATTGAATACTTTTTTTTTCACGCAAATTAAGAATTTGTCATATATTGTGTACTTCAAATTTTACCCTTTAGAGAGACGAGCGGAAGGGAGTGTACTTCAAATTTCAAGTTAGCGATGAGTTAAATGTGGAGAGAGAAATATAATAAAAAAAGTGTAAAAATGATAAATATGTAAAAATATATACAAAATCTTTTTTAATTTGAAAAGTGAATAATTTTTATGGAACGACCTACAAATGAAATATGATCAATTTTTGTGGGACGAATGAAGTATTTTGTTCTCTGTTACGTTGCGTTTTACTAGTTTTAGTTATATGGATGGGGTTGTCATCCGTAACAGCCTTTGGCTAACTCTGTATATTCTGTTCTTTATCCTCCTGGTATATATTTCTGCATTCTCTAAAAAATAAAATCTTCTATCAACTCATTTTCTCTCTTTAGACCCACTTTCTTCCTCCCGTCTCTCTTTCTCTTTCTTTGGGTAAAATAGAAAACTCGTAAAATATGAGTCATGTTAAATAAGCGTGCAAGTCAAACACGATCAAATAATTTAGGATGATGAGAGTTTATGTGTAAGAGGCAAGTCAAGAATACAAATACCTCATGCAATCGTTTCTAAAATGACAATGTCCTCAATTGTTAGTTTTTCCGGGTGAAGGAAGTTGACTTTTTGTTGTAAATTACTTGTTTGTGCTTATTTCACGATACACCGTTTTTTATACGTGTAGGGAGTATGCGGAAAGTCTATTTAATTCTCTTACGAGCCAAAAATCGAGTAAGCCAGTTAGCTCGGTTCACTTGGTAGCTTTATATGGAAATGGGTTCTCTAGTGTATAAGACATGAGTTGAGGTCTGTCCTTATTGGACTAATGATTTTACCTGGGAGTGGATTGATGAAGAGAAATGGGTTTGTCTTGGATTCGAAAATCTACTGCAGAAAACTGTTAATCATCGTTGAAGCTGATGTTGTACCATGTAAGTAATAGGAGTAAACTAGTAACATTCTAAGATTTTAACTATACGAGGGCAAAGTGAGCATTTAGGAGGGATTCTTTGATGACCTAAGGGTCAACCACCTAAAAGGAAGGATGATGTGAAACCAACAATGAAAGCAAGCGCGAGGGGAGGGCCGTGTTATTTTAGAAACGACAAGAAAGATATCTGTATTTTAGACTTACTATACGAGAGGTCAATGTGAGTAACATTGTATACCATGTGAGTGAGTAATAGGAGTAACCAACATTCTAAGATTTTAACTATATGAGGGCAAAATGAGCATTTAGGATGCTTCTTTGATGACCTTAGGGTCAACCACCTCAAAGGAAGGATGATGTGAAACCAACAACGAAAGCAAGCGCAAGGGGAGGGCCGTGTTATTTTAGAAACGAAAAGAAATATACATGTATTTTAGACTTACTTTATGAGAGGTCGGTGTGAGTAACACTAAACCGTGAACAATAAGGACTCCAACTTGAGAAACAAAATTCAGCTGCACAAATGTATAGGGCTGGAGCGTAATGCTATTAGAAGAGATTGTGAACATAGGTTCTTTCGCATAACTTGGCGATATAATTTAATTTATAGGAAGATTTGTGCCTGCTGCAATAATGATTTCATCCTGATCTGCGCCAGCTCTACGGAAAGTAAGAAGACGAGAGAACAGAGGGGATTACCATCTTATTGTCATTTGAAAATTGGTTATCCCTGGTAGTAAAAAGCTGTTGAAACAATAGCTTACGAGTTTATTTAGGCCCTCAAAACAAACTTATGAAAGTACTATTTTATTTGAATCATGGCATGTCATGATGGTAGAAAATTAGCTATTGTAAGTACCACCGTATACAAGCACCATAAGGTGCTACGATAAAGTGTTACTATCTTTTTATCAATACTATTCTCATTTTCTACCAAAAAAAATAGCTTACGAGTTGTTACTAGTTCGGCTTAGTGCTGATATATTTTTTTTGCTGTAACTCATACAACGATAATTAATAACCACTTTTATTTTGTGTTGTAAAACCCGTTTTAGTTTCCCGTAATATGTTACTTATGCTTAAAGCAATGTAAGGCAACCGATAAAAATTAGCAAGTATCAAGAACAATTGACATACGTGTAGTCCTTTTTTTTTTTCTTTTGCTATAATAATATAAATATATATCATCTTAAAGCTTATGATATGAGGCTAGTGTAGCACGCGCAGAATAATCAGATGGCAACCCCATCTAACAGGAAGCAAAAAGACAACCCCCCTCTAGTAACATGGAGATAACTTTGACATTATCTTTTCATCGACTTCAATCTATCATCTTCATCTCTTCTTTGCCGCTGCTAAGCACAAGGTTGCCTCCTCCGCCGCTGGTAGCATGGCGTCACGACCCCACTGTCATCTCGACAAGGCAATCAAATCAAGCGACGGGATCTAACGAACTAGAACGATTGAAAGACGAGAAGAATTGCATTAAATACTTTTGTAGTTTGGTCGAGTTGTAAAAACTAAAAAGCTCATGGGGGTTAAAAACGTTGCAAAAAATTACCTGAGATGACAAAAGTGTTGCATCGATTTAGCAACTGAATATTTAAAATGTACGACTTTATCGATAACTCCTTAAAACTTGCATAATTTTTATAATGGACCCTTACAAATGATTTTCTTCACATCAACGTATACACTGACTCTTCCTTTTTACTCTCTCAGATATCGGATTCTGAAGACGTTATGAACTCGATGGCAGCCATGTTTTATGACTTTTGCTATATGATCACTAACTTTCATTATTTCAGTATGTACAGGGTTAGTGAAGCACATCTCAAGGAGGTTAAGATCCTCCCTTCTTTTGCGTGCCAAGCCAGAATTAATGTCCATCAAGACTGGATTGACACACTTTTGCTACCTAGTGTTGCTTGCTCGCTTACCCACCACCTTTTGTAATGTTTTTGTCCCATCTTGATCGGTGGAGTGTTTTTCTGTTTTGCTGTGTTGTCTTCTTATGGTAATTCTAAAACTTTGCTAAATCATGACATGTCATGATTCTCGTCTTTACTGTAATATGTTTTTTTGAGCTGTTATTTATGCAATTCTCGATTTTATCAAAAAAAAAAAACTTAGGACTTTTAATTGGGCAAATATTCCACTAATCAATGCCATCAATTGCGGCCGCTCAACTTGATTCTACATGAGCGCAGGTAATCTTCTTTCCTCCAACAAATCACTCGTTTCCTCGTTCGCTTGCACTTGCTCCCCCCGCTGCAAAGTATTTCGTCAAACCTAATTCTGCCATACTGTGGTGAGTGGTATTTTGATGGCGAGGAACGGGTTTCTTGAAACTGTATTTGGGTCAATTACTTATTACTGTAATGTTAAGTCGTCCGGAGGTTAAAAACGTTGACCTCACTTATCATCTTATTCGTATATATTTTTTATAATTTAAAAAATATTCTGCCATACCGAGGCGTGCATATTTTTATTCTTACCGATGCGATAATTAGATGTGATCGCATGGACCCAGATGCGATAATTTTACATCGTAGATGCGATCGCATGGACGATACTGTCTTTCGATAACGACGATGATGTCTGCCGGCTGGCATAAATGGGGACTCAGCAATTCTTTAACCACACTCATCAATCAAGCAATACAAATAAGCCATAAAAGGGAACCCTCAATTATCATTGCCAAGAAGGAAGTAACATAGGAACACCGATCAACATGGACGAACCAGCGGTCAAAAAAGCGGAACACGGTAACAGAGTAACACAGAACCCACATAGCAACTAAGTTAACCAACCCCCCCCCCTCCCCCACCCCACAAAAAAAAACAAACCCCACCTAATAGACCTAAGACCTCCAGTTCCCATCAGAATCCCCACGGCTGCCGCCATACCCACGGTCACCGCCTCCGCCTCCGCCGCCGTACCCACGTTCACGGCCGCCTCCGTAGCCGCCTCCGCCGTACCCACCGCCGCCGCCTCCGTAACCTCCTCCGTCGCGTCTTCCGTACCCACCGCCCTCGCGGCGTCCCCCGCCTCCCCCGCCTCCGCTGCGGAATCCTCCGCCGCCACCACCGCCGCCCCCGCCGCGGGACTGGGCCTCGTTGACGGTGATGTTGCGGCCGTCGAGATCCTGGCCGTTCATCCCCTCGATCGCGTCCCTCAACGACTGCTCGTCCTTGAATGTGACGAAGCCGAATCCCCTTGACCGGCCGGTCTCACGGTCGTTGACGATCTGCACGCCATAAAAAGATGGCAAAAGGTTAGATCCAAGCATCAAACCACCAGATCTAAACATTCGCACAGCGAGAAAATCACTAAACATGCATTTGAAAGTCACTAAACATGGATCGATCTCCGCCTTTGAAACAAGGGAGGAAGATGAACGTACCAGTTCAGGGGTCAGTAAAAGTAACAAGAGAGAGAGTATAAAGTAACACAGTAACAGAGATCATGAATCAAGTAAACCAGAGTAACAGTAGTATCGGATCGCGCCGGATCGGGCCGGATCCGTCAAACGGACCTTCGAGTCGATGACCTCGCCGTACTGGGAGAAGGCGTCCTCGAGGGTCCGGTCGGTGGTCGCCCACGCGAGCCCACCCACGAAGCACCTGTACTCAACGTCAGCAGACGCCATTGATGATGTCACAAGCACACAAGAAAGGAAGAAAGGTAACGAAGGAGGGTTTCTGAGAAACCCTAGAAAACGAGGCACGAGAAAAGTGTTAGGAAACGGCCCCTTTTTATAGATGGACGGAGGGGGTGGGGATTTGACCAGGGTTAGGCGAATCTAACTGTGGTTATGGATAGAGATTTTTTTATACCGGGAAGATATTTTTGGGGGGGTTGTGGGGATAAATATCTGATGGGCGAATTGACGTTTGGGTTCGTGGAAGGCTAGTATATTACGGTGTCTGCCACTGTAAATTATGGTTGTTGTCGTTATCGGTTTTGATATCTAAAAAAAGTTGGCGCGGGCCGTGTAGGGCCCTTTGTTAGCTATCTTTTTTAACTTTTTCTTTTTGCTTTTTCTAGATACTTGTAGGCCATTCTTGATTCTTGACAATTTTGTACGAGGTTTTTGAACTAAGAATGACAATTTTAATTATTGTAGAAAACTTTTGATCGTGTGTATTACAATTTAGTTGTTACTAGTTTTGATCTCGTGCGTTACATACCGGAGTAACTGTAGTAAATAAATTACGTAAATAAAATAATAAAAATACGATATTAAAGGTTTTGACAAAGAATAGAACAAAAAGTGATAGAATTCATATTATGGTCACCTAAAATAAACATATAAGATTAAAACTTAAGGAAAAAGCTAGTTGAAAGTGACAAAACAATGGTGAAAAATCTCTCATCCTATATTATATACTGTACAATTCAACAAAATCTAATAATGAGAAAATGACAATTCAATTGAAAAATCATGAATATTGCAATCATATCTATTGGCAAAAAATATCGGCACAATAGAGGAATGGAAACATGGAGAGGGTCATTTGGTCACAAAATGAGTGTTGATATCCCAAGAGAACAAAATATGACGGCTAGATGAAATAAATAAGAAATAAAGCAAAAAAAAGAAAAGTGATTTGTGAGGGGGAGAGAGAGATGGGGAGAGAGAGGAGAAAGACTCACTATAGAGATAATTGTCAAATTTTAAGTTTCATAAAATGAGATTATCTCAAGGTTGGCTATCGTCAACTTATTATCATATTGTGAAATAAGCGAGCCTACCCTCGTGGCAAGAGTCCTCGTGCGAGAGTATAATCCCTGAGGATGATACACACTTAAGAGAGTGGGCTAAAACAAGTTTCACTACCGAAGCAAAATAACATCCGAAGCAACGGTAAATACAAGGATGTGATACCGGGGGGGGGGAATGGGATGCATGAACACGATGCAAGAGCGCAATGGAAAAGGGCACATGAAAACAGCGAATAAGCATGGCATATTGTTTCATATCCACAAACCAAAGTGCCACGACCATGGTCGTTGCAAGGGTGCCAAGGAAAGACCATGGTTCTAAACCACACTATCGTGATATGTGACCAAAACGGTTGCGGCATAACCGTATGCGGGATATTGGGTATTACATAACGGTAACCAGTTACTCTAGCAGTGAATTTTTCTTAATTATTAACAAATTACAAAAAAGAAATGACAAACAAATCTTTCGAGCTTTTATCTCCAAGATGTTACATTTTAAGCGTTAATTCTTTGCAAACAACATTGTAGCACCTCAAATTTCTTTCACGCAAATCTTTTTAGTGGCCCATAATTTACTTTAACCATTACTATTTAGAACATGTAGTAAATTAATCATGCGGGTTCCACGTGAACTATACTCTAAGTCTCCTTTCTCTGGCCAAAACCTTACTCCAAAAACATGTTTTATCTATTCACTCGGTCTCATCTCTCTCTCTCTCTCTCTCTCTCACACACACAGTCACGACCTGAACGGTCTCGAGGGTGGTTAGATGCAGGCCCCTTTGACAACCTTTTATGGTCACTGTCAGGCTTCACTTACTAGAACCGATACAAATTACAGCATAATAAAAAACAGTTGCAACCCCGAATATTAAATTTTTGTTTCTAATTTCATTATATTTTTTTGAATGTTTCTAATGTCATTATTACTCTATCATTTATCAATACTTGTGATACAATCGAAAGATACACAAATACAGTCCTCAGAAGTCCACAATGTTTCTCTTTAAAACACCTAAGCCTAGAATCTACACCAGCACCTTACCTTTAAACCCATTACTTAAAACCTAAAATGTTGAGTAACAAATTAGATTCCACGTGCTTGGTAAGTAATCAGTGACTCAATTAACTGAACCGTAACATATTAAAAAAATATTCCAGTTATCAAAATGATAGCTTTACAGCTTTCAGCAAACAATTCATATTGCGATAACATGTAATCATTTTGCGATAACATGTAACCTTCAATAAAGTACTTAGCAGTATGATTAGTCGATTACCAACTCTATCGCCTGCTATTATAACCTTATAGTAGGAATTAGAAGCAACCTCCACCAAAACAACCTGCCTGTTCCCTCCTCCTCTTCTTTATTTTTCTTTGCCCTTCCAGATGCACCACATGGCTCTCTCTGCCTCTTCCCCTTTTCCTTCACTGACTTTTGGGTTTTATTATTGTTTTTAATGGCCCCCAACAATCTTTTCTTCCTTCCCAGCCGTTACATGCAACCTTTGAACTTCCTTTTTCTTTTCTTTCCATTCGTTTTCTTCAAGAAAAAACATCTAAATATTGGCTACAATAATTGTCACAAAGAAAATCCAAAGGCTAAGTAATATGGTCACTAAAAGTCAGGAACTATATGCAACCATTTAAATCTACGTGCGGGGTTCAATATTCTTCTCTCATTAAAAGAAATTCGTTCTCGAATTTTACAATCCATATAAAGTATGTAGCCACTTCAGTTGTGCAGCTCTGATAACAACCGAAATCATAATCGAGCACCACTTAAAATTTGCACCGAATTCATACCTACCTAACTAAAGATCACAATTCTCGTTCGAATCATAACATTAAGCTCTCACATGTAAGGTCATCACTTACGCTCTAACGGTCGCTTGACCCTACTTTGACACAGACAAAATTCACTTGATTAACTAATTTCTAGAATTTTAGACGGGATATATTTTCCCTCTGCCTCGGGATGTCTCGGGATTCTATCTACAGCTTGGCCCACACACATACACACATACAAAAACACACTTATAGCAGACTTGTTGCTCTGAAGACGATCCACTTTGAAGTTGGATCTCAAAGAATTGTGCACATCTCTACCGGTCATTTTTTACAGAATACTATGACGTGTCGGCCGGTTTTTTAACGCTGATACTATGGAGATTTTCATTCCAACCGGTATATATGTGTGTATCATTCCCTGTACCTCCAAATCCCATTTCGTATCGACCAATACGATACATAAAGCAAGAATATTTAAACCATAGGAAAGGCGCATGAAACAATGCATGTAATCATCTCAGGGAAAAAGGTGCGAGAAGAGGGCGAGGCCAGTGGCGGAGTTAAGAACCATTCTTAAGGTTGGCACCAAATATATAAAATATCGTTGCCGACCGCAGGAGGAGGGAAAGAAGGAAACATGTTAGGTGTGCGGTGTTGCAGTGTTGTTATGTTGCTATGTGCACTGCGTAGAATGTTGACTCTATTTAGTTGGAGTTTGGACTTTTTTTTATTTTGTGCACTTATTAGTGTAAGCTTAGCATTTAAAATGACAAAAATAACAATTTCTTTTTTAACTATCCCTTAATGTTTAGGTATTTTAATATGTTAAATGACCAAAGAGACGTTTTTTCCAAGCATTTTTAAAATTTTTAGGTGAACACTTTTGTCATTGCGAGTTAAATATCCCGTATGTATGAAAAAAAATGTTGGAGCTGTAGTTGAGCACCGGGCCACCGGTGCCACCCGCTGGCTCTGCCTCTGGGCGAGGCCAAGGCCATGGTATGGTTCGAGTGGGCTGGTAGTGGTGGCCCAGGCCCATCCATGGTCGCTCCCTCATCCCTCATCTGGTTGATAGCGATGGAGACTTGTTTGCAGTATCTGTTATTGCTTGTGACGGAACTCCTTTTGTTTGCAGGCTGAAACCACTCAAAGATGTCTTTGACAGAGGCCAAGAGCTTCGAAGGTAAAAGCTTTTACACATCTTATTGCACGTCAAAATCTGAAGAGGCTGTAGTGAGAGGAACCAGAAAGAATATCTACTCCATTCTCCAACGTTTCACAATGGTAACGGTGTTTTCTACGAAGTAGCAATTTTCTGTTGGTGGTTGCTCAAGTGCAAATTTCTACAACACAGAGGAGATGGCCCGGTGCTCATGGATGAAGCTCATGCTTTTAACCATGGATTGTAGTTCAAAGGGACTTGGTAAGTGGAAGCTTAAGCACAGCTAGCTCATGCATGACTATAGATGTTGGCCTAGTGGTCAAGGAGGTATGCTCCCTACCTTCACTTCATGGGTTCAAGCCTTGGGGCCAACACTCAGAGGAAAAATTCTTCTGAATGTACCAGACCGATGTAAGGGGTGTACCCTTAAGATCGCCCGAGGAGGGGACTTAGTCTCGGTTGACGTTAAAACTGGCCCAAGGATACCCCTTACCGTCCAACTAAAAAAAGAAGAAGACTATAGATGAATGATTATGTTATCTTCTTAGGAAAGAACATGTGGGCAGTTAGTGGGAAATAATTTGTGGGAAATAATCCTTTATGCTAGCTAAGTTAGGTATGAAGTCTATCAAGCGGCTTTGTTATAGTTGACTGCCATTGATTTCAATTTACAAAACAGGAAAAATAAGGAAGATTCCATGTTTTTTTTCTTTTCTTTTCACGCAAGAGCCCTACATTCTGTTTTGCTGATGCATAGGAGGAACAATTTTTCTTACCGCAATGACATCAAAATTGTGCCTCTTGTGTCACCGAATACTTATCACTGAGAATTTAATTTCTTTTTTCTTGTTGCGTTGCAGGAAAAATGGGCATCCAAAACCTGGTCCAAACCTGAATTTTCCATCAACATGTTGCATGTTCCATCGATTGGTGCAAAAATGGCATGTTAAACTACCTAAAATACTCATTTGAGCCTTTGTTTGCCCTCTCGGGACTGCTTACAAGTCCACAAGAACACATAGTTGGCTACTTGGCTCTTGCAAGGGCCCTATACTCTCGCAAACTCCACGACCTACCTCAAGTGGAAAGCCATGCTCCTTCAGAGTGAGAGGGACCATGCCAGGCCTTAGGGCGGTCTAATTTGAGTTCACATAAACTCTTTTTGGCCAAATTTTCGTTCTTGCTTTCGGATGATGACCGACATACCGAAGAAAAAAGGGTCAAGATCTGGACAACAATATGAAGGCTGTGATGTGCTCTGCTCAACGAAATTAGTGAAAGAGTACCGGCCTATTCGTGAAACGGATTAGAACTTGAGGCCTTAATTTGGTGTTGGTATGGTCTTAAGGGAGGGGTGTGTGTGTGTGTGTGTTGTAGTTGAGTTGTGATCAAACGAAGGAAAAGCAGTCAGTTAAAATACCCAAGCAATCAATCATTTAACATTCATGATTATGAACAGTTGATTCAACACTCCATAGTAAAGGCAACAGTCAAAATGTAAAGAATAAATGAATCGCTTCTGTGTACAGTAACAATCAGTGATAGGAGTATAAACCTCTACCTAATCCTGCATTATGAAAATAGTTCAATCATCACCCGTTGAAGAAAGCCAACTGCACCAAGAATCAAAACCAGCAAGACGTTGTCCCTTTCAGAATTTAGAAAAAGCCGCAGATAACCAATCTAAATCAGGCAATAAGACCATATATTGGTCACACTCAAATATAGGGAAGGAAGGAAAGAAGGAGGTGATGAGAAAATTGGGGGGAGAAAAGGGTGCAAATGCTCAAACCAAAAGTAGATTAACTTAATGGCTTTCATAGCACGTGAAGGATGGATTAAGGGTTTGACTTGAAACTGTTGGGACGGTCAAAAGTTTCAGATTATAGGGTCACCAATTCGATAAATGTTATCGCAAACCTAGCCAAAGGAAGGGCAGATTTTCTGAAACGTTTATGTTTCAGGGCCTTAGAAGAATGACTCTTGTTCATCATGCCAAAACTCCTTTCTGAGTTTACACGAGAAGAGCCGGCAAGCGTCCATGCTGAGATCAATGGCAGCAGAGAGCGCGACAAAGAGGGCAGCATCTGCCATGCAAGTAACATGTTGCACCCCAACTTGAATCATGGGCTTGCTTACCTTTCCTTCACCTTCCACAGTTGATCCCATTACAAAACCTCGAACGGGCAACAATGAGCTCAATGCAGAATCTTTCAACGTGTTATCGATGCTAAATTGTCCGCCTTTTTTTATACTCATTGTACCTTCAGCGATAGGAATTGCAGTTGCTAGGCTAGTGTCCGTCACAAGCTCAAACTTGTAACCCAACCCATCAATGGGGCCTCTCTCGCGCCACGCCTTGAGGCGGCCCCAAGGCTTCCAGCTACTGACCGAGACCCCGTGAGGGCGAAGGATGAGCCATGCACCCGGGTTTGATCGAGAAACGCGGTCTGAGCCTGCCGGGGACGGGACGAATGGCGTGATCATAGAGGCGGCCGCCACGGACGAGCCGGAGAGATCATGGATCACTATCATCCACCCTTTTCGCTCCCTCCCTTGTTTCTCTTTCTCACCTTGAAAGTTTCTTAGCCATCCTCTCCTACTATTGCTGGTGAAATTTGATGGAAGAGAACTGAATTTACACAAGAAAACAAATAGGGAAATCATAAAAAATCACATGAAATCACTCATTCAACAAGAACAAGTCAAATTAAAGAGGAATGTTAATACATTTTAGGGAGCACAAAATCCAACCAAATATTGGCACATGTGGATAGGAATCGATGGTAGTTGCATGTGACAGTTGGGTATAGGACTTGATAATGTATGTTTGACCAAGTTTTTTTATAGGCACCATTAAGAAAATAGTTTGTTGGAATTTAGAAATCTTATTGCTGAAACAGGGGGAAGTCATGACCGATCATTATGCAGATTTCTTCATAATCAAGTTTAGATGCCCTTCTTTTCCTTCACATGGTAATGATAATGAACAAACTTACCATTTTCGAAGTAGTTTGTGAATGTATAAACGAAGGTGCACTTTCACCAAGTGCACAAATAAAGGAATGACCAAATATGCAAACGGGAAACGAACCCAAGACTATGTTCTAAAAGCTTCATAGATCCAACAATGTATACCGTACTTTAACAACATAAATATAGACTTAAAACAGAATTAAGGAATTTGGAGCAGACGATAAGTTTAGTCTAGAAACTAGTTAATTCTACTCCATTTTTACCAATAAAATGCGAATAATCTTTAAATGTTAAGTGCCCGAATGGACTTGGCCAATAATTTATTCATGATCTAAGGTACAAAATGCAGTGAACAAGGTAATTAATGTGCCTTAATCCTCACAATCAGCTGTCACCAGTTGCTAATAAACAACAATTTTGGTAGCTTAATTACTGAGCCATTCAATGATCTAAGGTACATAATGCAGTGAACAAGGTAATTAATGTCCTTAATCCTCACAATCAGCTATCACCAGTTGCAAATAAACAACAATTTTGGATCTAAGGTACATAATGCAGTGAACAAGGTAATTAATATCCTTAATCCTCACAATCAGCTGTCACCAGTTGCAAATAAACAACAATTTTGGTAGCTTAAATGGTTGCCGTAAGTATTTGACTAAAAGATAAGCAATGTATATGCTACAATTGGCATCTCATTTAATCCTAAAATCTTGACCTGTTTATTTTGATAAAAAAAGTTTCCAATTTTAGCGAAAGAATCACAAAATTATGCAAACACTTGCATGGCTTTGAACTCGGAATGAACGCAGTTACGGTGCAAAATATGCAAATAGTAGAACCAACCAACTCTCAAAACTTTTTTGCTTTTGAGGTTATCAAAGTCAAAAATAAAGTAGGCAAATAGCTTAACCAACCAACTGAAGCATGAACAAATGATTGAGTTATCTCAAAATGCAAACGAACAATTGAAATTGTATCCCAGACACCCGTCGTGAACAAAATTTTGGCCCGTGATATGGTGTACGTTATTTTACTCTAGTAGTCACACAAACTACATACTGCATCCGTTTCATTAGATTTTACGCTCTAAGATTACTATTTGAGTTATCAAAGGATTTTGCACACAATTAAAGAGAAAAAATCTAATAAAACATGAGCAATTTTTCCTCAAAAATAAACCAAACTTGCTTTAAAAGCATATCAAAGGTGAAGACCAACTTGGCATGTGAAGTTAGTGACCACCTTAAGAAACTCAAAACCCGTATATTTGATTCCAGCAACCAATCATAAAACCCAGAAAGTTAAGGTGGAACAGTAGAGGGGACCACAGTATGCCACGCTGGCATGAAAAACTCACCGTGATCTGTAATTCCGGTCGGCACTGAACTTGCAGCTGAAAACCGGCTGCCGTATACTCCCCTGAATCTGGAAGACCACCGGGCTGCACTCAGGCTCACCCCCGAACTGGAAAACGAACCGGGGATCCGGTTCAGTCCGAACCGCCAAGTGCAGCCTCGCCGGCTTATCCGGCTCACTCCCAAGCTTCATCCACCCGTTCTGAAAAACAACCGGTCTCGCATCCGCCCCATCAAGGTTCACACACACCACCACCCGGCCCAGAAGCTTGCCGCAGCTGACCCCGCAGGTCCGCCCCATTCGGCCCGTGTAGACCGAGATACACAACGTCACGGGCTTGCCGGAGAGGCGGCGGAGGGAAGCACGGTCGAGGTTAAAGCCGGCGGAGGAGGCGGAGAATTCCGGCGGAGAGGAGTCGGAGAGCGGGATCAGGGCGGTTTGCGAAGGAAAGCTCTTGATGCGGAGCTTGCAGAAGCAGGGGGTGGCGGAAGGGTGGACGCGTGAACCCGCCGGCCTGGTGGCCTGTGGGAGCTTCAAAGCTAGTGACTCGATGATGAGACGAACGAATGGACATGGATCCATTGTTGCTGTTCTGCTTTACTCTTTGTATACGTACTTTCTTTTGTGTGTGTGTTTGTGCGAGCTTCTAAGAGTGAAAATGGAAACTTTAAGGGGAGAATGATCGCCGGAAGAGAGAGAGAGGGGGTTCGGAGAGATATATGTGTGAATGACGGTTGAAAGCTGTCTGTGCTTTCTCTTTCCTGCATGGTATTTTTAACGTTAGTTGGTTAATATTAAAATAAAAACTATTTTTTTTCGCGGGATAATGAAAACTCAGTGATGAGATTATAAGGTGCAAAAGATTACAAGACAGGTTCGAATCTTAGGGGATAGGAATCTTTCGATTATGTACTTGATATATTCTATGAAAAAAAAGAGAGAGTCATTTTACATGTTTTACTAATTAGCAATAAAGGTATACGAGAGCTGTAATCTTCTTGCTTCGCTTAACCTTATATCGCTTAACCTTAAAAAAAAGAGAGTTATTTGTGTTAATCGCTTGTTGCACGTGCAGTTTAGCGAAATAGTAAATCTAGACCGCTCGTTATCGGATTGGATCATACAGATTCAAGCGACATGTTGATTAAATAACAAGCGAAATAGTTCTCTCCGTCGGAATCAGCTACAACTACGTGGATCATCAGAGATAAATCTACACAACTACGTGAGATTCTAACAAAAGTTCTCAAGTCGGAATGACAACGAAATGAGGTGATATTTAAGAAGAAGAAAAGGAAATGAAAACGAAATTTGTGGTGAAATATCTCGCCGAGAGGCTTATGGAATGGGCATTGGACAACTGCTGTGCGGGTCCCCATTACCCGGG
This sequence comes from Escallonia rubra, assembly GCA_033065855.1. NCBI lineage: Eukaryota > Viridiplantae > Streptophyta > Magnoliopsida > Escalloniales > Escalloniaceae > Escallonia > Escallonia rubra. Next base: position 76,301 of record JAVXUO010000723.1, read on the forward strand.
CAAGCTTTCGGGCCCCGGAACAGCTGGGTTGTGGTTGTCACCATGTACAACCCTTGGTCGCTGCAATTTTTTGATAAAAAAAAGGATGCATCTTTTCGTTCTCTTTTTGGTTGCGGTTGCTGCAAGCATTAAATTGGAGGCCCAATGTGTTTAATTACTGTGCAATTGATTGCTATCATTGTGGTACCTAAAGGTTTAAATTTATCAGGAAATCCTGTTTTGTGGGTCTGAACCCTGAAATATATATATGAAGGTATTTAAGGCTTACTCGAATATGATCCGTGAGTGAACACATATTTTGGCATACAAGCCGGAAATCACGTACATTAAAACTCGAGAGTCTCGTCGATAGTTCACGTGTCAACGAACGTCATGAATAAGCATCCTGCAGTGAATTAGACTATGCGAGCCCGATTCATATATTCACAGTCCAAGAGTCATTCCATTTTTAATATGTGAATTGTTAATGAACCCACCACATTTGTCATCTTCATGCGATCTAATATTTGATATTTATACGGATGGATCTGATATATGTCATATAATGAAGTATCACATCGGCGGTTTTCTCTCGATCTAGCTACTAGCTATGGAGAACAAATGGAGAACCCTTAAACTCGTAAACTTGGAAAAAGCCTCCCGTATTTTGCCTATGGTTGTATGCATTGAGGCATTCTGATTAAAAACACCGGCATTTCATGTCAGTGGTAATTGACCGTCCTGTTTATGCTTCTCTTTGGAAATAAAAATGGAAGGGCATTGGAAACATTTACAAATCCGTGCAAGAAACTCCTTATGGTTTACGTTGCGCCTTTCTCTATGAGAACGGATGATTAACAATGTTCCCGTTTTTTCCAATCACGAGACATCCATTTTATAGTATCTCACAAAGTGATATAATTAGGAAATACATTACATTTTTTTTAATAAACTTCCTAATGTGGTAACACAGCTACTGTGGATGAGTAAAGTACATAATAGTCCCGGATAGAGAGAAAGAAGAACAGAACAAGACTATCCTTGTCTATCAAGTTTAAAGAATATTCATGCATCAAGTGGGCAAAAAAGTGAAAAGTGGAGTAACAAAGCCAAACGTATCTTCATCGAAAAGAACCTGCATTAAGCATGCAAGATTTTGCCATTCTACATCTATCATACTAAGAACGAAAAGCTGCTTTAATTTCCTTCTCACTTTATGTGGATATATAGCAAAAATCAGAGTCATGAAAAGCTCAATGCGCACTATTTATGGTCGGGATCGCATCGCCCCTACGAGAATACGTCTTTTTTTTTCTTCTTTCTATCGACATGTTTAGACCTTTTTATCATGAAAGCATTAAAAAGTGTCAGTAAAATCACTTTTGAGAACGGGTTCGAGGGTATGAATTTGCCCAAAAAAAGTAAATTTCATAGTCAACAATGTATTAAAGATTTCTTGGTTTATTGAGGAATGATGGTTAGAACTATGAAGCACGGAGTGGGTGCGCATACACGGATACAATATTTTTGAAAATTTTAAAATATGGATGCGACAGGGTTACAACAAATTTTTTGTATATATATATATATATATATATATATATATATATATATAATGTATACTTAGTATTGTATCCCAAAACAAAACAAGGACCATTTGAATCTTACGGAAGTGCAGAAAAAGATATATATGGCACAATTTAGTTTAACTATTTTATAATAGTATAGTACCATCAAATACATAATAATCAACACCAAATACATCATACTAGAAGTAGTTTCAAAGTTCCAAGGCGGTAGCAAAATTTCCAAGTTCAAACCATTTAATAATTACATCATCATCAAACAAACGCATGAGAAATAAAAAGCAAATACACTTCGGCCCCGTTTGACAGAACTTTTTTTTTCCAGTTTTGGAAATTAAAAAAAATAAACACGTTTGGTAATTATTTTTTTTCCCTTCAGTTTAAAAAACCAATTTTTAAACCAAGGCTGTTTTAAAAAATTCCAAAAATGAGTTTCGGTTTTCAGTTTTGGTTTTTTTTTTTAGACTACCACCACCCTCCCACCTGGCAGCCACTGCCGGCCACCACCATCGTCGGCCACCGCCACGCTCCACCACCGCAAACCACCACAAAAAAAACTCAAGATAAAAACTGAGTTATCAAACACTCACTTGTTTTTGTAAAAAAATAAAACATAAAACTGCTCTTTAGTTTTTTTTTTTTTTTTGAAACTGAAAACAAAAAAAAAAGTATTGTCAAACAGAACCGAAGTATCTAAGGATTCCATGATCACAATATTCTCGTCTTCATATATCTCTCCATCACGATCATTGCCTACAACATAGAGTACTGAGGCAAGAAGAATGAGAGAAGGTAGTGGCATAGAGCTTATCCGTGAGCAAAAAATAAATAAAATTGAGCAAGGAGAGAGGAAGATATAGACTTACCTTTTGGGAAATGTTGTCAAAGATTTTCACAGGTGATCGTCGATCGAAATTGTCGATGGTCGCGCTCGTTGCTAATTGCTTCCCCGTCTCTCTTTCTCTTCTTTGCAAACCAAACGACTAAGCCATCTGCCCGTTATTAGGCTTAAGGATACGTTTTATTATCTGTGATTTGACCCCCAAAACTTCTGTTTTATGTTTTGACTCCTAAAAATTCTTTTGAAAATTGCACTTTTACTCCACAAGTATCCGATATATATGCAGCTGATCTGTATCCTATCCGGGCGCATACGATATTTAGAAGACTAAAAAAATAAATTAAAAATTATCGGACACACACCGACGCAGCACCCGACCTTCACAGGCCCCAGACACTATTTCGATGCTTCACCCATTTTGACGCACCCGTGCTTTAGAGGACATCAAACTAGGTTTAAAGTGCATAAATCCTTTGACATTTCCAAGTACCTTAAAGTATCCATAAAAGCACAGCTTGCGGACAAAAATATCCACGTTCTTTTGTTTGAATGAACATGAATGCTAGGCCTAGCTTACACATTAACATGGAGTGCAATTTCTGAATTTACTTTAGATGTTCATCAATCAGCACTTGTGCCTTTGTCCCCCCTTTGTGGGCACTCTTAATCATTGTGGTTTTCCACATAAAAAATTAAAAATCATAACAATCCATTGGAAGGCTGAGCTAGCAAAGTGCAAACAGCCAAGGAATGGGCCCCTTCATCTCTCTGTGACAGGATTTGTGGGAAGCAAAGTGAGTAAAAAAGAGGATATTGTGGCAGCAAGGCATGTAGGCAGGCCATTTTCAATTGCCTTTTCATCTCAAAACCAGAACATGATGGTTGTTGCATTGAGACGCTACCGGAAAGTACCAAATTATTCATCACCTACAGTGGTACAGCTACAATAGTTTGTTGATTTTGAAAAGGAAAAATTGCGTAAAATACCCTTGTAGTTTGGGTCAGTTGCAAAAAGCCCCCTCTTATTACAAAAATTGCATAAAAACACATGTGATTACAAAGGTGTTGCATTGTAAAATTTCCGTAACAGAATAGTAAAAATGTCGAAATTGCCCTTCTAGATAAATAAAAAGGGCACACCCTTTCCATTTCTCTTTTCCTCTGATTCTCTTCTTCTCCATTAAATCCTTGGATCTGGACATGCACGAAGGCCAGCTACCTTGGATCGACGGCGGGTTCGTGGCGGCGCAAGCATGGATCGATGGGGTTCGCAGCGGTGCAAGATATTGATTTGATTCATTACTCGAATTGCACAAATTCAGATCAAACCCTAAATCTGAATTTGTGCGATTAGGGTTCGAATCGGTTTGATTAGGGTTCGATTAAGTTTGGTAGAACCTATATGCAAGAAAATTGTGTTCCTTCACTGCCTGATGTTCTTACTTTATCGCCGAAAAATGGTGGCTAGGTTTTGGGCTTGAGGGGGCTGCGGCGATTTAGGGCTTAGGATTTGGGGAAGAAGAAGATAGAAAGGGCATTTTGGTCATTTGTTAAGTTAATTTCTACCAAACGCGCTCTTCAGAAGCGTGAATATCACATGTCGCCAGTTTTAACGATTTTTTTGACGATTGCAAGACTTTTGCAACCTTAGGTGCCTTTTTGTAATTTTTGTAACAAGAGGGGGCTTTTTGCAGCTGACCCAAACCATAGGGGTATTTTACGCAATTTTTCCTTTTGAAAATGCCAGGCTTGTGGTGTCCCAACTTAATTGGATTTGGGTATTGCTCTTTATGGGCAGAATCAATTTCTAACACTGGATCCTCCAGAGGGATGAAGAGAGAGTAAAGAGATAGATATGGGCACGTTAAGGAAGAAATACTACTTTTATCTTTCAAAGGTTTGTACACTCAATGATTGTGTCCAATTTTTGTGACTAGTGTTTGGAGCATAGGCAAGGCCTGTGCAAGTAAAAAAATTAATTTTGCTTGATATTATGCACTCAGAAAGTTAGAGAATCACAATAAATAAAGCAGAGATGAAAAAAGAAAAAAACACCAGAGATGGCGAGATAAAATGAGGAGAGAAATAGTTACGTGTAGGTACTAATAGAAGGGGAGAGAGAGGTGGGTACTAGTACTAAAAAGCAAGAGAGCGTTAGGATCTAGGTTCAAATTCTAAATTACTTTAATCGCTAGTGTTAATTTTTATGAAGAAGGTTTTAGAAATTAAAATAAATGATACCATTGGTGTTAAAAAAAAGATTTCACTGTAAGGGTCGAACCTGCGGCATGTGGTGTTTTTGTTGTTTGTTTCACAATTTTATTTTTTAAAAATAAAATAAAAATTCCTTTTAGAATGTCTGGCTTATGTGAAGCTCCCCTCAAAGGAGATACAAATTCAAGAGATCCCAAATCAGATATATGTAACATCTGTTGTGTGCTGTCGTTGACCAACATTAATGGCTCCTTTGTCTCTTAACATAATTTCCAAAGTTATCCTAATCTCAAATTTCAAGTATGCACCGGAGGGATTATGTCTCGCTGTATGCATGGTTTTGCATCATTAATTCTGACCATTCAGAACTGTTAAATATATGGACGGATGTGATAGGAAAATGAATTAAAAGAGAGAACTACCGGTCTTAAATTAATGGTCAGCACCAATGGTCCTAGTACTTCAAATAATACAACTTCTTACGTGTCACTCATTCACCTCTATAATGTATGTCCTAGGAATTTAAATGTTTTGCTGGTGCCGAGAAAAATCTTTTATGATATTGAAAGATATCATTACTCTACATAATTTTAATTTTCGAGCACGAGATGTGAATACGAGACATTTCAAACAATAATTTCTTAGTCTCGCTAATCAGACGATTGACGGCGACTACTTCCATCTACACGATCCAGAATGATGTGGTGCGTCGATATATACATATAAAGGTAAACAAATCTAATTATATATGTATGAAAGCCGAAACTCGATATGTCATTTGGCATTCAACCAATCATAAAGTCAGCATGTCTCATTTAAAAACAAATATCTCTCTCTCTCTCAATTTTAAATTTATATCTCATTTAAATCTTGAAACTTTCATATATCTTACACAAGTCTAATATGTTTTCACAATTTAACAAAATTAATCTCCATCCTTTTACGTTATTATAAGTCATATAAAACGTATATGTATATATATGTCTGAATATACATATAATTATCTTTGATATTGTATTTTCTCTTATATTGCAAAACTTTTTATACTGTGTTCTGGATGAGTTTTATTAATAAAAATCTCAACACATGGGTTATTAATATTGTTACTAAAAATGGTAGAAAACTCATAAAAAGGTGAAAATAGCATTATTTGTTACTATTATTCGACAGGCTTGTCGCAACGCTTTATCAAATTCCAGGACGACTTTCATGTAGATCCCACCATTTATCCAAACAATTATAGCCCACTTGTATTAGGGACAGTTCAATTGCGTTGAATTTTATGCAAATAAAGCAAAAGTTTATGTAGTTAAGCAGGGTTTATGATTACATTTAACTACTGTCGGAGCATGCCAACAAATGATTAGTTAGGTGAGCAACGTGATATCTCAAACATGAAGAAAAGAAAGGAAAAAGAAGATGAAAGAAAGAGCAAGATAATGATAATGGAATGACTTTCAGTGTTGTTGTTGTTGTTGTTACGCTGGTTGCAGGAAGATAGTTACAATTCATTATTCAGCGACAATTGATAGTAGTTAAAATAATTAATGGCATTTCTTCTAACACTTTCAGCGTTACCAAATAAAATTGTCTTAGAAGCACTTTTTAACGTTGCAAAATAAAAGTCACCAAAATAATTTAACAATCATTAACTGTCGTTATACAGGAAGTTATAATTATCTTCGTATATTTAGTTAATAGCCAAAAAATTTCCTTCCAATTGTTATCTTGGTACCCGTTTATACAATTAATAGTGAATTATTATATTGTGACTAACACTATTATGAATAAGGTACTTTCCCATAAACCATTTTTACTCTCTCCGACTCTCAGTCTAGCCCTGTGACTTTTGTGATATAATTCATGGTCACAAGCAAGAAACTAATTTTTTTAGTAGTGAGGAGAAAGAAGAAATGGAAAACACTTTTGAAAATGACGGAAACTTAGTAATAGGGATGACAATGGGGAGAGTTGGGGACAAAATTTTGGTAGAACCGACCACGCCGTCACCCAACCTTGTCCTAGGGTTGGGAGATAGAAAAACACACTCTTGCCCTTGCCCCAGCCCGCCCTGTATCGCCCTATATGTAAGCAACCGGGATTTTCGATCCTCACAAAATGATGAAGAGAGTAAATGAAGCAACAATTCCACCGAGGACAACCGATCAGAAGTACAATATGAAGAATGCAAACATAATCTACCATTTTCAAAGTTAATTCCTTAGATCTAATCATGCAACAAAGTCTAGTATTAATAACCTGAAAAAAGGCTAGCCAAGAATAACGTATTGTAGTTGAAGTGGTTGATTCAGTGCGATTTTGGCGGAAGTACTTGGTACAAAATGGAAGGAGATGATTGGGCTTTACCTTTGTTATATTTAGGAAGAATCGAACGGTAGGAGATGTTTGATTTGCGTGGCTGATATGATTTCTAGCATGAGATTATACGAGATTAGTTAACACATATACCAGCATGAAAACAAGGGAAGGGCAAGCACATGAAAACCATAACCTTCACGCAACCCATGTGGGTCTGAAAATCTAAAATCACGACTAGTCTCGGGTCAAGTCAAAAGTCAAAGTAACCGCACCCATAAGGGCGAAGCGAGGCAGGGCAGGTGCTCGCTCGTTGCGGGCTAAATTGCCATCCCTATCTTAGGTAGTCACTTACGAACTCTTCTTTATGGGGAAGGATGAAATTGTCTAGCTTGAAGTCCACCACTCGGTGTTGACATCTCCAAATGGGCCCAAGAGAACAAGCCCACGATTCTACGACAAGTCGAATGCGGCTGAAAACGGGCTCATTAGATTGGATCAGAACAGTTGATCCCGAAAAGCCCGGCCCATGTTGAAGCTTCCAGAACCAGAACTGAGATTCGCCGTGAACAAACTCCTCTGACTTCGTTCTCTCCCGTCATTCATCTCGTGTTTCTTTTTGGTTAAGCAACAAAGCTTCTTCCAGTCATACTCCACGCGCACACGCACGCACACAGCAAACGTTGCGCTTTGATTTCTCACCGAGCTTCTACGATCCGCAAATGTCTTCACCTGCAGAGTAATTCCTTCACGTCCTCTCTCTGTTCAATTCCTGATTGAGATTTCACATGTTTATGTCACTGTGTTTGTGTGTGCGCGCGCGCGTTTGTGAAATCGAAGTTCCATTGCTTATTTAGTCATCTTTTGCCCGTTACTGTTTTGTGCCAATCTGTATTAGTTTGTTGATTGAACTATTTGAGCTGGTTGGGGTTGTGGTGATTGTAATTGCTATGCCTTACAAAACTTTCTAATGTAATTTAGGTTAGTTGTTCAATCATTGCCGGCATTTTTGTCATTTCACACCCAGAAATTACTCAGACTACGGAGTTCCGACGTTACAAATTAGTTGTTCTTTTTAAGGCATAGCCACATATTTGTTTCTGTTTCCTTTATGTAACACACATGACCGCTCAGTGACAACTAATTGCTGATACACCGAGAAATGTTTTTCGATGAAAGAGGAAGCTTTAAGAGAGAAGAGGGGTAGGAGAATGTACTTTTGCGATTAAGTGAAAGGTAATTGACATTGAATCAGCAAGTTGGATTTTAGGGGCATATTATAACATGAGTTTTGTGAATATTTGAGTTTTACTAAGGGTTAAGTCTGCTAGTTCTTCTATGATTAAGTGCTTAATGACGAAAGTGTTTGAGCTTGATATTGGAATTATCGTTGTTGGGATGCTTAAATATGTTTGCGAGACTAGTCGGAAAAGAAGGTTCTAAACTTTGATTGTAAGACCTTTATGTGACAATTGTTAGGGATTAGATCAAGAGAAGAATAAACTTCCTACCTGCAAGATAAGTAGGATTTAGGAGCACATAGAAATTCAGTTTGGGAATATTTGAATAATCTAGCCATTTAGGTTAGGGCTGCATACTTAGCATGCCATCCTAGCGGCAGAGCTGAGGTAGATGCAATACTTCTAGAGTTGAGTTCTTATAACCATTGGGTTCAAAGGGGTTTCGGTCAAAGTAAATAGGTATATGATTCTCCCTTTCGCACCTTTGCGTTATTAAAATCAATGAAGGATGAAAAAAAGGCAATGCGTATGGAATGTTAATTAACATGTATGGAGACTGGCCAAAGAGCAATTGATAGCATATTCGTTTCACATGTGAGGCATGCATGCAGAAATGTGGGGATGTAATTTCAAAGGAAAATTTACTTTTTTGTTTTGAGACTGGAGTGAGGGTGAGGAGTGAGCATAGTTTTTATTGGAACAAGATGCTGTTTTTGGACAAAATTGAAAAAGAAGTCCAGAGCAACATCCTTGGGAATCAGTCGATCTAGTTGTGAAACAAGTAGTACAGTTCAGTAGATGTAAGTTGGGAAAATGAAGGTTTAAGAGATGATAGATGATATCTTAGCTCTATTATTGCCTGCATCATAATTTGGTTTTGAAGGATGTTGAAAAATGCCCACCTCGCTGGTATCAGCCTCAGGTTTTGTCAGTGATATAAAGATCCCGTTGTGGAATTCCGTAGAGCAGTAAGCACCTGTATCAGTTAAATTGTATCAGCGCCTATCTTAAGAAATGATCCAGGATGTATGCATACCTATGCGCTGTATCATTGATTAAGAAATGATCAAGGATGCATGCAACTTAATGATTTAGCACTACTTAGATAAGTCTTTAAAAATTAAGCTGAATTGACATATTGAAAGCCAAAAGGGTAGTAATAAGTGGAAAGCATGTAGGACTAGGTGGTTTCTTTGCAGTAATAATAGGAACCTCGTTTAATAAAACTGTATAGCCTATCAAATATGTCTTAATGTCGGGAAAAATATGATGCCGGTGGTACAAAACTAATCTGCTCTGGATAGTGAACAGTGCTATACAACGTAGACAAACTCTGAAGTGAGAAAAGGAATGGATGACTTTAGCCATGAAACATTATGACACAGGTGTAGTTACTTGATAGCAATTAGCTATATTACATTAAATCAGTAAAAATGTGGGGTCGGATATGTGTTTTACAAGTCGTAGTCATCTAATTTTCTAAACCAAAGACATGTGGATAGGGCTATATGTTCATATCTGTCGTAACTTTTGTTTAAATTGAATACTTCTGTCATCTTAAGGCATATCCCATACCCTGTTATAACAGCAGGGTGTAGAAGTACATATCCTGTCCTTGTCCAAGTGTCAAGCGTCTAACAAGGGTGCTTCATGCATTTTGAAGAGTCCATGTGACGTATCTTTGATGATGAATTGTAGAAGTAACAGGCTTCATTTTTTCCAGATACCAAATATATTGTGGGTAGTTACTTTTTGCGTAATCTATTCAACAAACTAACAGTTCCTCTGGACACTCACGCCCTGGAAAAAGTGACAAGCATCCTTCAGAGTAATTTAAAGCTTGTTGTGAAAAGGGTCCATGCTTATTTGACATTTGTATATGCTACTACATCTATTTCTACGCTACTTGCAGGCTTAACCACGACATATTTTGTGAGCATGGCAGAACCATAAGAATGTTTCAAGTGGCATTTTAAGCGTGAATATTCCTGATTACATGTGGTTTCCGTAGTCAAATGTCACGTGACATGTATGTTGTGCATACCCGTCAAGTCTTCTACATGCATATAAAAGAAATCATACACTGATAAAATTTGGAGAGAGATACATGAGCAAGATTCGAGACTAAGCATCTATACAGGAGATGTGAGATGAGTTTAGAAAATTTTCCAAGTGGCGGAGTATGGATTAGTCAACCCTCCTTGTTGCTTTTTCTCTATGAGTTTGCCAAGTTACTTCTTAAGAGATGGAACAGAGACCGTAGAGGACAAATCAAACTGTTTTCTAGCTCTTTGTCTGTTAGGTCTGAGCTGCACTCGCACTTTCAGATGTTAGTTGTAACTGTAATGCCAGCTTTTCGTGTTTGTTTTAATTTCTGTTGCGTTCTATTTTCTCCCGCTTGAGCAGGGAGGAGAAAATGAGATTATCTAGTTGAACTTAATTCTTAAAATTCGGAGGGCCTGACATTCCTGTTAAGCTTCGCACGAAGGGTTCATTGTATAGAATGAGCATAGGAGCCAATTACATGTCTTTATGATCTTCCATTTATGAAATTTCAATTCCTGTTGATCCACTTATTGGTAGCCTGTTTGTAACTTCTTATACCTGTCTAACCTGTATTTTTCCTGTTGTCTCAGGTACTATAATTCTCTCCCACCTGTAAGCAAGGCCTATGGGACCCTGTGCTTGTTGGCTACCACAGCATTTCAATTTAAGCTGTATAATGTGGAAAGTATTGCACTGTTGTATGAGCTAGCAATATTCCGGTTTCAGGTATATCACATTGGAGTTTGCCATCATCTTATGTAAATAAGTGGTGTCTGATGAACCTCAAATCTGAAATAAGTGGTGTCTGATGAACCTCAATCTGATACTTGCCATTTACTCTTTTGCTTTTCTCCTCAATAGTTCGTTTAAGGTTTGAAGCACAATTGGATTAAGAAATGATTTATAGAGTAGTCATGAAAGCATTTTCCTTCGGGTGTATTAATACAATTAGACCCAAATCCAAGAATGAATTCATAATCCCACTACAACTTTGAGCTATCCCAAACTCTGATTGTAATAGTGGCAGTTAAAGTGCCACTAGAAGCACTTTTCGAGGGGGCTAGTTCAGTTTTGGATTCAAAATATCTATTGCCACCCAAGAAGTATGTTATTACGGCATGCAGTCATATGATACTTCTCTTGATTTTAAATTAAATGACTTTGCTTGACCTAAGTAAGCAAGCAGTTTCCGCCATTGATAGTGGTATTTGTGTTTAGATAGTTAGTCATGCATGTTCAATGAATTTGATTTTCACACACTAATTTTTGGATGTACTAATTGAAACATCATGTCGAGGTTCTTGCTTGATGGTTACCAAGCGGAGGCACAAATTTACATCACTCTTTGGTAAACTGTTGGATTACCATGTCCGACTATGTATAGGTTTCAGAAAAAACACATGAAAATTTTAACTGGCATCGGTGAAATTTTGAGAAAACAGCTTTGTGTTTGCCTGTAAGAAGGACTTTCGGCCTTCACTCAAAGATATTCATAAGTTAACAATTGAGGTATGCACATAGGTTCGAGTATCAGGGAACTGCATCTTATTATGGCCAGCTTTCTCTGGGAACTGCATCTGTGGGAATCACATGTTTATCTAATGTTGTTAGTAGGAAAATATTTGTTCCTCTTTTTGGCTCATATCTTGCCCACTTTAAACTAATGGTTCTAAATTCGAGGGGCTATTGTTCCTTTGCTGGGTCAATTCTCGCCCACTTTAAGCTAATGGTTTTCATGTGAGAACCAAGGGGGCCTTAATTATGAATTCGGATTTGAATTCGTTGATACCCAGCCAAAGCTTTGAGTTTCTGCAGATTTAAATGCAAGGGGCATGAACCACAGCTCAAACACAATATGTTCCTCATTTGAGCGGTATCGCAACCGGAATTCAACGTTACCGGTTAATCACAATTCTTGGAGAAGCAGTTAGCGAATAAGATGTATATGAAAATAAATGAATTTTTGCCATCTTATAATTATATTTACTCCAGAAAAGAAGCAATTTTAATGAGATGCTTTTGCGTAGTCTGCTTGTCTCATATTTGCCCAACTTAGTAGCTACGGAATGGCTTTGGTTGGGACATATAATTAGTTGGAGGAAAACAGATCTAGCATTTTTCTCTTTCAGTTTACTTTGTTTAAGTGTATTTCTCTTCTCTGTTGTTAACCTATTTATTCTTTTCTAGGTGTGGAGGCTGATTACAAACTTCTTTTTCCTAGGCCCATTCTCTATTAACTTTGGAATTCGCCTTTTAATGATGTAGGTATTCCTTCTCATGACGAGTTACATGAGACACTTGTTACATTTCTGTTACGCTCCCTGCGTTTCAATCTCTAATATGATGTTCTAGTTGTGAAATTTAAAACTTAATGCATGCAATTCCTCAATCTTGTTATTGCTTTTGTAGAGCAAGATATGGAGTACAACTGGAGAGTGGACCATTCCAAAAGCGTACAGCTGATTTCTTATGGATGATCATATTTGGATCCTTGACTCTATTGGTATGTGAGATTATTTTGTTTAACTTTTTTTGATCTGGTGTACTTGGGCTGGTCTTTATGGTTTGTCTATTTTTTTTTTTTCCCCATATCTTCAGCTAATTATCAGTAACTATCATTTTTGCTTGCCTGCCATATCTTGGGCTTTAACCCTTCCAGTTGCCTCAACTATATATGCCACCATGCTTTGAGCTACCGCTACATGATCACATTCATGTGTTGATTCTAATTCTTCACTTGCGTGTTTAGGCATTATCCGCGATCCCCATGTTTTGGTCCCCCTTCCTTGGGGTCTCGCTGGTTTTTATGCTACTCTATGTATGGAGTAGAGAATTCCCAAATGCCAACATCAACTTATATGGACTTGTGACACTCAAGGTAAGCTGATTTTTTGTTCTGATATGGTAAAAACTTTAACTGGAGGGAAGCGCGTTTTCGTTTTTGAGGATCCTTGGTTTCTGTGGGTCCAACTTCTGATGCATGCTACGTTGTGTATGATATGCAGGCATTTTATTTGCCGTGGGCCATGCTCGCGTTGGATGTTATTTTTGGTTCAAAGCTTATGCCAGATCTATTGGGAATTATAGCTGGTCATCTGTATTATTTCTTGACTGTGTTACATCCACTTGCTGGGGGTAGGGATATACTGAAGACTCCTATGTGGGTGTATCCTTTTTGTTCGGGTATTTAGATAACAGTCAAACTAACATTTTTGTGTTGATGATTGCTTTGCTTGCGGGAACCTACATATGGTGCAAAAACTACATTGCTAGCCTTTCTGCGTTGGAAGAATAGTATAGTGTTTCTGGTAATCCTAGTTAAGGTTACTAACAATGATTTTGACTACCACCTGTACTCCTTTGTTTGTCGCTAACCTTTTTCTGCTGAGACTTGGTAAAGTCTTTGCTGTATTCCTAGTTAAGGTTACTAGCAATGATCTTCGTGATATACCTGCCTTTTATGGTCCTACATAGTCTTCCATGCTTATTATGCGTCGTAATTTGTCTATTTCGTCATTCCATTGTCTTAGTTGAAGGTCCGTTCTCCAAAATTTCTTAACTGCTGCTGCATAGACATAAACTAGTTGCAAGGTGGGGAGTTGGAGCTCCAACAAATAGTCGCACCCAGGCTGATGGGACTGGCAGTGGGGCATTCAGAGGAAGATCTCACCGAGTTGGCAGATGATGCTGTTCCTTGGTTTCAAGATTGAGGAGATTACTCATACATTTAATCGCACACCCGTACGTGATAGAAAGAGCTGAAATTTGATCACCGGACATCAGAAGATATCGGAAAGGCACTTAAATCTGAAGCAGAGTTTTCCTCTTTTCCTTTGGCATCTCAGTGTTGTTTGACACCTTCCCTAGGAGAACTAATTGGTCAGAATCTGATAAGATTATGTCACATACATGGATCGATTGATTATCGATGGAGAAATTGCATATTTTTTATTTTTCGCTCTTATTGAGTTTGAATGCTGGTGTTGACCTTTTAGTATATGGAATCCGATAAGATTATGTCTAACATACATGGATCGCTTGATTATGGATGGATAAATTGCATATTTATAATTTTTTGCTCTTACGGAGTTTGAATGCAGGTGTTGACCTTTTAGTACATGGATTACAGCCTTTATGAGAAATCAACTGAAAATGGCTTTCTATCTAATTAGATTGGATTCCCACTTTGCCCTTTTGTATGTGCACTTGATGAACTAAATGAAAGAAAAGGTTGCATTATTTAGGAGAGAGTTGGTCTCAGAAATGTTGCTAGGTTGTTGTACTAGTATAGAAAAGCTGTAAAGAAAATTTAGTAGGCTCAATTTTAACAACCCTACAAGCTCAATTGTCACAACCCTACAAACATTTTAAGAGATGAGTATCAGACTTTTTAAAATGTACTGTTTTGTGAATATGCTGAAAAAGGAAAGGAACAAGTTCGTTACTCGAAAACGGTCTCTTCATGATTCGTAAAAGAACAACCGCCTCGTTCACCGGTCCAAGTCGGTCGGGTTGGAAAGATCGGACAAACGACCCACCAAATTGTGTAAATTGGAGTATATTTTACATGACCGAGCTGCAATGATAATTTGCTACGTGGAAACTGTTGCATTTTTTTGAACAAACCTCAAAACTAAAACTCGCAGATGTCCTGAAATAAAGGAGGACGTGAATGGCACTAAATGAATCGAGGTGAACGGGCGGTGCAGAGAGGATGATGATCTCACCGGTGATTGCACTTTGAATCTCTTCCCCTCTATATTTTGACGCTCCAAACAAGCCAGCACCAAGCCATTGACAGAGTTTGCAAAACCAAGCCACAACACTGCAAAAGAAGCTACGTAGGTACACACTGAGGGGAGGAAAAATGTCGTGGCAAGCATACGTGGACGAGCATTTGATGTGTGACATCGACGGCCAAGGCCAGCATCTCACCGCCGCTGCCATCATAGGCGAGGACGGTAGCGTCTGGGCGCAGAGCGCTTCCTATCCTCAGGTCTCTCTCTACATCACCTATGCATGAACACATTTCCATGATTCCATTTCTTGTTGGTCCAAGTACTAGACTAATCATTGTCGTTTGAATTATTGGCTGTTTCCATCTACTTATTAGGAATAAATAGATGTTAGATGGGTGTGATCATGATTGTTTATAAACGGAATTTGACATTTATAAACGCCCTATTGAATTGGTTTCTCGGATTGTTCTAATGGGTTCCTTTAGCTAGGAGGACAATGCGGTTGCATTTCGCTTTTATTGATTTTGGTACTCTCGAAGATTGACTTGAGCACGATTTTTTGGTTGAAAAGCACGCTATTTGCATGGTGATGGCATTGTCGGACGATGTAATTGCTTGTTATTTAAGGACTTGTTAAGAGGGTCTATTAGAACTGTAATGTCTGGAAAGCCTTGCAATATCGTGTCATTAATGTCCAGAGAAAGGGATTGTTTACAATGCCGACATTTTTGTCTGATGAAGGTTTGATCCATTGGTTTGTAATCTGAATCCATCAAAACGACATTAGAAAGCTTGTCCACAGTTCTGTTGTGAAATCAAGAAAGAGAAAGGCCTTGAAAATCAATTTATAGCAGCAATTTGCCATGGTATAAAACTATATGTTAGCAGCATTGTCTATGAACCAAATCACTATTCTGGCTAAAAGGTTTAAGTTTTTTCCGAGTGCACTTCTTAACAAGAAATGAGATCGTATATAACCCAAAAAACGCGTGGGCGTGCTGAAGGACAAATCGTATGATTTAGAACTGGATCTGGTGTTGTGGAAAGGAAATCTTCAAATCTTCACAACTTTCTGTTTTGATGTCAAATTGGTGTATGTTGGTACTTACAATTTTATCAAAGGATGCTTCTTTGCTTGTTTGTCTTCCTTTTTCGGTCTCTCTCTCTCTCTATCGGGGAGGGGGTCAGCTACGGCATTCCTGACTATGAAGTCCATTTAGCTTATTTGTTTGTTGATCTTCAGACTTCAATAGTATTTTGAAATTTTCGAGTGTGATGTCTGTTCAATCCATTAGCTTGGTTTCTGTTTTTCTTATATGGTCTTCCACCTTTTTTGGCGAAATGTATGTTTTTCAAAGATCAGATAGTAGCTTTTTACTTCTATGCTTCAGTTCACATGTAATTACTCCTCAAGGGAAGACTTGCATCGCAACAGATAGGGTGATTAACCAAACCGAAACAAACCAACCTGTAAATCTTTGCCCGGCTTCAGAAATCTTAGACGTGATTATTTTGACTAATAGTTATAAGGTTTAGAGATCGACTGGCTGATTCATAGCGATCCTTCGATTGCTAGAGCCTCGAGGAATTAGATATTGCACTGTGAATTGGCATATGCTGCATTCCTGATAGTTGCCTCTCTCAGATAGGAGGCAACTCCACTTCATTGAGATCAAATTGACTCCATGCTTTCATTAGCAGCGATTCAGTGCCATCCTGCCTAATAGCTAGTCGATTGTGGGTATGAACTGAAATGAAACTGGCAGAGACAAGGTGGAGAGAGCTGACTAAGATGTTCTGGTAAAAAAATGGTGAAGATCATTAATAGTTTAGGGTGAGGGAAAGGCTGCGAAGTAGGAGTTCAAGCACAAAGTTTCCCACTCTAGTGAAAAGCTTTACATATGCCCAAGTTCCAACTGTTTTCACCAGTTAAACAATATGCTATAATGTGTAACTCACTTGTCCATATGCTGCATTTTTTTTCCACATTTATTCTGAACTCGCATTTAGGTGTTGATGTTTCCCGCGTCTTGTTCTGCAGTTGAAGCCGGAGGAGATTACAGGTATCATGGCTGATTTTGCTGAACCAGGTCACCTTGCTCCAACAGGCTTGCATATCGGGGGCGTGAAGTACATGGTAATCCAAGGAGAGCCTGGCGCTGTCATTCGTGGAAAGAAGGTGATGTATATTTCTCTCAACTTGCTTAACTTAAGAAGCACTTCTGCTCATCCTACCATCTGATGAGCCATGCTTATGCTCAACTCAATATTGTCACCAACAAGCAAATTTCTTCTCCTTTTTCTATAAGTTACACATTAGTAAGGACATTAAGTTCAAATATCCATGCATCTCACTGGTTTTGCTTCTCTCTTTCTCCAAATGATCTTCAATAGACAATGAGAAGTAGCTTGTTTTAGTTCATGCTTCTTATATACTGTGAATCCTCGGCACAGTGGCTCACACATTTCTCTTCTATCGTTGGCGACTTGAATCTCTCTCTCCTTTACTTTAATGCGTAGCAAACGCAAGTTATTTAGATAACTTCTTGGTAGTTAGGGAAATAATTCATGTTTGTCGTCGCATGTGATTGATTTTGTGAGGCTTCGTATCGATTTGGCAGGGCTCTGGAGGCATCACTGTCAAGAAGACTGGTCAGGCACTAGTGTTCGGAATCTATGAGGAGCCTGTGACTGCATCACAGTGCAACATGGTTGTTGAGAGGTTGGGAGACTATCTCATTGATCAGGGCCTCTAGGCCAGCCTGGATCATGCCATGATTCTAGTACTCGAAACTTAGTTTTGTTGTGTCCTATTCTCGTTCTTAGCTTCCATCGTCTCCCTTCAAAGCCATGAATTGGATGCGGCGTAGTTGCAACAACAGCCATGTGAGGACACAGTTTCTTGTTTTTTGAGGTTTTTGATTGGTAACACTGAATGTTCTGAATTACTTCTTCTGGAAATAAAGAGAACCTTATTTCTATTTTAAGTTAATTTCCCACACTGTTTTTCTTGAATGTCATTGACAGTAGCACTATGTTCTTTTTTGATGCTCATGGTATTCTCCAATCCCGTATATAGTGACAATTAATAGTCGTCAAATGTTTCTAATGCTAATACTTTCAGCGACAATTCATAACAACATTTTTTTTAACGTCACTAAACAAAAGTCACTAAAAATACTTATAGATCAGTAATTGTCGTTAGATGAGAGATAGGAGAAAGATTCCTTAAATCTGGTAACAACCAACCCCCCTCTCCCACACTCAGGGGTAGTGATGATCTTGGTGTAGTACCCGTCCCTAAAAGTGGCCCCTTGGGAGCTCATGGCATATTGTTATGCCCCTGGGCACCAACCATGACAAGCATTGTGTCCATACGCTTGCCTAGCACAACGTCCATGTATCCATCCACCACAGCGCCCATGCGGCCATGCCATGGGTGTGTGCTAGGTTTCTGGAAAGGGATTGGTCATCAAATTCGATCATTTCATAAATTATTGTTAGGTTTCTGTTCAAATGGTACTAGCCTCTTATAAGTTTTCGTTTTAGAAAGCGTTTACTTGTTCATTTTCTCTTCATTTTTGTAACTCGGGGACTAATATTCTGACGCTAATAGCTTTTTGACGAGACAAAATGGTTTGAACAAACATAATATTGTGCGGAAATATATTTTTCCTTCAATTGACACGAAAATAATCACCTCACACGTGTTTTGATCTTGCACTGCACATTTTTTACGAATATGCCATTGTTAAAATAATTGCCGCTATCCCTATAAGTTCGTCATGAAAAATGTGCGGCAAAATTGCTAGCTAGGAAGCAGTTTGTTCCCTTTCTTGATTGTTTGCTCCCGTCCTTGACCTCTTGAGTTCAGACCTTAGGGCCAACATATTTCATTGAATGTATCAGGCCGACAGGGAGGGAGCGCCTTTTGTCAATAATGTTGATGCAGACGTTCACATACACGGGCACACAGTCACAAACACCAGTATAACCCATTTTATAACCTCACTATACCTTCAAGATTACTTTGGAGTAGTGTGTGCAAAGATAAATGCCTTAACTTAATCATACATCCATGGACACATGAAAGAAGAGATTCTGCTGTTTATCATCCAGACGTACAATGAGTACATGATCAACTTGGTAGCCAAAATTATAATCATCTGGATAACTAACTTAACACACATAAAGATAAAGCGGCCGAAAGCTTCCAGTTACCAAGTGGCCTTTGAACTATAATCTATCGATCTGTTGTAAGCATGAGCTCTATCCATGAGCAATGCTTCATCTCCTTGGTGTTGTAGAAATATGCACTTGAGAAACTACCAGCAAAGGTATGGTACTTCCGAGTAGAAAGAGAATAGAACAAACCGTGGCCATCGTGGAACCTTGGGAAGAAGATGTTGTTTCCGATTCCTTTCACCGTGGCCTTTTCGGACGTTGACGTGCGGCTAGATATGTAAAAGCTTTTATCTCCCAAGCTTTTTACCTCTACCCAAACCATCTTCGAGATATCTAGCCTGCAAATAGAAAGGATTCCATCACAAGCGACGGATACTGCAAACAGATCTCCGTCACTTTCAACCAGATAAGTTTGTCTTGATGAACCACAACGCCACGGGAACTTTAGCCCAGTCAAGATGTCCCATGAGTTGCTGTTGGGGTCAAATTTTGCCAACTTTGCCGTCTTTCTATTATTATGACCAAAACAGTAGTATAGCCCATTGCACAGTGTGGGATTGAAGTTAGGCATATCAAAATACTCAATATTTGGCCTTAGAAAGGTCCTCCAGACATTTTCACCAAGTTTCAACGTGAGAATATCCGCTGAAGGACCAAAACTTGAAACACCAATAACAAAACAGTCTGAGGAAGTTGGCGGAGAGGAAAAACACATTGCATAGTGCCAGGACCATACAGGCGTGGGCGGGAGCTCTATTTTCACCTTCTTAAAGGGATTGAAGAAGAATAGATAATGATTGCCTTGAGACATGAGCAACCAACCAAACTTCGAGGAACGGATTACTGCAGTTGCTAATTCTGGTACGTCCGCCTCATAAGTTGCATTGTAAATTGGGTGAAAGAAGCTAAATAAACGATTCTTCATATGGTAAAACGCCAAACATGGGGACTGTGAATCTTGAGAATCATTCGGCAAAAGGAGTGGACGAGGCACTGCAGGTACTGATTGCCATGTTCTGCAAATGGCACGAAAAATAGTGCAGTCCCTTGCATAAAGACGTGCTAGTATCAGACCTAGAAGGTCCAGTGGTAGATCTGACCAATCTCTCACTTGCTCTTCCTCCTTCTCCTGCCGACTAATACATACTGTAGCAGTTATTGTCGCCATACACTTGGAACCGAACCCGCTTCTATCTGTAGTTTGAATCTGTTATTCGACATACAACAAATGCACCAGAGAATTAGAAGTTTGCCAAGAAAGTGTGATTGTAGCAACCAATCCATCAACTATTATATTCTAGAGCTACATATTGCGTTATAAAGAGAATCAACCCCTAGCCCATCCTTTCCTAGATATCTTTGGATCACTCTCTAGATCTCTTTGGATTTCATTGATTTTTTGTTTATGATGATTAGCTACTGACTGAGCCTTTTTGTGAAGGAAATTAAAGAGAATTGCAAAAGGGTTGATGCCTCCAAAATCAGATCCAGGCGAAATATAAATCCAAGGCACAGATAATCAAGTGGCTGTTCAGACAATTACATCGATGAGATTCATCAGAAAGAGAAGAAGAAATCATACCTCTCAATCGACAGCACATGTTTGAGACACACCAATAGTTATGGAGGGCGATTAGTTGTATTTATAGTGTAACCTGTGCCTATTCCTAGTACAACCAGACTACGGCTTTGAACAAAATATGGTATTTAACTTTTTATGGCAGTCGAGACCTACTAGGATAAGTAAGGTAAGGTATTTTGTTTCAGTATGTACAATAATTTTGTTAACAGACGATCTATGTTATTTTGTAACGTCTATCCGTACGTTATTTATTGTTTAAAAAAATTTAGTACTTATGTTTTTTATGTACCTTTAACTGCACACAAAGGGTGCAAAAAGATGTTATACTATGTAAAAATACACGCTTGCTATTTTCTTTAATATGCTAACTCGGGCACCATTGACTAAATTAAAGGAAATAAAATTTGAATCTGAACCCGACTAATACATACTGTAGAAGTTATTGTCGCCATACACTTTGAACCAAACACGCTTCTATCTTTAGTTTGAATCTGAACAAATGCACCAGAGAATTAGAAGTTTGCCAATAGATCTAAGAACTGCCGAAGAAGAAGAAAGTGTGATTGTAGCAACCAATCCATCAACTATTATATTCTAGAGCTACATATTGCGTTATAAAGAGAATCAACCCCTAGCCCATCCTTTCCTAGATATCTTTGGATCACTCTCTAGATCATTGATTTTTTGTTTATGATGATTAGCTACTGACTGAGCCTTTTTGTGAAGGAAAAGAGAATTGCAAAAGGGTTGAGATTCATCAGAAAGAGAAGAAGAAATCATACCTCTCAATCGACAGCACATGTTCGAGACACACCAATAGTTGTGGAGGGCGATTAGTTGTATTTATAGTGTAACCTGTGCCTATTCCTAGTACAACCAGACTACGGCTTTGAACAAAAGATGGTATTTAACTATTTATGGCAGTCGAGGCCTTCTAGGATAAGTAAGGTAAGGTATTTTGTTTCAGTATGTACAATAATTATGTTAGCAGGCGTCCATGTTATTTTGTAACGTCTATCTGTACGTTATTTATTGTTAAAAAAAATTTAGTACTTTGTTTTTTATGTACCTTTAACTGCACGCAAAGGGTGCAAAAAGATGTTATACTATGTAAAAATACACGCTCGCTGTTTTCTTTAATATACTAACTCGGGCATAAAAGCTCATTGACTAAATTAAAGGAAATAAAATTTTAACCATTACCGGTGATTGGGGTGGGGGGGGGGGGGGGGGGGGGGTTGAATAGGTCCAAATTTCTGATTATGGTATTAGCTAATTTATGATTGTCAAATTTGTTTACCAAATTTAACTTGTTTATGTAGCCCGCAATGCAACAACCAACGTGATAATCACCCCTCAAAGCAAAAAACTCTTTTCTTTTTTGGTAAATAAGATAATTACATTGATAATGTAAAAAGTTACAGAGATTTGTTAGATTAATCTTTTTGGCTTTACATTTTTGACATAAAAGAAAAGATTCACGACATCCCTGAACTAACTCAAAGTGATATTATTTCAGAAGAAACAAAACAAACATCTGAACACATGCGAGGACATAATCGGATACAAAACCCGCAAGGGGCCTTACTAAATCATAATAAATCAAACCGTGAAGGAAGCACCGCAGGAAACAAGGGATTACTCTCACCATAAGCTCCACTACCTTAAGGAAGCCACGAGTGTCCCTGTATAATAGACTACGTATGGTAAAAAAGGTGGAGCCAACAAAATAGAAACCCAAGAACCCCTCCAAGAAGTCCCCAAGACCTGCTACCTATGAAGCACGGACTCGGGTGCGGGTGCGGATACGTGGATACAAAAATTTTAGGATACAGGTGCGGCGGGAATACGACAGATTTTATAAATATTTTTTTAAATATATACATTTAGTATTGAATTTTAAACAATTTGAATCTTAATATGTATCATATATTTGCACAAAAAATAAATATTCCAGCTAAAGAGTGAGAATTTGTAGAGTTTAATAGGTTGCTTCTTAAATTTTGAAGTTTTCAACTCAATCGGTGATAGTTTGTTAAGTTTGGGCTGTTTTATAAATATTAAAAGTGTATAACTGAAGACAATGAAGTTTGTATGTGTTGTACTATTATTTCTTTGAAGTATTGGGGCTGATGTAAGTAAATATGTTAGGGTACAAAAATGAAATAGCAAAAGTCAAAAGTCAATCATTTTCTAATTACTTCAAGCCACATCAATAACATCGTATAGGTTTCTAATTCTTCTTTCAGACACAGCGCCGCACTTGGTTCGCCGGTGAGATCTCCTATTTTTTTCTTCTTCTTCGCACTCTGTAGCGCCGTACTTGGTTCGTCGGTGAGATCTCGTCCTCCTCCTTCTTTTTTTTCTCCTCCTCTCCGGTCTCCTCTCTCCTCTCAGATTCTTTGCCAGTGGTCGCTAGTGGTCACAGATCTGCACGGTGGTCACAGATCGCTGGTGGTTAGAGGTTGGAAACGCATTTGAGCCGCACCCGGTATTTAAAATTTTTAAAAAATAAATCAATAAAACCGGACACGCACCCATGTCGCACCCGCACCTGATGCGTACCCGGTTCCGATGCTTCACTCCAAGTGCCGCACCGGCACTTCATAGCCTGCTACCAAACCAGCCAGACCACCCTTACGCCCCACGAACCAATACTCACTAACAAAGGTTAGAAGCGACAAGGGTGAAATTTTTAGACATGAGCGGTGAAACACATAAGGAACCCCACATGATTAGACCATCGTTGCTACATCCTTAACCAGCCACCGACGAAAGACACCAAGCCCCCAATTTGGAACTTTTTTGTCCAACGAACTGAGTTAATCAAGATTCCATGGTTTGAATTCTTGTGGATTTACACAAGAATTTGAAGAGACCAGGCAAGATCCAACACTATAAAAAAAAAAAAACTTTAGCGACAGACTAAAATCGTCGCCAAAATAGACTTTATCGACGGATTTATCCGCCAGTGAAGATCCGTCGTTAAAAGTAGTCTTTACCGACAAATTATTGCTGACTGAATAATCCGTTGCTAAATACTATTTTTTGAATTTTCTCGTTTTTTTTAAAAGTTAAAAGAATTTTAGCGACGAACTTTACGATGGATTGGAATGCGACGCTAAAGGTGATTAAAAGCAAAAAAATCATGAATTCTAGCGACAGAACTGGAATCCGTCATTAAAGGTGATTAAAAAGAAAATCTTAGTCTTTCTCCCCCCTCCCCCTCCCCCTCATCTCTCTCTCTCTCTCTCTCTCTCTCTCTCTCTCCCGGCCCCCCGTCGCTCACCTGTACGTAAAGGTGATTAAATGGCAGTCTTCGATGGTTAATTTTGACATGGGCAGTCTTCGATGGCTCAATGTTCCCAGCACAAAAGACGGTCGGTAAAGCTCCGTTGATGTAACATGGATGTGATATATTTCATACATGGAGCTACAGGCTGAGGAACGTTACAGGGCACGTGTTCTTCCCGTGTCCTGTGTATGCACATGCATAAATCAAGCATGCATATGAAGTGCTTATATAAAGAGCTAAACAACAAGTATGCGTTGATTGGCACAAGCATTAATGAAACCCCATCAATATTTCATGCACCACATGGCATTAACAAGTTAACCAGAAGGTAGCTTACTGTCTTGCACCATTTTAGAAGGAGGCCAATTTTAGCAGCTACGCCGTGCAGGCTCTAACGGGGCGCTTATGGTACGATTACTTGGCGATGATTGGGGAAGGTTTTGTGATTCTCTACACTACTACGGTTCTTGTAAATTAAATACTATTTTAAAGAAAAATTGGGTAGCTCTGGAGAGATAGAAGAGAGTTTAGAAGAACTCTAGAATGGTAGGGAATGATATAGAAACATGTAAATATTTAGATACTTTTGTAGATAATTCCAGACATGAAATATGGACCGTAGGATATAACTAATCTCTATCGTCCATTGAGAAGGTGGAGTAATATAAATAGCTAGGTCATGCCTTGGCCAAAGCATCCTTGATCTAGAGTGATCTAAAGAGCCTAGAGGGCTAGGAATCATAAACATTGTGTATTCAAGCATTCTCCAAGTAATATAGTGATTCATTCTCCTAAACTCTTGTGTCCTCTTTGTTCTATTGCTCTCCAAGCATTGTATTCAACCTTTCCCAGCCCGAGGGAAAGGCTGACTCAGATGGTGAGAATGAACTCAAAAGGGCGTTCAATATCGAGTTTGTACACTGACCTTCAAAGCAAACCAACTTTTCTAACCCAATTATGGCGACCCACTTAATTAACAACCTGATCCCACCATTTTCCTTCAAGATCATCGACTCATAGCCGCACCCACAACAGGAAAACCCTCACTCTGGGTGCTATGTGCTATTTCTTCACTCAACAACTCAATTGCCGACATAAATATTATTAACACATGAGATGGAGCAAGTCACTAACCCAAGTCTTCTTCCATGGCTTTACTAATGGAACTTCTGCAGTAGTACGAATCGCTATGCTGCGCCCTTTCTATATGATAGTATGCACCTTCGTTGTTGCGCTCCTTGCCAGTAATACTAAGGAATGATCCTCCAAACGAGTGGTTAATCCAACTCAGGCGAGTTAGTGAAAGAGCGCTAATTAACTCGACACGATAACTCACTCAACTCGATACGATAACTCAATTAAATCACATGGCGGGAAGCCCTTCCCCAATTGATATAAATAGTATCACCATTTTGCATTCCACTCAAGCGGTTAACACAGTCAGTAACAGAAATCTCTATCTCCCTCCTCCTCTTCCACTCTCCCCTCAAGGCCCTTTGTCTCAATATTCTCTGTCTCTCCTCTTTCGACGACAATGGCGAGGCGAAGCATCCGATACCGCTCTTTCCCTGCTCGTTGCCCCAAGTGTCACGACCCCCTCACTGCTTTGAACGCCTACGAACAACACAAGAGACTCTGCGATCTGCTGGTAAGAGTCTCTTCTTCTTTTCAAATCAAACTTTCATGCGTAGGTGATACATGTTGTTATGTTACGAGTTGTTTTGGGCTAGGGCTTTTCCTTTTCGAACTTGTCCAGTTCTCTAATTCAACAAGAAATTCTTACTTTGCGTCTGTGGGCTTAGCTTAGGGCATTTCTTTTTTGGGCCTAGGGCTTTTCCCTTTCGAACCCGTCCAATTCCCGCGCTAAACCAACATTCACGAAATCAAGAAAATGTTGATTCACACAGCAAATTCTCATTAAATCGACGTTCATTAATGTTGATCATTCTAAAACAAATTCAATCGGTTTAATTTTTTGCCTCCAACACCATCCAAATAGTTCTCTCTATGCAGATTTGACCCGACCCGCAGGTCTATCTGTACCCGTTCAACAAACCGGGTACGGGTACACGTATAGCAGCCGACGAAAATAGTCCCACATCCGAGCCGATCCATAATTCCCGGCTCGGTTTGGGTCGGTTACGGGTTACCCGGACTCGCCCGCAATAAATAGTTAGGGTTTCTAAGTTCTAACCCTTCATTTCTTAGTTTTCTCTTCTGGCCGCACTCCTCTCTCTCTCTCTCTCTCTGACCATACTCCACGCCCACACGACGGTCTCCACTCTCCAGCTTGGTCGTCACCACCACCCTCCACACTCCATAATCCACAAGATCGCAGATCCGCGCCTCCGCCGCCATCTCTTTCCGCTGTCAACCCCGATCCGCGCCTCCGCGCCCTCTCTTTCCACTGTCCAGGCCATTCGATCCTCCGCCGCCGTCTCTTTCCACGATCCACCGCCGATCCGCGCCTCCGCCGCCGTCTCTTTCCACCGTCTACCGCCGACTGCCGATCCGCACCTCCGCCTTCCACTTTCCCCCTTAGACCACAATCGGAGTTAGCATGACCACTGCCGCCGTCAATCCACTTCAACCGACGCCTATTTGTGTTAATTACTTTACGGTCGTTGCTATGAATAATTATGTGACATACTTGTAATTTGTATGTATATGTCAGTTTGTTTGGTAGTTGTATGGAAGTTGGAATATTTTGTTACTTGTGTGTATGTTTTATTTGAATCTATTGTATTTGGTATTTTGTATCACAGTTGGATTA
Organism: Escallonia rubra; assembly: GCA_033065855.1. Classification (NCBI taxonomy): domain Eukaryota; kingdom Viridiplantae; phylum Streptophyta; class Magnoliopsida; order Escalloniales; family Escalloniaceae; genus Escallonia; species Escallonia rubra. The sequence continues at coordinate 103,098 of JAVXUO010000723.1, forward strand.
TGTTGTTATTGTTTTTTTTTTTGTTGTTATTTTCATAGGTTTAAAACAGATTTGTTAATTTACCTTGAAGGAAAAAAAAATACTTGTAACAACAAGTACGAAATTTACCCATTTATTTGCGGATTTACCCGGCTTGTCTGGGTAGGTTATGGGTTTATGAAAAGATTGTCCGGAAAAGTTTGAATATTTTTTTACCCGCCTCCCGTTTTACCTTTACCTGACTCGGTATTACTCGTTCCCGGTGAGTTAACCCGTTTGTCTTGAGAGACATGTTGGTTTCTTTTAAGACTTGGCAGCCTTCTGCAACCAATTTTTTTAGCATATCGTGAGTTTTCAGCTTGCGCAGTAGGGTGCTGTAAACTTATTTCCTAAATTATCTTAACATAGTTGAGATACATGACCCCCGGGGGGTGGGGGGAGATTAAAAGCACTTTTTTCGCTTCTTTAGCATATCGCTAGTTTTTGGCTTTCACACTATGGAGTTGTAAGCCTATTTCTTGATTTCTCTGTCAATCTTTTGAATCTCTCTTATTACGGAACGCTAAAAGTGTCACTCTAACCCAATGTCACGCATTTAACGACGCATTTTCAACAACATGACATTTGCTAAATACAACTTTTTTGGATCAGCACCCAGACGACTGGCGCAACACCAGCAACACACTTGCCCCAGCAGCAGCAGCGCTAGCATTGCCAGCAGCGCCGGCTGATCCAGCAGCACCACTAGCCGTAGCAGCGCCGGCAGACCCAGCAGCAGCTCCAGCAGACCCAGCAGCACATGGTGGGCCATGATTAGCATCGCCACAGGTATTAGAAAAGAGATGCATAAGTGAATTACGTGATATTGCTTTGTCTTGTGGTCTCAGAATCATTTCTATCTCACTTACTTACACATAATATGCAATTTTTTGGTTGCAGGAGATGCAAAAGACGGAAGGATGCTGCTCCGATTTTCATGATTAGTTAGACATTGCTTTGTAGTTGGTAGTTCTTAGTTTAGCCTTGTAGCTCAGTCTATTCCGCTGATTACTTAGGCCCTTTTTTTTGTTTCTATTGGTGATGCCGAGGTGTGTATCAAATGCTAGTTACGAGGACGGTTGTACATCATCAGTTAGTAGTGCATACATGTTGATAGCTTATTAACAGTGCAACATTAACACATTATGCATACAACACATATCCATACATAAGGATGGTTTGATGCTTGTTTGATCCGAGAGAAACTATCAAAAGCTTGCTCTGGAATTTTTTTTTTACTTACTATAGCACTTCAAACCTAATGCAAGGGAAAATGTGAATAACTTAACACTTGGAGCAGGATCAGGACCCTCTACTATACAGTAGAAGTGATGTACCAAAAAAATGCTACTAAATATTTTTTAGCGACAAACATTTGTCATTACAAATTTCAATAATAGAAACAAAATAGTTTCAGTGGCAATCTTTTGTCACTAAATACTGTGCAGCATCCCTTCTGTACAACAGATGATGTTGATCCCATGGAGCACACTAAACCGGTGACATATGGTAAACATCTTAGACGTAATAAAAAGATATACACATATCATGGATTTAGAAAGCTCGTGAAAGTTCATGGTAAAAGTGGTCTAATGATGCATGCTTCTAATGAAATACCTAATACTATGAAAATGCAAAGTTAGATGTATGTTTGAGAGAAATTTTTTAGAGATATCATTGGAAAAAGTTTTGTATGTATTCATTGTTGAGTTTAGATAACAAAAAACTTTATGACTAAAAGTTTTATTTTCTCCTGTGAAAAGATTGTCTTTTTACAAACAAAATTACTCTTTGTTGCAAATCAATATTCTCAAATAGAGTAAAAGTAAAGCTCTTAGGCCCTTCATTAGCCATGAGAGAGATATTGAATTGTTTAGGACCTATTAATTGTATTTATTTCGTGAATTAATATTTTCGCAACACGAAAAAGGAAATTAAAAAAAAAGGCACGGGCCCGGCCCAGTTTCCAAGGCCTGAAGCCCTAAATGGCCCGACCCATTTTTTGGCCCTCTGGGCCCGGGTCAGCTCTTTGACACCTCTAGGGAGAGAAGATCGAGAGAGACCAGAGGAGGTTGTACGAAAGGGAGAAAAAGAAAATGGGGATACCAACCTCTGCGCTAGTAAGTTTCTCCATTCGACTAGTAAGTGGGCGGTAAAGATTGCATACGTTGTGATAGGAAATTTACATCTTTAATTCTATTATTAAAAGAACAAACTTTGGCTCCTACCCTAATCGCCTGCGCGAGTTTATGTGTTGGAGGAAGATTTCCTACAACCCCGTGTATAGTGAAAATTAATAGTCGTTAAATATTTATAACGACTTTTCTTCTAACACTTTTAAGGACAAGTATTAGCGGCATTTTTTTAGATTTATTAAACAAAAGTCACTAGAAACATTTGGAGACGATTGATTGTCACTATATAGGGGGTAGGAGGAAGATTCCTCCAACTGGGGTAGCAGTCAAACTTTTTTTCTTATTAAAATGTTTGCACAAAACGCCACTACGAATAAAAAAGGGAGTTTAGGCAACACTTGAAAAGTGTACTCAATGACATTAAAAGTGTCGCCAAGAAATTTTCTAACACTGCACCAACACTTTTTGTAAATGTCACAAAATCGCCTGTCGAAAATTTCCCGACGCTTCCAGTACGTGTTGTCAGTTAACTTGCGACGCTTATTTGCGACACTTTAAAAGTGTCTCTTATCGGGTCCATAACTCAACTTAGTTTACAACACTTGCATCAGAATGTCAATAAATTTGCGACACTTTCATTAAAAGTACTAGAAATGTTTGTAGGCATTATCTTGTAAGCATCATCTATCTCTGCCGCGATTTTAAGAGAGTATAATTGTTGCCGAGGAAAGATGGTTCGCATGCCACGTGAGGTGCCACAAAGAATGCAGTCTGCGTTGGCTTCCAAGTAGATAAAGTGGGAGACAGCAAGGATGGAGTAAGGGCTGAGAGCAAGGCTCCCCAGACAGATCGCGAGGGCTGGCAGCACCGCGCAGGCAGGGTGACGACGAACAGGGCCAGCGGTCGACAGTCCGTAGCGGGGGTGTAGCGTCAAGGGTCCGATGTCAGGGGTCCAAATGTGTTTCTCTCACTAGAACCCCAGAGAGAATGGGTTTTAGAGAGAGAAAGTGAAATATGGAAATGAGGGAGCAGTCCTTGAATAAGCTCCAGAATCCACTATATATAGGCACAAATATGCGCGTGTCATCAGCCGACACGTGTCGTCCTCCGGGAGTGACACATCGCCGTAGGGGGTCCTGTTGTATTGATTGTCCGTCGGATTGCCGGTCCCCGAGTTCGTGCCGCCCTGCCCTTGCAGCGTCCCCCTGCCTGTCTGAGGAGACTGACCACACTGCGGTAGCATGGTCAGAGTAGCCCGTTGCCCCAGCCTCCAGTCCAAGCCCTTACTGAATCCCATGAGATGCGTCAAGAGACACGCGGAGATCCTGGCAGCGGTGAGGGTTGCCCCTGTAGCCAACTGCTAGGCGTGCCGGCCACGATGCCCTCCGAGGACCTGCTCCCGTCCCGGAGTGACTCGCGGTTCATTGCCCTGGTGGTGTCGATGATCAATGATAACATGAGCGCACATGCTATGCTTAGGGTCCGTGGCGAGGGGTCCTCGTGCCGGAGCACTACGAGCGGAGCCCCCCGTGAGTCCGTCGGGTGATTGTGCCGGCGATGGCCTTAGGGTTGTAAGCCCATCCTTGTTTCGAAGGCCGGAGCCTCCGGTTGATTGTGCCCGCGAGGGTCGAAGCCCGTTGGTTGATTATGCTGGCGAGGGCCGGAGCCCCCGGTTGAGTGTGCCCGCGATGGCCGGAGCCCGTCGGTTGATTGTGCTGGCGAGGGCCGGAGCCCCCGGTTGATTGTGCCTGCAAGGGTCGGAGCCCGTCGGTTTGATTGAGCCGGCGAGGGCTTCATGGTTGCGAGCCCGTCCCGCCGCGAGGGCCGGAGCCCCGTCACTTTGATTGAGCCGGCGAGGGCATTAGGGTTGCGAGCCCGTCCCGCCGTGAGGGCCGGAGCCCCGTCAGTTTGATTGAGCCGGCGAGGGCTTCATGGTTGCGAGCCCGTCCCGCCGCGAGGGCCGGAGCCCCGTCAGTTTGATTGAGTCGGCGACAGAGCGTCGCGCTACTGAAGATAGCGGGTGAGGGGTGTTTGGAGCGGGGAGTCAGTGCGACGCGGCAGGTTCCCCCCTTCGCGGGGCAATGGAGGCCTACCCCCTTGGGGTGGCCGACCCCCTTGGGTGGCCGACCCCTTGGGGTGGCCGACCCCCTTGGGGTGGCCGACCCCCTTGGGGTGGCCGACCCCCTTGGGGTGGCCGACCCCCTTGGGGTGGCCGACCCCCTTGGGGGGAGCACACTTTCGATCGCCGTCTGGATGCTCGAGGCGCGGAGTACTTTGACCGAGCAATCTTGTTGAGCGATGTTGACCACCAAATGGGTGACGTGTCACGCTACTAGGATCTCTTAGCGGTCCCCGGGGTGCGGTCCAGAATAGGTTGTGAACATAAGCCCCCTGCATGCGTGGTGCGCGAAGGGGCAACCCGAGCGGGCGCCACACGTATAAACGATGTTGGATGCACTCGGCATGATGCGAGGGCCGGAGCCCCGTCGTTTTGATTGAGACGGCGATGGCTATAAGGTTGTGAGCCCATCCCGGATGCGAGGGCCGGAGCCCCGTCGCTTTGATTGAGACGGCGAGGGCTATAAGGTTGTGAGCCCATCCCGGATGCGAGGGCCGGAGCCCCGTCGCTTTGATTGAGACGGCGATGGCTATAAGGCTGTGAGCCCATCCCGGATGCGAGGGCCGGAGCCCCGTCGCTTTGATTGAGACGGCGATGGCTATAAGGTTGAGAGCCCATCCCGGATGGGAGTGCCCGAGCCCCGTCACTTTGATTGCGACAGCGAGGGCTATAAGGTTGTGAGCCCATCCCGGATGTGAGGGTCGAAGCCCCGTCGCTTTGATTGAGACGGCGATGGCTCTAAGGTTAAGAGCCCATCCCGGATGCGAGGGCCGGAGCCCCCGGTTGATTGTGCCGGTGAGGGCATTAGGGTTGCGCGCCCGTCCCGCCGTGAGGGCCGGAGCCTTGTCAGTTTGATTGAGACGGCGAGGGCTTCATGGTTGCGAGCCCGTCCCGCGGCGAGGGCCGGAGCCCCGTTAGTTTGATTGAGTCGGCGACAGAGCGTCGCGCTACTGAAGATAGCGGGTGAGTGTCGTTTGGAGAGAGAAGTCATTTCTACTCGGCAATTTCCCCCTTCGCAGGGCAAAGGAGGCCGACCCCCTTGGGGTGGCCGACCCCCTTGGGTGGCCGACCCCTTTGGAGTGGCCGACCCCCTTGGGGGGAGCACGCTTTCGATCGCCGTCTGGATGCTCGAGGCGCGGAGTACTTGGACCGAGCAATCGTGTTGAGCGAGGTTGACCGCCAAATGGGTGACATGTCGCGCCACTAGGATCTCTAGCGGGCCCCGGGGTGCGGTCCCGAATAGGTTGCGCGTCAAAGTAGCATCTCGGAGGAGCCGTCTACCTGGCGGCAAGAGAGTGTTGAAGAGCTCCGTAGCAGAGATAGTGTCCCGGAGGAGTCGCCTATCCCCGCGGGATGATGTACACTCCGGAGAGTGGGCTGAAGCATGTTCCACGACCAAGGCAAGGTGCGCATGGTGTGGTGAATGAGTGCGGTGCCCGGTGGGCATGTAATATGATTGTGGCGCACGGGTGCGGCGACTACCGTCGCGAGACAATGCCTAGTGCTGAGGCACATATCACGAGAACAGTGCATGAGAGCGGCGACGAGTGTCGCGAGACGATACTTGGTGCCGGGGCACATATGATGAGAATGGTGCATGAGAGCGGCGACAAGTGTCGGTGCATGAGAGCAGCGGCGAGTGTCGCAGGACGATACTTAGTGCCGGGGGCACATATGATGAGAATGGTGCATGAGAGCGGCGACGAGTGTCGGTGCATGAGAGCAGCGACGAGTGTCGCGGGACGATACTTAGTGCCGGGGGCACATATGATGAGAATGGTGCATGAGAGCGGCGACGAGTGTCGGTGCATGAGAGCAGCGACGAGTGTCGCGGGACGATACTTAGTGCCGGGGGCACATATGATGAGAATGGTGCATGAGAGCGGCGACGAGTGTCGCGGTACGATACTTAGTGCCGGGGCACATATGATGAGAATGATGCATGAGAGCGGCGACGAGTGTCGCGGGATGATACTTGGTGCCTGGGGCACGTAGTGCGACATAGAGCCAATGGGAGGGATGTATCAGTGGCGCGGCGCATGGGCATGACAACGTGTGAGAGTGCGGTGCGCGGGCGCCGGCAACGAAGGTCGCGGAGATGACGAAAGGGTGACGAGAGTCGCGGAGGTATCATACGGACGCGGGCGACGAGAGTCGCAGAGGTGTCATACGGACGCGGGCGACGAAGGTCGCGGAGGTGTCATACGGACGCGGGCGATGAAGGTCGCGGAGATGGTACGCAGGCGACGAGAGTCGCGGAGATGGTGCGCTGGCGACGAGAGTCGCGGAGCTGGTGCGCTGGCGACGAGAGTCGCGGAGCTGGTGCGCTGGCGAGGAGAGTCGCGGAGCGGGTGCGCTGGCGACGAGAGTCGAGGAGCTGGTGCGCTGGCGAGGAGAGTCGCGGAGCGGGTACGCTGGCGAGGAGAGTCGCGGAGCGGGTGCGCTGGCGACGAGAGTCGAGGAGCTGGTGCGTGGGCGTGGCGACGAAGGTCGCAGAGACGAGAGTCGCGGAGCTGGCGCGCGGATGCGGGCGACGAAGGTCGCGGAGATGGTGTGCTGGCGACGAATGTCGCAGAGATGACGCGCGGGCGACGAGAGTCGCAGAGCTGGCGAGCGAACGCGGGCGACGAAGGTCACGGAGAGAGAGCGCACGGGCGCTGGCGACAAGGGTCGTGGAGACGGCGCCCGGGCGACGAAGGTCGTGAAGATGTTGCCCGGGCTACGGGCGACGAAGGTCGCGGAGATGGTGCACTGGCGACGAGAGTCGCGAAACTGGCGTGCGGGCGCGGGCGACGAATGTCGCGAAGATGGCGACGAAGGTCGCAGAGATGGTGTGCAGGCGACGAGAGTCGCAGAGCTGGCGCGCGCGCACAGAAGCGGGCGACGAAGGTCGCGGAGAGAGAGAGCACAGGCGCTGGCGACGAGGGTCGCGGAGACGGCGCCCGGGCGCTAGCGACGAGGGTCGCGAAGACGTTGCCCGGGCTACGGGCGACGAAGGTCGCAAAGACATGGCCGGGGTGATAGGCGACGAGAGTCGCGGAGATGGTGTACTGGCGACGAGAGTCGCGGAGATGATGCGCTGGCGACGAGAGTCGCACAGCTGGCGCACGGACGCGGGCGACGAATGTCGCGGAGATGGCGACGAAGGTCGCGAAGATAGCGCGCGGGCGCGACGACGAAGGTCGTTGAGATGGTGCACTGGCGACGAGAGTCGCGGAGATGATGCGCTGGCGACGAGGGTCGCACAGCTGGCGCGCGGACGCGGGCGACGAATGTCGCGGAGATGGCGACGAAGGTCGCAGAGATGGTGTGCGGGCGACGAAGGTCGCGAAGATGTTTCCCGGGCGATAGGCGACGAGCGTCGCGGATAGGGCGCATAGGCGCTGGCGACGAGGGTCGCGAAGACGGCGCCCGGGCGACGGGCGACGAAGGTCGCGAAGACGTTGCCCGGGCGATAGGCGTCGAGCGTCGCGGAGAGAGTGCATGAGCGCTGGCGACGAGGGTCGCGAAGACGGCGCCCGGGCGACGGGCGACGAAGGTCGCGAAGACGTTGCCCGGGCGATAGGCGACGAGCGTCGCGGAGAGAGTGTATGGGCGGTGGCGACGATGGTCGCAGAGATGGTGTGCGGGTGACGAAGGTCGCGAAGATGTGGCCCGGGCGATAGGCGACGAAGGTCACGGAAAGGGCGCATAGGCGCTGGCGACAAGGGTCGCGAAGACGGTGCCCGGGGGACGGGCGACGAAGGTCGCGAAGACGTTGCCCGGGCGATAGGCGTCGAGCGTCGCGGAGAGAGTGCATGAGCGCTGGCGACGAGGGTCGCGAAGACGGCGCCCGGGCGACAGGCGACGAAGGTCGCGAAGACGTTGCTCGGGCGATAGGCGACGAGCGTCGCGGAGAGAGTGGATGAGCGCTGGCGACGAGGGTCGCGAAAACGGCGCCCGGGCGACGATCGACGAAGGTCGCGAAGACGTTGCCCGGGCGATGGGCGACGGGCGTCGCGATGTTGTTCGGCCGTCACGGGTGGACGTGGCCATGAAGATGGTGGTGTTGGTGCGATGGGTAAGTGCCGAAGAGAGTGGCCGAGAGGGTGGGTCGGCCATGGGGTCGGCGGGGTGGTGGGGGTCGGCGGCGCAGCGCCTTCGGCCGCGCGACGGCGGGCTTACGAGTCGGGGAAGAGGGAGAGAGAGAGGCCGAGGGGGGGTCGGCCAGGGGTGTGGGGTAGGCCAGGGGGGTCGGGGTGGGTGAGAGGTCGGCCAGGGAGTGGAGGTCGGGGTAGGCCGAAGCAAGAATGGCGATGGGGAAGAGGGGTGCTGTCGGCGGCGTGACGGGGTCGGCGGGGCTGTCGCGCGCTTACGCAGGCGTATGGCGTCGGGGTGAGGAGAGGGAGAGCTGCGGGGGAGGGGGGTCGGGCTAGCATGGGGGTCGGCGGAGGTGGGTCGGCGTGGTGGTGGATGTTGAGGAAGAAAAGGGGGAAAAAGATGGATGGGATGCAGTCGGCGGCGGCGCGGTCGGCCGAGGAGGGGATCGGCGAGGAGGCGGGGTCGCGGGAGGAGGGTGGTCGGCGGGGAGGGAAGTTGACGCCGGGGGAGGGTCGGCCGGCGGTGGCCAGGCGCGGCAAGGAGGCCGCAGGGCTGGAGGCGGCGCAAGGCAGCTGCGGCGCAAGGAGAAGATGGAGGAGAATTAGGTTTTAGAAAAATTTAGGGTTCCAGGTGATGGGTCGGGTTTCGGGTAAACGGGCGGGCGGTTGACCCGCTGGAGCTGATAAAGAGAGGGGGAAACGGGCGGGCCAGGCGCGGGTCGGACTACCGCGGGTAGGGTGCTGCCCACTGGATTGCTTTTGCTGTTTGACTTGGTAAAAGAAAAAGAAAAAGAAATGCGATTTTTTTTTTTGGAGCCTATAAAAGGAGCATGAGGGGCAATGAAAAATTTTGAGTGAGAATAAGTTTGAAGTAAAAGGGAGAGAAAGAAGGAGGTTGGGGAGTGATAAAAATTTTCTAAGTGTTGGAGAGAGCAAACGGAGGGTGAAAAATTTTGTGAAAATTTTTCTAAGTGTAGAATGAGGATGAGGGTGATGACTCGACCACGAGCATGCAGGGTGCGAGGGAGGTTCGAAAAAAATCTAAGTGTTGAGAAAATTTTCAAGTGTCGAAAAAAAAAAAATATTGGCTAAGTGTTGAGCTGGGGCAAGGGTGCCGAGGGGAGCCGCGAGGGTGATGACCCGACCGCGAAAAATGAAGAAAATTTTCTAAGTCTGGAAAAGTGAAGAGGGAGCCGAGTGAAGTCGCGGGGGTGGTGACCCGTCCGCGAAAAACGGAGAAATTTTTCTAAGTCTGGAAAAGTGAAGAGGGAGCCGAGTGAAGTCGCGGGGGTGGTGACCCGTCCGCGAAAAACAGAGAAATTTTTCTAACTCTGGAAAAGTGAAGAGGGAGCCGAGTGAAGCCGCGGGGGTGATGACCCGTCCGCGAAAAGAGGAGAAATTTTTCTAAGTCTGGAAAAGTGAAGAGGGAGCCGAGTGAAGCCGCGGGGGTGATGACCCGTCCGCGAAAAACGGAGAAATTTTTCTAAGTCTGGAAAAGTGAAGAGGGAGCCGAGTGAAGTCGCGGGGGTGGTGACCCGTCCGCGAAAAACAGAGAAATTTTTCTAACTCTGGAAAAGTGAAGAGGGAGCCGAGTGAAGCCGCGGGGGTGATGACCCGTCCGCGAAAAACGAAGAAATTTTTCTAAGTCTGGAAAAGTGAAGAGAGTCGAGTGAAGTCGCGGGGGTGGTGACCCGTCCGCGAAAAACGAAGAAATTTTTCTAAGTCTGGAAAAGGAAAGGAAAAAGGGCATGAGGAGGCGATGTGACCGCGATCGCGACCGCGAGGGGGTGAGATGAGAGGGAGTGGGGACTTAGGATGGCGGGCATGTATGGACGACCGACTAAGTCACATAGGCGATAGCTAGCGTGGCTCGAGCCACCCCGCGCACCACGTACCAAGTTGCTGCAATGTGAGGCGGAAGGGGTTAGGAAGTGGTGAAGCCCCCAAGGGAGTAGGTGATGGCATCAAAGGTGGTGCCATTAGAATAATGTTGGCTTGAAATTTTTTGAAGTCTGGAAGTGACAGCCTCTTGGATGGCTGGGTCGAGGTTGTGACTGGTAGTCCTGATAGCCCTGCGTTGCTGAGTCAAGGTTGCTTGAGTGTGGCAGACTGCAACACGATGCTCACCTCCCCAGCGGAGTCGCCAAATGTTGCCGAGGAAAGATGGTTCGCATGCCACGTGAGGTGCCACAAAGGATGCAGTCTGCGTTGGCTTCCAAGTAGACAAAGTGGGAGACAGAAAGGATGGGGTAAGGGCTGGGAGCGAGGCTGCGCAGACAGATGGCAAGGGCTGGCAGCGCCGCGCAGGCAGGGTGACGACGAACAGGGCCAGCGGTCGACAGTCCGTCGCGGGGGTGCAGCGTCAAGAGTCCGATGTCAGGGGTCCAAATGTGTTTCTCTCACTAGAACTCCAGAGAGAATGGGTTTTAGAGAGAGAAAGTGAAATGTGGAAATGAGGGAGTCGTCCTTGAATAAGCTCCAGAATCCACTATATATAGGCCCAAATATGCGCGTGTCATCAGCCGACACGTGTCGTCCTCCGGGAGTGACACATCGCCGTAGGGGGTCCTGCGGTATTGATTGTCCGTCGGATTGCCGGTCCCCGAGTTCGTGTCGCCCTGCCCTTGCAGCGTCCCTCTGCCTGTCTGAAGAGACTGACCACACTGCAGTAGCATGGTCAGAGTAGCCCGTTGCCCCAGCCTCCAGTCCAAGCCCTTACTGAATCCCACGAGATGCGTCAAGAGACGCGCCGAGATCCTGGCAGCGGTGAGGGTTGCCCCTGCAGCCAACTGCTAGGCGTGCCGGCCACGATGCCCTCCGAGGACCTGCTCCCGTCCCGGAGTGACTCGCGGTTCATTGCCCTGGTGGTGTCGATGATCAATGATAACATGAGCGCACATGCTATGCTTAGGGTCCGTGGCGAGGGGTCCTCGTGCCGGAGCACTACGAGCGGAGCCCCCCGTGAGTCCGTCGGGTGATTGTGCCGGCGATGGCCTTAGGGTTGTAAGCCCATCCTTGTTGCGAAGGCAGGAGCCTCCGGTTGATTGTGCCCGCGAGGGCCGGAGCCCGTTGGTTGATTATGCTGGCGAGGGCCGGAGCCCCCGGTTGAGTGTGCCCGCGATGGCCAGAGCCTGGCGGTTGATTGTGCTCGCGAGGGCCGGAGCCCCCGGTTGATTGTGCCTGCGAGGGCCGGAGCCCGTCGGTTTGATTGAGCCGGCGAGGGCTTCATGGTTGCGAGCCCGTCCCGCCGCGAGGGCAGGAGCTTGTCACTTTGATTGAGACGGCGAGGGCATTAGGGTTACGAGCCCATCCCGCCGCGAGGGTCGGAGCCCGTCACTTTGATCGAGCCGGCGAGGGCTTCATGGTTGCGAGCCCGTCCCGCCGCGAGGGCCGGAGCCCCGTCAGTTTGATTGAGTCGGCGACAGAGCGTCGCGCTATTGATGATGGCGGGTAAGTGTCGTTTGGAGCGAGAAGTCATTGCCACTCGGCAAGTTCCCCCATTCGCAGGGCAATGGAGGCCGACCCCCTTGGGGTGGCCGACCCCCTTGGGTGGCCGACCCCCTTGGGGTGGCCGACCCCCTTGGGTGGCCGACCCCCTTGGGGTGGCCGACCCCCTTGGGGGGAGCACACTTTCGATGGCGGTTTGGATGCTCGAGGCGCGGAGCACTTTGACCGAGCAATCTTGTTGAGCGATGTTGACCACCAAATGGGTGACATGTCGCGCCACTAGGATCTCTTAGCGGGCCCCAGGGTGCGGTCCAGAATAGGTTGTGAACAATAATTTATTGAATAGAAATTACTTAAAGGACCTAGCTATACTCGCAAAACCCAAACTAAAAGCTCCAATGAAACAAAAATCCCTACATACGACCGTATGTTTTGCTGCTAGTTAAGTAGCTGTCAACAGGACAATTTTAACCAATCAGTCTCATTCTCCGGCAACAATATCCATCGGAATAACCAGGTTCGTTTGCTGATTTTAGGGCAAGGCCAGGTTACCAAGATGCTTCGGTCATCCAAGTCGAAAACATAAAGATTACTATCACACCCTCGTTGAGTGAAGTAGATGCAATTTCCTTTAATGTTCGCTTCCGTCTTAGAATAAGATGTGCCTTCAGATAGGGAAAGGAAAATTGTTCGCTCGCCGATGGAATCCATCTTGACCCACACCATTTCAGAAAAATCTAACCGGAAAACTTCGAAATCCGAAACATCCTCACCAACAATCCCCGAGCAGATGGTGCGAACACACAAGAGTTCACCACCGCTCTCAACAAGAGTTTTCCCACTCCTGCTACCTGGTTGTGTCCACTCCATACCAAGCCCTTCTCTCATTACTCGCCTAACTTGAAACGGCGTGCCCGCAGCACCGGCATATTCAAGAATTGTCATAGCATCTTCAGCTGTTGTCAAGACATAAACCTTTCCTTCGAAGGTGGTCGCGGTCACAATGTTTGTATTGTCATCGAGTATCAAATCTTGCTTCACATATTTGTCATCACCAGGCTTGCAAAAGAGCATGCACGACATTTCAAAGAACAGGACATGGCAGTAGCGATCAGGGGGGGTCGAAGTAAGGATACAGAACCTAGTGAAATTGTAATCCAACTTGGGCAGTTGCAGTTTCTTCATAGAGACAAGACTCAAAAGTGAGCAATCCCCAGATTTACAGTCCTGCAGTACCAACCATCCATTGTTTGATGTCCATATATGTTTGTTGCGCGTGTCCGGTATGGTTCTTGGGTACCAACGATTTTCAGATGCGCTGAAAAGCGCCTGGTCTTGTAGTTGCTTCCCGTAACAAGCTACAAGCCAAGGCCTCGCTTGAGGAACATGAGCTGGCAGACCCGAATGCATAGCTACTTCTTTCTCCTCGCTTGGCTGGCTCCTTCCTTGGCCACTACGTACCCCGTATCTTCTAGTTGTTGAAAACAAAGTCTGTTGCAAAAACAAAACCCTATTCATCGAACATGATCACCAACCTTTACACATGCATAACAGATCTAAGGCATAAACAACTAAGTGGCTGTTCATACGGCGATTGCATCAATAAGATTCAGCAGTTAATTTGATTGATAACTTTAGCTACTATGGCGGAAAGAAAGATAAGAAACAATCGTACCTTTTCAACCGATAAGACTGATTAAGTGCACTTTTTAGTTATGGAGGGAGAAGGCAGTGCATGGATAGGATTAGGTTGTATTTATTGTGTAACAACCTATGCTTATTCCTCATACAACCGGACTATGGATTTGAACAAAAAATGGTAATTAACTACTCTTTACGTACCGTAGAGAACTGCTATAGGATAAATATACGATATCCTGCTTTAACATGTACAATAATTGTTAAACAACGGCTTTTTGAATCTCAAACTTGTTTTATTTTTATCAGGTCTTAATTAATTTGTCGCCAAAAGTCCTATTTTTGTTTTAAACTATCGCAAAATTTGGGAGCGTAAACGACAAAATCTCATCGGAATGTAGGGTGAGACCATAAGATCACTCTTTTTTTTTTTTTTTTCCTTTTATCTTTTTGCTGAATTGGGTTTGCTGCATGAGTTAATTATATCTCAAGGCACTCATTAAGAAGGGCAACAAAAGGCCTATTTTTGCCACGGTAGTTCCGTTGCTTCTTATGGCTGAGAAGGGGGACGGACTAAACTGCCATCTCAGAACTTCACATCACAGAATATCAAGAAAATCAATGAACTAAACCATGAAAAGGCAACCCAAAGTTCCTTAGGCAAGAAACAGATAAATATAATGCTATGGATCATTGTATAAATGTGACAAAAGTAACAATGCTAACATAGGACCACAAGAAGAGTTGAAGTAGAGTAAGCTCAGAATTGAAGTACCTGCCGGTGTAGACGTGAAGCAGGTTTTCTATTGAAGAATAACGAAAGAAAATTAAGGCTTATATAGAATAGGTTTTCCCAGAGAAATAGCACCTTTAGGCGGTTAGGTGGATTAGGTCTTCCTCTATTTGTTGTCCTTTTTGGTCAATATGCCAAACTCCTTGATCTTTGTGATTGATAATTAATTGATAACTCCATTCCTAATCAACCAAGGCATGGGTTAGTCCAAGTTTTGAAATACAATCAAACGTGAATATTGCATTAAGTACGATACTCTCATTGTCCTAAACGCAAACATTCAGAGCGTAAAGTTATGAACAAGAATAAAGAAGAAAGTATTATAAGATAAATTTTAGCTGCATTATAATGGGGGGTATGAAACAATTATGGACTGCCAATACAGAAGTATTAATGGTTAAAATTATGGTTAGTGACACGTGAAGACCTTCAAGGACGTATCTTAGCCGCATTCTTTTAACATCACTAAATTAAATGCTAGAAGTTATGCAAGGGGTCACTAATTAAATGCAACTATGTAGCCAAAAGTTTACCAAGATTAGATAAGAACCGATCCATCCTTTTTGTATTTTTTGTAATTTTTTACTTTTCACAAGACTTTGAAATAGAATCGGAACATATAGGCATTAAGTTGACTTAATAATAACTTCTTCTCTTTTTTGGTGCACTTAATAATAACAACTAGTCAAACAAATTGAGCCAGACTTCGAACAAATTTTTAATAATAACAACTAGTCAAACAAATTTATCCCGAAAAGATACTAAAAGTCAAAAGGAACAAAAGCTATACATGACTTATCCTTTTGCTCATCTTATTTCTTCTCCTACTTTCTCCCTTTCTTTCATTTTTCTTGCTATATTTGATAAAACTAAAATTTAAACGCTAAAAAATTAATCGCTGAATTTGTAAAATTGAAAACTTTAAGTGAATTTTTTTTTTTACTAAAAAATAAGTTAACTTATTTGGTAAATCAAAATCAAATTTCTAAAAATTATTACATTTACAGGTTTTTCTATTTTACCAAAATTATACTTTATACCTTCTTTTTTTTGCCGAAATCGTGGAGGTGGTGGCGGCAGTGGCAATGAAATAATAATGATGGTGGCAGCGGCGGCGGTAGAAAGGTGTCAATGGTGGTGGTAGTGGTGCGTGAAGACGTCGTTTCCTGTCCTCTGTGTCCAAAAGAAAGAGTTTTGCGCCGTGTTTGCAAAATTTGGAGTGCTCCTATTTTCAGACGTACTATCGTTGTATCCTAAGACACTTTCGTCAAAAGACCGTTAGCACCGTTGCAGGACGAATAAAGTCTTAAGGACAGTGAATCAAATTCACGCCTCGATTTCTCCATTGATGATTCTGTAATTCTGCAGTGAGTTATTTATACAGTTCATGTTCTGATTCTGTTTGTTCAGTTTAGTATACGATATTTCAGTATTTTCGTTATTTGTCATTCTACACAAGTATATACAAAGCATATTTTCCCAACAATCGACCTGAATCACCTGTGGTTATTGCGCAAGTCAAAAGAGGAACATATATATATATATATATATATGTGTGTGTGTGTGTGTGTGTGTGTGTGTGTGTGACACATCATATATTATGGGCTTCACCATGTTACCTAAGGTCTCAGCTCCCGTCAACTGTGAAAGGAGGCAGTAGGAGTCGGTATGGACGCTTTGCCAAAGTGTAGCTAAATAGAGATGTATGGTGGAAAGATACTGTAAATTGGCAGGTTTGTGATTCTTGGTGTAAGTAGACAGGTAACAATGCTTGTAATCGAGAAAAGTGTTCTTGGGGATTGGCAATCGAGTCTTAATAAATGGTACTGCTGGGTAGGCTCGACATACGGCTTCATTTAGAAGTTGATTTTGATGGATTATAAAAGAAGGTTGAACGCAAGATTGCCTAAATATACACTCATTTGCAGTGTATACAAATTCACTATGCTGTAATAACAAATAGAATTCGGTTGGAACCGGACTGGCTTGTATCATAAGAAGGTTTATTCGGCCAAGCAATGAGTCATTCTTTGAAATATGGAATTGGCTCTCTGGGGGGATTCTTAATGGGGAGCCAAACCATACCAGACGAATGAGCAATGTAGAAACAAGTGTCAGACGTCTCAAAATCCTGATAACGGGTAATCGGTCAATCAACAATTATACCAACGACACAAACAAAATTTTGAGGCCAGAACAAGGTTCCCATGTAAGAGGTAAACAAAGGATACTGTGAAAGGGGATTAACTATGAACAGACTCAAACAACGTCCTGGAAGGGATTTATTGACGACCCTAACAACATCTAACTCGCTAGAGGAAACCATTATGGATCATTGTACAAAGTGACAAACTCGCTATTAAACTTTAGCAACAGTAACAAAATAGTTTTAGTGACAATCGTTTATCCGATGAGAAGGGGGGGTCGGACTGAACTGCCATCTCATAACTTCACATCACAGAATATCAAGAAAACCAATAAACTAGACCATGAAAAGGCAACCCAAAGTTACAAAAACAACAAACCTAATAACCCTCCCTTGATAGGATCAAACAGGAGTTTTTATTTTGGTATAAAGTAGAATGTCATAGATATGAAAAGAGTTTAGCACCTCATGGTGATTACAAACAAGAAAACATAAAGCTACACTTCCCTTATCAAAGTTACAAGGTTTTGCCAACAGAGCTAGGATTAATACAAAGCAAAAGACACGTGCATACAAAATGGAAATAGAGATCTCGTTACGGCAAAAAGTCATGCATGTAAGAATTGTATTGCCCGGTGGCGTAGATGTGGTACAATGATCATATTATGTACAAAATATACGATGTAACATTTTAATGACAAAAGATTGTTACTAAAAATATTTTATCGTTGTAGTGACAATCTTTCATCACAAGTATACATTTAGCGACATTTTTCTGTCACAGTAGAGGTGCTTTACAGCAAAGAATCGTAATCTGTTAGATGTGAACGAGGTTTCCTGTGAAAGAATGAAGTAAGAAAAGGGAAGGCTTATATAGATATAGGTTTGCCCGAAAAATAGCACCTTCAGGCGGTCGATTAGGTCTTCCTATATCTGTTTTCGTTTTGTTCAATCAGCCAAACTTCTTAGACTTTTGTGATTGAAAATTGACAACTCCATTTCCTAGTCGAACTAAGTCATGGGTTAGTTTAATTTTGAAATAGAAATCAAAAGTAAATATTGCATAAACTACCATATCCTCGTACCCCTAAACACAAACCTCAAAAGGTTACACGGGCACGGTATAATATGTGGTCTGATAGCATTATGGACAAATTTTGATTGCAAATCGGATTATATAAAAGAATTACAAACCCGCAATAGAGTAATAATAATGGTTAAAATATGGTTAGTGAAGGTTTTGTAGATACTTTCAACGACATACCTCGTTTTCTTCGACATATCTCATCAACATTTTTTTCACGTAACTAATAAAATACCACTACTTGTATGAGAAATCACTAACTAAATGCAACTAGTTAAATGTCACTATATAGGGTCGTTGTAGCCCCTCATTTTTTTTTCTTCCTGAATTTTACTTTCTTGGACTTTTTGCAATATTTTGAAAGAGACTTGGAATATCGAGATTTGAGACACTAAATTGAACTCAATAATAACAACTAGTAACAAAAAATTTGAGTCGTACGTAGGTAAAAAACAATAAGTAAGCATATGTTTCCAAGACAAAATTTGTGCTAACAATTTGCAAAAAGTCAAATAAAAAGTACCGAATGAAGGGAGGAGAAATAGTTTCTCTCTTTTTTCCCCTTAGTAATATGCACGCATTATCTAGGCAGCATTTTGCAAGAACTACAGCTTAATTATTTACTCTACTATTCAATTATCCAAGTTCACCGCTTGGCCCTTGGGATTCTCCCCTTTTCCTTTCATGATACATATAGTTGGTATGTGCACACATTTACATGCTAGCCTTGTGGTCAGGGTCTTTTCGCATAAGGTCACAAGTACAGGTCTCGTCCGAGTCTGAGTGAAGTTTATCAGGAAGGGGTAGCCCTAGCACATAAGCCATGTTTTGAGAAAAATACATGAAAAGAGGCAAGAAGTAAGTCCACATTATATGGTCTCCAGGTGCAATAGCGGCCAATTAGTAGTTGATCAAAGGATCACAGTTTACTGAACAAGATTACAAGCGATAGGCTATCCATTCAACTGGGTAAGTGGAGATCTTCCATGTCAAAATGGTGATCAGGGTGTTCATCCATATACAAGGAAGCAACAGGGTTTTGGGGGAACATGCGCTATATGATCCGCTCTGCACAACAAATACTTGTAGCAACTACTCAAGTCCATTAACTAAATTTTGTAGACAGCCAAAAGGTGTGAGTGTGACCCAAAATCTAAGTTGAATATATGTAACCACGAAGATAAAAACACTACTTCTTCAAGAAATCGCAAGAAGAACTCATCTAGTCTAATGTATGTACGTTAGAAGATGGTAATTCCCACGAAAAGAAAATAGTAGTTTACGCAAACAACAGTCAAACACCCAGGTAAAATAAATAAAAAACACTGGTATCATCATGATTACACAAGGTATCAAACTAATTAAATTTCAGTTGATACAGATTTCATTAAAAAATGGTGGGAGGGGGGTTGGAACAAGCACCTGGGGGGGAGAAGGGGGGAAACAAGCACCTCACTTGAATCATCATCACACTTTTCATGAGGAGAATACGTAGAAGACTGCTTAATTGAGGAACAAAGTCATAGCTATCACATCTCAAGCACCAAACACCCGTTATATCAGGAATTCTTCACAGCATCAAACACTTCTATTATGGTTTCCTGCGATATTTTGAAATGCACTGCAATTAGATGCAAGTACCTAATAAGCATACAAAGAAAGTGGAGGAAATCGGATGAGCGACGAGAAGTACCAGAGAAGTTAAAAGCCCTGATCGAGGAGATAATCACCAAGCCTTTCAACAATCATGTTGCACTGGCCTGGAGTCATTGGTTCATCATAGACACCGATAATCAAAGCCATATTGGTCTTTTTAACAGTAACACCTCCAGGTCCCTAAAACCATTACATCAAAGGGTCAAAAGGCAACCATAACTCGCTGGTATGTCTGTCTATCTTCACGACGATTACACAATTACAATTCTAAAATTAAAATAGTCAAGCCACGCGGACATCAAAACTGTATTAATCATGTGTACATGGAGGCAGTGAGCCTTAAAAAGAACACAGACTGTCAAACATTGCAAATAAAGAGTGAAAACATGTATGCTTTAGCAATGTGTGGCCCACTCCATAATGCAAAAGTAGGGTTGTAAATGAGCCGGGCCTTACCATGGTCAGCCTGTTCATTTAAGTTATCTAGCTTCAAATTATGCTCAAGCTTGCCTTGTTTATCTCTCACGCCGATCTCAAAGAAGCTTATCGAGCTAAGCTCAATATCTTGACTAGCTTCAAAAAGTGTTCAAGCTTAATTTGTTTTTCTTGAGAACCCATCTAGAACGAGCTTCTACCCGAGCAAAGACAAGCAGAGCCCGAGTAGCTCAGTTTGCTTTGCAGCCCTCAGAGATCTCAAACGTCTACTATATGGTGTGATTAGCCACCATCTGGATTGATTGCCAATGAATGCAAAAGTCCACCTCTGAAAGCAGTCACCATTTGCATCGGTATAATAGAAGAGAGAGCCTAGCTTTTACAATGAACACAAACAACAACCCTCAACATTATTATTATGCAAACCCGTGTTAAACATACCGAATAAGGTTGATGCCTTAAAACATGTGTACAGAGATGCTGAGAATCAGTAAGAGGGGGAAATCAGAAGTGAATTACTTACCTTTTTCCCTCGAATAACAGCTCCTTCCTCGCCTTGAATCACCATGTATTTTGTGCCACCAAGGTACAAGCCAGTTGGAGCAAGCGAACCGGGTTCAGAAAAGTCATTCACGATAGCAGTTATTTCCTCGGGTTTGAACTATAACATGAGGGCAAATTCAATGATTAGGAGTTCGAGGCATAAAAAAGAGAATTGAAGCACACTCAACTATTAAAGATTGCAAATTGCCATCAATCTATTCAAAAAGTTAATTAGGCAGTCAGTTTAGATCCTTTAAGTTTTACCTACTCCATCAAATCTCTCTTTCTATTCTGTATAATATGCTAGATGGAGAGAGTTGAAGAATATGCCAAAAAGAAAGCTTTCCTTTGTTATGCAAATATCTTAAAGGTAGAATTTCTTCTCCTCACCCTTGTTTCCTTTCGGCACAATCAGATGTTGCTATTGCTCGATTCATCGTTAAGAATTAAGCCTTTCCTAACAAGAATTACACATTCTCTTGCCTTCCATCATTCCTTCCTAAAACCATTTGAGGTGCAACCACATCTTTCCATTTCAACTTATTTAGATCATTTCACTATTAGCCATCTCCTATTCATTTTAAACCACCTAGTTCTAGGCATACAACAAACCCATTGTCATGTGACGTAACGACATTTTCGAAAAAATCATGCAGATGAGCATTCTTCTGCACCCAGTCACTCCATCATTATCTGCCTCATCAAACCAAATTCATTTCAACAAAGAGGGAACCCTGTTAATGACGTTGGCAAAAGTGTAAAATATATGTACATCTAAAGTAATTGCTACATCCTTTCAAAAGTTTCGACACCACTAACTATAGGCTACACAGTCAAGCTAATAAAATTCCCATTAAGATTATAGCAGATGATCAATAAATCTGTTTAAGAGAAGTCACGAGATGTTTGCATATAAAACAACGAAAGTCAAATACACAAATAGTTTGGACAAATCAGAAACAAGAGAATCAACTAAAAAAATCAGTAAATCGACCTAAACCAAAATAGATGGAAATACGGAAAGTAAATATCCCGTCGATGACAGTGGCAAAACTGTAAAATAACGTAAAACACCATTGATCCAATTATGAATTGGAAAAACTTTGGCCGCAACAGTGGATTAGATACAGATCACAACAATGAGAGAGGAAGTACAGAATATACGGACGGACCTGAGGGAAGGTGGCGCTTAGTGCCCACGCGCTGCCGTCGTGGCCGATAATTGCGGCGGAGGAGAGGTGATTGCCTTCGATCTCGCACATCAGGTGATCGTCCACGTACGTCTGCCACGACATCTTCGGTGCTTCCTCTGTCCTAGGGTTTCACTTTTTATCCCCCGTTTTGTTTGAAAATAGTGAGCTTGAGCTGCTATACGTGAGATCTCTCTGCTGGTATTTGGAGTATGAAGATGTCTCCACATTTATACTTTGTCTTGCTTTTTCGTGCCCTAATTTATAGCTAATAAACCCTTTTTTTGGACAATTATAAACAATAGTTACGGTAATCACATTTGGACTCACGCATTTGAGATACATGCATGCAAGTCCTCAAACTAGCTCACGCATTTGAGATACATTGCCTTAATAAGCCTATCTCAATTGTAAAGACAGTGATGATCTAGTCTAGATATCGATTAGGACATATTCGGCAGCTATGTTACTTGCTAGTTCGTGATTATAAAAAATGAAAAGCTTATATCGTATTATATTGGTCGCTCACGCAGATTTACTTATGCAAATTAAATGTAGAGATGAACGGAGTTCTTCAGCGCCTATTAGTAACTTTTTTGTGTAACATATATAATAGCAGCCGGAAGGTGCATACATTGTAGATTGCCCAAGGCACAGATTGCGTACTACAGCTGATCTCTTTAGCGTAGGCGTTCTTTGCTTTAACTTCTAGACTTGGAGTCATGCAATAATGGTTTGATGGTGGATAACACTTCCGTGTTTTGTATTTTCTTAGCCTTGGTGGTGTTTTGTCCAGTAGATGTTGTTTGATTTGTTATTTTCTTACATTTCATTTTGAATCTTCGTAATGACTTTACGTGTTATTTTTCATGGTATACATTTCTTATTTCTCTAAAAAAAACAAAAATAAAATAGAATACAAAAAGTATAAAGTAAGAAAGTATAAAGGGGGCCATGCTTTGAGTCGGTCTCATTTTATAAGAATATACTAGCTATGTTTAATCATCTTGATTTCAAGAGTTCAATACTCTTTTAGATCTAAATTTGGTATTAGGAAACAATATTGTTAGAGAAAATAGCACAAGTAGAATATGTTAGTTCTATTGGTAGCTTAATGTAAGCTTTGCATTACAAGAGGCCAGATAATGCTTTCTCTGTGTAAATTAACATAATAGATTTACAAGTAACACCCCTGTTGAACGTTAGAAGGTAGAATCCTTAGTTATCTTAAGAGAATCATGGGATCAACATTCTTCTACAATAAATTTCCATAACTATTAGCTATGGTTGTTGCTTATGAGTAGGGATTGTCAAAAATCAAAATAGACCCTAAGTTGGATATGTACAAAAGTAAGACATTTTGAAGATGAGACTATACAGGGAAAAAAATTTCCATGTCCCGTATAAATACTATATATTATTGTTTGACCCAAAAAAAAGAAAAAACTCTTATTGGCCAAGATTCGAGTTAGAGACTACGTCTTCTCATGGTAATATGATCGGACCCACCTTCTCCCATGTCATTGTTCCCTTCATGCTTAAATGCAATTTTGCATTACTTGGATTAAAGTATTAGAACTTTTAATTCCTCAAATTACTCGTATTTGGCTAGTATGTCGGTTGGACGCATGAGGTAAGGAGGTGTGCAACGGATTACTAGATCCAGACTGGAACAACCATCGCATTAGTTCCTTGTCAGTGAAAAAATGGACAACTAATGATCACTCGGGATAAGTTATAGCATTTCTATATTAACTCTTGTTGTATATCTACGTAAACTCTTATTACTATAATCTTCTTCATTAAAAGAAAAACGAAAAAGAAAACATCAAAAGCCTTACTTGACATACCACTCCACATCTTTTGTTTTCGACGATTTTGCTTTGTGTGGGCACGCCTGTCATTATCACAAGTATCGAGAATTGCATGCTATAAAAATTAATAACTGCGCTCAACTTTTAACAGTACCCTAATTGTGGATCCCCAAACCAGGATACACACAAGTTTGGAATCTAATTATCTAGGACGTGTTAGATGCTGTTTGCGATTGATTCTTAAAAGTAAATATTGATTAAATCACAAACAATTTTTAAAATCAGCTTTAATTGATTTTAAACAAAATGGATTAAAAGTTGTTGGAGGTGTTTAGATAGAAAATTATTAAAATAAGTTTAATGTGGCAAAACTATCATATAGTGTATTCAAATTAATACAAAACATTTAAAGTTTGTTTACGTAGCGATATTTTGTAATTCTTTGGGTCAAATTTGATTCTCCAAAAAATGATTAAATTTTAATTCAAGAAAATGAGAATTCTGAATTTAATCAGTTTTGAATTTTCTTGAATTACAATTACCATTTGAAAATGGTAGATTACTTTGGCCCTTGTTTATTTCATCGAAAATGCACTCTGGAAAATGCCAATTTGGAAAACATTTTAAATCTCCTGCAATAGGCCTCCATAACAGTCGTGGTGCTTTTACGTGGTGGGTTAGCGGCTTAATATTAGGGGAAATTTTGCAAAAATACTAACGAGATGTTAGGCAGTATTGAAATTTGAATTCGAATCTTGTTTGACATTCATAAAAATAACATACTTTTTTTTCCGTTAATAAGAGAATTGCATTGCATAATAAATGATACATAATTTGCAAAGATTACGACCTTATGGCCTTACATAGTCGACATAAATGAAAATACAAGGACTAAATAAATGAAAAAGTCTTAACTGCGTAAATTGTCAATGATAGAACAGTATACTGATGGGGGCTGTTTGTGATGTTGCTTGTTGTTATCTGTTACCTACTGGTACTTGAGTCTGGCCGACTTGAGGCTGTCCGACAACAGGGAAAGGAAAGTGTTGCCACCTAACGTCAATCATGCTTTTTTTGGCCAAGCTTTGAGTTCGACACTGTGTCTTCACATGGTGTACCATTCCTTCTCCCATGTCATTGTTCACTTCATGCACTAAAGCAATTTTGCATAACTTGGATCAAAGTCTGTATAAAATTCTAAATTCCTCAAATCACTTGTAATTGACTAGTATGTCGGTCCAACACATGAGATAAGAAAATGTGTATTGAATCAATACCTTCAGATTTGACTAACTAGTGATTCATCGAGAGAAGTTATATATTGTAAATCTACATACACTCTATTGTAATCTTCTCTATTAAAAATTGAAAAAAAAAAAACATCAATGGCCTTACTTGACATACCACGCCACATCTCATGTTTCACGGTTTTGCTCCATGTGGGCACGCCCGTCATTGTTATAAGTATAAAAAATTATGCGTTACGAAATTGATAACTGCGCTCAACTTTTTTTTTCACCGTAACCTATTCATTGATCCAACGAGGGTTTTGGAATCTAATTATGGAGGACGTGTTAGTTAGCCTGTCGCCGCACACGTTGTCGGTCCACGTAAGCACCGGCCGACATTAAACAATAGAAACAGCTTACCTGGCAATCTCTGACTGAGGTTTGCGTGCTTTGATGACGTCCCTGTCCACCTATATACGCTCCCTCCTGTAAAAATATTCCACATCCGAGGCCCTGTTTGTTTCGCCTAAAATTACGCTCCCAACATCCCTCACGCGCCGCCGTCCGCAGCCCCCATCACTTCAGTCAGGTCACCCTCCATTCTCCCTTCTTCTTTGCCGTTTCCCAAATTGGACTGTAATTAGATCTCAGGTGCATTAATGCACCAAACATTCGCTGGAGGCTGCACATTGCCGTTACAGAACGAAATAGTATTTAATTCAAATAACGGGAATGGATCGAGGTTTCTCGGCGATTGCGATTGTTTGGTTATAATCCCGAGGAACTTCCAATTGGCCCCTCAGGTGATAATCAGAGATCAAGGTGGCCATGTGCTTTACAGATTACTACGCGGTTTTCCATTTACATGATGTATCTTATTATCTACTCAACTGTTTCGACTTTTGTAAATCTTGAGTTGGGGATGGTATTGGGTTAGATCAAATCTTTTTGAGCTTGAGTTTTGGCTTTTATGTATCTGTTGATGCAAATTGAGTTGATATTACGTTCTTTTTGCTTAAAGATTTTGCCTTTGCGTGGAAGGTCAGTTTGTTTTCAAGATTGACAATCACCTTCATATGACTTTTTGATGCATTATCTTGAAGCTGTTTTGTTACATTTATACGTAAAGGTTGCTTTGTTTTCAGTTGCTTCACTTTGTGCTGAAGTACCTAGCGTGTGACCCATCATTTAACAGCTTCAGTTAACAAAAATCTGATCGGATGTTTGAGAGCTCTGAGAAGGGTTATTATCTGCAGTGCTAGTTCTTTTGGTGAAATACTAATCTTGGATGTATACTGGAATCTGAATATCCACAGACCTGTATCTTTTGTGCCAAGATTAATTACCTGTAGTCTGATTCAGATGCTATTACATGTATGTGTATATTGGAATTTCCTAAATAGTAAGCGGCAGATATTGGTTCAATTTTGCTAAAGTTTTTGCTTTTGGTTATGGAGGTAAAGGAAAATCCTTGTGTTACTCTTTGCAGGGCGAATAAGAGGTCAGTTGTCAGCAGTGGACTGGCTTGATGTGCAATGCAGAGATCACGTAAAGCTCTTCTCCAGAGAAGAGCTTCACAGAAAGCGTTGTTTGGAAGGAAATTGTATACGCTTTCTGTGTCCCTGGCTTTTGTTTTGTGGGGGCTAGTCTTCCTCTTGAACATATGGATCAGCCGTGGTGATGGTCATAAAGGTCAGCTAGCTCTTGTTTAGTGCCACATTTTGATTTCCTACCTTTACTTACTTTAAAGGTGCAGAAAATGCTGTTACGATGTTTAGATAATACAAAGTTCTGGTAATCTTCTAAGATGAATGGGAGCTGCACATTTATCAGGAGGCCAAAAGAATTGGAACTGACAAAATATTTATTTCCTTACAAAAGTGGCTTAAAATTGTCATTCGTTTCATTAGGAAATGCTTTGCAGCAGAGGGATATATTTCATTATCTGCAGTTAATACTCTATATTCTTGAATTTCATCATGCATGCTGCTTCATCCCTCAACCCATCGACTCTTTTGGAAAGATTTGCTCCCCTCGTCCCACGCACCGGAAGTTCTTCTGCTTGGTTGTCTGGTGTTGCAGAAGCGGCTAGGCTATTTGCAACATCACTTCTTCACTGCTTGGACTGATCGATTTATGTATCAGAAAGCTCTTTCCTTTTACCCCCTTTTGGTTTTGTTCTTCGTATGCTCACACCCCCTGAGTTCATGTCTTATTACATTCGCTACCCCCTGGCATATTGGAATAACAATTACACCCCTGCAACATCACTTCTTCACTGCTTGGACTGATCGATTTATGTATCAGAAAGCTCTTTCCTTTTACCCCCTTTTGGTTTTGTTCTTCGTATGCTCACACCCCCTGAGTTCATGTCTTATTACATTCGCTACCCCTGGCATATTGGAATAACAATTACACCCCTTACTGTTAGTCTTTGTTGGATTGTGTTATCTGTTGTTGATAATGACATGAATACCCTTGCCAATGCATCAAGTTTTCCGTTATACCGTCATAGACAACAGTGTATTTCAATTCACAATCTAAGTCTTCTATTAATCATAGATTCATGGCTAAATTTCAAATCAATGGTCTTTTTATCAATTTTCCGAGGGCTCAACATTGACAAAATCTTCCACTGCAATATCAAATACACATTTTCCTACACCAAAGTATACTTGTCCAGGAAACATCCCAAGCAAAAAAATAGCCTGTGCAACCAGGTTTCTCGCTGGGAAGTGGTGTGTTTCAACTCATTCCCTTCTCTCTCCACCTTATCTCCCGCATCCTTTCCGGCTCACCAATGAAAACGATGTTCCAGGTCCCACCCCCAAACGACTACTGCTTCCTTCCACACCCACCACCACCAGCGGATCCCACCTCCACAAACCCACCACCACCCACCACCACCAACACAAACCCATCAAGTAAAACCTCCACCACTAGTCGATTCCACCACCACTAACTGATCCCATCAATACAAACCCACCACCTACCCCACCAACCAAATCCAAACCACCACTCGATATCCACGACGAACCAATTACCAGGTGTGTGTGTGGACTTGAGGTGTGGGCTGCGGCCATTGGAATAGGGGATGGGCGTTGGGTGTGTGTGTGTGCGTTGACTTGTCGGTTGGGGGGCAATGGGTGGCGTCGGTTGATGGAGGGAATTCGGCGGTTGGGATGTTGCATCTCGTGATAGGGCATAAAAGAAAGGGGCTGGTGGTGGTGTTGGTGGCGATTGGTAGTGAGGATAGCAGCCTTAGTGCTCGGCCGCGGTAGTGTTGATTTTGACGCTTGGTAGAATTGTAACGAGACAGAAACTCAGGGGAAGAGAGTGTAATTTTCCCTTTCTTGTTTTGGATTATGTTGCCCTTTGTCATTAACAACTCGGCATTGGGCATAGCCTGTGTCCAGAAAACCACACTAGACACGTAGGGTCCCTCCATACATCAGAACAACCACATAAGCCATAATGGTTTTGCCTGGGCTGCACCAACACAAAGCCAAAGCTTTAAGGCAAAGCTTGGATAATGTGCAACCGTCATTATGTCATTTGGGACAAAATACCCGCACTTTAGATTATGTATCAGAAAACAGTGCAATATAGAAAAACAGACTAGGCTTCTTGGAATGGGAACCTGCGAACACAAACATATACATCCCCAACAAACAAAACCACTCCAAGGGGGAGAAGTGCTTGGACTATGGTTGGATTTCTCGTGTGGAGCACTGGTTGCCCTTGGGAGAAAGTTACAAGACATACACATATCCACACACCCTAGTTGCAATTCGACTGTCTATTGCGGTAAAGGTGAGCAGGTGGCATATGCTGGAAGACAGTCGCAGAGTCAGGTCTAGGACTTAGGGTGGTCGAAACTCAAGCTATGCAAACTTTTCACACCATAAGATGGTCAAATTTTAAAATTTATTGATTCTCCACCTTTGCCATAAGAGTGCCATCTAAATGCTATTGAAAAACATATTTACCCAAGCTGGAGGTGGGGTATGCCCACTGTCCATAAGGTGTGGATGCGCCCCTGCTTGAAGATGTCTATCGCAAGTTAGAAGACAAAAATATTGTCATTTGTCAGCACACTTTTATTTCTTAATATATGTGTGGGCTGTTTGTCCTCCCTTTACTCTTTCCCTTCAATTTCTGTTTTGCAAGATAGCTCTTAATTGCTGGAGATTTACTCTTTCTTGCATATAAGAATTCTTCTGTCCTCTTGATGGCTCATATGCATTTTGCAAAGATCCTATTAGCACAATAACTTGGGATGAAAATGTACCGTCTGAAATCTGAATAAAAATGCCACTTATATGTGGGAGTACCAATTACTCTCCCTTTAGGGGCGATCGTACATTTGCAGACTATTATCCCACGGAAACCATTATTTTTTTAGTCTGGCGTTTCTGTATGTTAGTTCAGTCCACTGGTGCCACACTGAACTGAGTTTTCATGAACTTGCTTCTTTGGTCTCGTTCTCTGATGTTGCCTGTAGACGGGACCATGTTAATTGCGTTTTATGTGTAATTTGAAGACATGTTTGGTAAATGATGTAAACTTGTCCGCCTTAACATACTGCTCTTGTACCATGTACCTTTCAGCAGACTCCATTAGTTGCTGGAACAAACGTGTGGCATGTTTATCTTATTTCTACTGATTCTATTTATTGGTTTATTGAATGAATTCTAGATGGATCAGGAGACCTTCCTATTGGTATAAGAACGTGGGATGAGGATAAGATGTCGCCTAATGAAGGCTTGCCTTCTGAATTTTCTGTAGATATGAGTCCTTCCATGGAGAATTTTGAAGAAGATTCTAACGAGAATCCATACACAAATGAGGCTGGAACTGAGGGTCATGCTTCGCAAGTTAGTGAGAGTATCGTAAATGCTGTCCCTGCTGTTGATGAGTTAGGCGAGGCGGAGAATTTCAGTTTGGGAGCGCAATCGGAAAATGTTGCTTCAAAAAGTGACAGGCTATCTCGTGCTGTGCCTCAGGGTCTTGATGAATTCAAGAGCAGAGCATTTAATTCTAGAACTAGACCAGTAAGTGGGGCTGGAGGCATAATACACAGGTTGGAGCCCGGTGGTGCAGAGTATAATTATGCTTCCGCTTCAAAGGGAGCAAAAGTTTTGGCTTATAACAAGGAGGCAAAAGGTGCCTCCAATATCCTAGGTAGAGATGAGGACAAGTATCTTCGAAATCCTTGCTCTGCTGAGGAGAAGTTCGTTGTTGTAGAACTTTCAGAGGAAACCTTAGTTGATACAATAGAAGTAGCAAATTTTGAGCACTATTCATCTAATTTGAAGGATTTTGTGCTGCTTGGTAGTTTGGTATATCCCACTGATTCATGGGTTAAACTGGGAAATTTTACTGCTGGAAATGTGAAGCTTGCTCAAAGGTTTGTTCTTCAGGAGCCAAAATGGGTGAGATACCTCATGTTGAATCTACTGAGTCATTATGGTTCAGGGTTCTACTGCACACTGAGTATTGTGGAAGTGTACGGAGTGGATGCTGTTGAGCGAATGCTTGAGGATTTGGTCTCTGTTCAAGGTAATATGTTTGCGTCTGATGAATCTAGTGCAGTGCATAAAGCAAGCTTGACTCAGCCAGTGTCCACTGGTAGTGATCTTCGTCATGATGTAATCAATGATGTGGAGGCAGAACCTGCTTATGAAAACTCTGATGTGAAACGTGGATTTGCAGCAACCGATGTGCCTGACCCAGTTGAAGAAATTCGCCATCAACAGGTTGGAAGGATGCCTGGAGATAGTGTTTTGAAGATACTGATGCAAAAAGTTAGGTCACTAGATTTAAATTTATCGGTTCTGGAGCGATACTTGGAAGAATTAAATTCCAGATATGGAAACATTTTCAAGGAGTTTGACAAAGAAATTGGGGAGAAAGATGCCTTCATGGAAAAAATCAGATTGGATGTAAGGAGTTTCTTTGACAGCAAGGAGGTCATGGTATGCAAGTTTTAGCTTTTTATCTTGTCTTCCTCCCTATCCCCCTCCTAAGTTTTAACTCCCATGTTATATCGGTCTTGCAGAATAAACAGGTCGGGGACCTTATGTCTTGGAAATCGCTTGTTTCCTTGCAGCTAGACATTTTAGCCAGTGACAATGCTATTCTCAGGTTGTATTCTTTTCCAAGCTTGGAGCATGCTACTATACTTCAATTTCTTCATTGTGTCACCTTTTATTTAAAGTTGTCCCCCCCTCTCATGTTTGTTTGATGTCTTTGTAAGAAATGCTTTTTAAGTTAACTAAGATAGTTAGGACGTTGATGGAGACCAAGCTCTTGGGTTAAGAAGCAAAGTTGAGAATCTAAATACTTGAAGCTTAGTAGAACTTGGTTGCCAAAAGAACTAGAATAAAGTACTTAAAAAAATATAAGACTTGTTAAAGCACAATTTTTTACGGCTGATACAATGTCCTCTGCGGATACTAATGACAAGGAGAGTGCTCCAGATTAGGAAATATGTGGTCGGCAAGTTTGTCCTCTGTTTACATCTATCAAGAAAGTGCTGAGTATCCTCGGCAAGCTAGAAGGACATGGTTGGCTAAAACATAAAGCTTGAGATCTGCTGCTGTAATAATGGCAGAACAAAAACTGCTCCTGGGCCAACATGCATGGCAGGCGCCAAGCTGCCTTGAGTAAAGGATGTGTCGTCCACATTTGCAATCTGGGTCAGTGACATACCCAAAGGTAATTTAGGTAGCACTGCACAAGGTTGAAGTTTATGAATGGAACGTGCAAGTGAATTCTTCTTTGATCACTGCTATTGTATTAAGAAACAGAAGCCCAAAAAGGGTATAGGCATGGCAATGTAAGCAAAATATTTTACTGGCCAAAACGAACTAGCAAAAAATAGAAACAAAGTCCTATACTCTGAAAAAGGCCATGCGGAACAAGAGGCTCTACAGGAAAAGGGTCATCCCTCCCCTCCCCAAACAAAAACAGGCTACAACTCAGGTGCAATGCAAATCTTGTCTACAAAATTTGAAATGGCCACATCCGAAGTAGGACAATTTTTCTCGAGCCATGAGAAAATGAAACTTCGAATAATAGAGGAGCCAACCTCACTTTCTGCGCCTCCCAAAGTACACCTGTTCCTCTACCTCCCTATTATCCACGTAAATGATAGAGGAACTTCACTTTCGGCACATCCTTCTAGTCACCTTTAGTGCACTTCATGTCTGCAGCGTCTCCCCAATTGATTGGGGATGACACACTGCACCATAAACAGTTGGGACATGACGCCCTGCACCATAAACAAGGCGATCAACTTTACCACTTTGCAGTGAGTGAGCAAGTGGCCCACTATCTCTTAATCTTTCCTGTCCCCAGATTGTGCCCTTCACAAGGCTTTGTCACCGTTGATCGATTCCGCAAGAAAGGTTCCTTTAGATTGTAGAAAGTAGAAGACAAGGATAAACAAACCAGACCTAACCTAGTTCCCCTCACATATTGCGCCAGTTACCCATAGTCTGCCCCTTCATCCTCAGGTTAACTTCAAGTTATAGAATGGTATATCAGAAGGAGATATGGGGTGCACAACCATCGCACAATTTCCTCCTTTACAGCTATCTCTAGCGGCGAGCATGTTGTTTTCAGATACATTTGAGAAGCTTTTTGTTTAGATTGCATGGAGAGAGTGACGGTGATGCAAAAGGGTCCTCACACTTAAGATGGCGTGAAGCAATATACTCAAAGAAAAGGGACTTGAGGAGAGAGAGTAAAAGTGGCAATGTTGGGTGTAATCATGCTCTTAAGTACTTATTATTGTTAGAATAATGAGCGAGGCTGCGGCAAGCCAAGTTTCTAGGACCATGGTGGGGACATCGGGGGTCTGCAACCATGTATACTGACAAGGAGCAGGTAACTCTTGTCGGCTAAAATGGAGTAATCAGAGTGTCTTCATACCTGCTCAGTTAAGGACAGGAGTTCACTTCTTTCCATTGGTTGACTGAGAGGGCCTCTGCTTAGGCCGCGACCGGTAGTCCTTCCGGTAGCTTTAAAGCAGCCAGGTCATCACTCCTGAATCACATGAAGCCATTCATCCAAGGATGACCAAGAAAAATACGGGAATCATTCAGGATCACTAATTTGAGGACCAATAAAATACTCCAGGCATGTCAAATGGGTTAGAATCAGGCTCTTTGAAAGTCTTCTTAGTTTTGGATAGTGATTTTCCAAATCGTACTGACCATGCTCCGGATCACCTGTATGACTGTGTTCGTTGAATTAGCAGATGTTAGGCTGCAGTAACACGGTTGCAGTTTTAGTGCTGTTGAAGGTGTCAAGGCAAATAGTGATATTAACTCTTTGGCTCCAGAAAGGTGGTTTGAAGTTAATGAAGACCTAAGCAATTCCCCTTGTTTGGTTAATGAAAGCCCATATCAAAGTGGATGGATTATTGAGGTGGACATAGGGCTGTAAATGAACCGAGCTGTTCATGAACTGCTCGTGGTTCATTTCCCAAGAATTCGTTCAGGTTGGTTTGTATATTATATATTATACAAACGAAACATGAACAAAGTTTTAGGGCTCGTTTATTAAACGAGCCGAGCATGAACATTCAAAAATGTTCACGAATGTGTTCGTGAATGGCTCGTCGAATAATAATTTAATTATAATATGTTCAAAACCCAAAAGATAAACAACGTAATCATAGTATTAATTAAGTTCAAACTTGGAAGCCCTAAAATCAGTTAGAAAATGGGAGCAAGTAAGATGTAGTTCTGATTTGGAAACAATTTGAACGAGAACACGAGTTTTTAAGTTCGAGTTCAGTTCGTATAAATAAACGAAAGAACTCGAGCCGAACACGAGTTTTGTAAACCGAACGGCGAACGAGTTCAAACAAAAATTTGAAGATTAAACGAAAACAAACACGAGCATGACCTGAAACTAAACAAACGAGTTTGTTTGAACATACCCCTGTTCGGCTCAAACTCGATTTGTATACACCCCTAGTAGACAACATGGACACAGCCCATCAATTGTGGTCGTGAATGGACGCTGACAAGTACTTGAAGTTCTGAGAGGAAGAAAAAGATGCAGAGCACTAGTGCAACCCAAAGTTTAAGGCATCAATTCATTTCCTAGGGGTGCAGCATGCATGTTTAGGGTCAGGGAAGTTGGAGCTTTTGCATTGTGTTTTTGGTGCCACTGCATGCTTTTTCTTTCCAAGCGCAAGAAGTCCACTGTTTCCATCTTGATCGAAGGAGTTTTCCCTGGCTTTAAAAGGAAAAAATTACTCCACCAATGTTTGTGTCAAATATGTCATATTTTTTTAATCATGCACATAAGGTTAATAAGGCTTGAAAATAAATTCAAGAAGGGCCTCAAGTATGATAGTGAGAGAGGTTATGCTTGTAATAGTAAGAAGAAGGCAGTTAATAAACATTTGCCACAGCTCCTGCATGAAACATTTTTTTTAGATACATTAGCGATGGAAATACAAAGGTGCATATGCACACTAACTAAGGTTCTCACTAGGACATTATCTTTTTTAAGATATGAGAAAGATCTTCACCTTTGGCTTAAAGGCTGCATTCTTAATCCGGCTTCTCGATCGCAAAAATGTTTGTTCCATCTCATCATGGAGTAATTTTCTTCGGCACTAACTGATCTGGACCTATGGCTTAAAGGCTGCATACTTGATTGACTTCTAAATTGCGACCTGTTTTATTCGTCTCAACTGTGGAGTAGTTACTTCGGCTCTAACTGAGAGATGTTGTTTACAGTAAAACTCGTTATATAAGTCAAGGCAGTGTACATCAGTGATTTTGGAGTATCTTCACTGAGATGTAGGGTGCACTTATGTTTTCGAGTAAATGTCGTGTTCTTCTGTTGCCCCACCCCTTGTTTTTGTTTCATAGGGATCGACAATTGAGGAGAGTATATGGCAGGCTTTAGCATTGGCTGCACCTTCATCTGGGTATCTTTTGATACTTGTTCTACTGGGGATTAGTTGGTCTATTTACTGCTACTCTGATTACTTGCTGTTCTCCACTGCATCTGTATGAGGCGGCTATGCTAACCTGCGAATTTTGATGCAGATTGGAGGTTGAAAAGGTCCGGGAGAATCAAGTACATATGGAGAACAAGGGAGGAGTTGTTTTTCTTGTCTGCTTAATTTTTGGATCGGTAGCTCTTGCGAGGCTATTAGTAGACATGGCATTGAGTGTTTGTAGATCAGAGAGATCCGGGAAATTTTGCTCAGGGTATTCCTGGATTTTCCTACTGTCGGCCTGCAGTACTATTATTATTATCATCTCATTATAATCATGGTAAGGTTCAAATTTTTGTTCGATTATATCCAGGTTTTGTCACCACTACTGCTTTCATTGGGGTGCCTCCATGCAACTTTGGAAACGGGCTTACTAACTGTTTGCTCTGGGTTAGGCTGTGCTGCATTCAAAATGGTTTCAAAGGCACCATAAGTTCTTAGCGAAATCATCGTCAAATGAGCATAACATGATAATACCACCGTTGCAACCTTTCTTTTCCTTGACATTGATATGTTTTCTTGTATGAAGTTATGATCTTCAAAACCATTTGTTTTCCTGCGGCGGTTCACATAAACAGTAGTAGGAAGGAAGCGATTTACATCTGTTCAATCAGAACCATTGGAAACAAGAGTTTCTGAAAAACCCGATGAGCTCTGACCCTTTTCCGGTAACTCATGACGCTTTGCACGGTGACCAGCCTCCCTCCCCACTTCCGGGGATGGAGTCTCTGGAAGATCCTTTGAGACAAAATGAAAAATTAGCAACAGCTCGGAGCAACAAAAAGCCAAAAAAATGCTCATATCCCAAGCCCCGAAACCACCATGGCGCCACCAGCAAGAATGGAGGAACAACCAAAGAAGGAAGAAGAACCGATCAACAATATTGGAACAAGCAAAACCAAATCCTATAGGGATGCAATTCCTGCATCTTCAAATATGGCGGTCTACTTTTGATAACAGTCTAGAAGACGCTACATCTGATGAAGAGGAAGAGGAGAGGGAATTTGACAAAGGATCAAACGGTGAAACAATGGAAATTGAGGAGGTGGGAAATTCCCTGCTCCCCAAAATGACCCTTTAACCTAATCAAGAAAATCCGGAAATAATGGAAAACTAGGTTGATTGTCAAACTGATGGGGAAAATGACTGGTTTTCGCGCCCTCAGAACGAGACTCGGGAAACTCTGGAGCCTTCAAGGACACTTTGATTTGGTAGATTTAGATGAGGGCTTTTTGCTCATCAAATTTCACTACATGGAGGATTATCAACCATGTCTCCTGTGGGGGACCTTGGATTATCCTTAATGACTACCTTACTGTTAGGAAATGGGAGCCTGATTTCAAACCATCTGAAGCCAAGGAGATCAAAACTGCAATTTGGCTCAGGCTTCTTGAACTACCGAGTGAATATTACGAGGAGAAAGTGCCTCTTCAAGATTGCTGGCGGAAAGTTCGGAAGGCTAATCAATATTAACATGAACACGGCTACTGCCTTGCGCGGAAGATATGCTAGAATTTGCGTGGAAGTGGATCTATCCAAACCTATCATCCCTGCTTACATCCTTCGCAAGAGGACATATCGCGTGGAATATGAGTATATTGACAACTTATGTTTCAATTGTGGCAGGACGGGCATTGGAGAGAAGTTTCAAGAGAAACGGCAGAAAAGTTACCGGAAAAACTGCCGGAGAAGACCGCTAAGGCGGCCCTTACCATGTCCTTCAAGCTACAGACCAAATGATTCACGCTGTCATTGCCAGAAGAAATTATAGGGAGAGAGAGAGAGAGAGAGCTCTTATTGCAAATACCCTTAGATAAGTTCGTTATACGTCAATGTCCTTAGAACCCAATTTCTGAATTCATCGTTGACTCTTCCCAGACACCCTTCCCCTTCCCTCCGGTTCATCCGTTTCTCTTCGGTTTATCCCACTATCTTTTGTACAAATTGTTTTATACATCTTCATAGATTCAATGGCTATAATTCTCGCACAAGGATGACTTTCTACCTACTAATTATTATAAATCCTCAAAAACCCTTCCCCTTCAAATTCCATTTGTCAAACGATTCCATCCATCCAATTCACAAAGGTTCATCGAATGTGTGGTTTTTCATCTTTGTATTAGTTTTAGATATAATTGAAGAGCCTTCACACTATATAATGTTCTACCCAAACGTTTCGTGCATACGATTCGCCTCTTTACCGACAATCTATTGGAAGGAAAACTAGATAGGGGTTATCGCTTGTTTGCGATTTTTTTTAAGGAGAAAAAGGGAAGGAAAAGAAAGGAAAGTGATTACTTTCCTCCCTTTTCTCTAGTTTGTGAGTTTTTTAAAAGAGAGAAAAGAAGAGAAAGATAAGGAAAGTTTGGGCTTCTTTTGTCTCTAAATATTTCCTCCTAAAATTAGGAAGAAACGGAGAGAAAAGAAACTCTCATAAGTAATATTTTAATAATCTCATACTACCCTTGAGACAATGAATACTAAATTTTTAATGACTTTGAGGTTTTAGGGTTTCTTACAGGAGCTTATCACTTTATTTACGATCAAATAATTGTTTTAGATGCTAGAATTGATTCATAACTGGTTATTTTGCTTTTAGTGTGACATTAATTAGATTTGAATTTGGGATGCTTGTGGTGAATTCATGGCAATTTTTTATTTTTACATGGTGATATTAATCAGCTATGTAAGGCTTATGACATTAGTATGATAAGTATTTTGTATGATTTATCTATAACTAGATTGTTTTCCTAACAAAATCATTTTTTTAGGGATCATATATTCATAGTTTTTGTTAAAATTATCACAATGTAGTACAAGGGTATATACGTAATCGGGCGACTTTTCTTTTCTTTTCCTGCTGAACTCACAAACAAGAGAAAAGAATGATACTTTCTTTTGTATCTTAAACTCACAAAGAAGAAAAAAAATAATCGTCTTCCGTTCTATTCTTTTCTTTTCTCTCATCTCAAAACTCGCAAACATACTATTAGTGTTTCTTGAATTTTCCTCTCTACTTTGTCCTTTGTTTGTTTCTGCCATTGCACGTAACTTATAGGATTTAATTCAATTTAGCTCTGATTGTTTTCAATGGATTTCTCTGTCTCCCGGATAGTTGTAAATTGACATTGTTTGGTTTTTAATTTAGTTTTTTGATTGTTTTCGATGTATTGTGTTTAATGTTTTCCTTACAATCAATAATTTTAGTTTGGCGTCATTCGGAAGTCAGAATGAACAGCAAACAGAGTCAGATTTTCATGCGTGCAATTTGCGTCCTTAGCGACAATCTATTGGAAGCATAACCGAATAGAGGTTTTTTTCCTGAAATTTCCTCCTTGCTATTTCCGTTTGTTTCTGACTTTCTGCTGTTGCACGTAATTTATAGGATTTAATTTCGTTCAGTTTCTGATAGATCTCGATTGATTTCTCTGTGTCCATGGTATACATTTCTTATTCCTCTAAAAAAACAAAAAATAAATAATAGAATATAAAAATAAAAAGTATATATATTTTTGGTAGGAAAATAAACATTTGCTCGTATCTGTTTAAAAATTTAGTTTGTCATAAATGATCTCAAATTCCAAGCTAAATTGTTATCTTGACCACATGCCAACATATATATACTCTTTCGTTGTACTAACAACATGGATCTAAAGAGATCCTCTTTCAATATACCAACAATTTGAATTGAGAGAGGGTAAAGCAGAAGTAGCTCGCCATATTTCATGTCAATGTGGAATGCTCTGTCATGTATGGACGATGGAGAACCCTTACTATGAAACAACATGAAAATTGTTATGTCCATGTATTCTTTGCATGCTCCTTGTATTGTAAAACTTTTGTAGTAAGTTCAAATCGATACCGTTGACTTACTCGATGGATCAAGATCTCACACCCTTTCTAAATATATCGGTAATTATGGGTGGTTAGTTTGCTTGCATATTAACGACATGCTGATTTTTGGAACTAAGATGGCTGTGATAAATGAGATCAAGAAGTCTCCATATTCCATGTTGTTCATAACCTATTCGGACCACACCCTGGGGCCCGCTAAGAGATCCCAGTGGCACGACACGTCACCCGTCTGGCGGTCAACATTGCTCAACATCTTTGCTCGGTCAGAGCGCAATGCCCCGAACGGACGAACGGTGATCGACTGTGCCTCCCCCCGAGGGGGTCGGCCACCACCTTCCTCGATGAAGGATGGGGTCGGCCACCTCAAGGGGGTCGGTCACCCCAAGGGGTTCGGCCTCCACTGCCCCACGAAGGGGGGAACCTGCTGTCGACACTGGATTCTCACTCCAACACTCACCTGCTATCTTCAGTAGCGCGACGCTC
The DNA here is from genome assembly GCA_033065855.1 of Escallonia rubra. Lineage (NCBI taxonomy): Eukaryota > Viridiplantae > Streptophyta > Magnoliopsida > Escalloniales > Escalloniaceae > Escallonia > Escallonia rubra. Next base: position 141,792 of record JAVXUO010000723.1, read on the forward strand.
ATCATCGCCGTCTCAATCAAAGCGACGGGGCTCCGGCCCTCGTGGCGGGACGAGCTCGCAACCTTAATGCCCTCGTCGACTCAATCAAAGTGACGGGGTTCCGGCCCTCGCGACAGGACGGGCTCGCAACTCTTAAGCCCTCGCCGGCTCAATCAACTGACGGGGCTCCGGCCCTCGCGGTGGGACGGGCGCGCAACCATAATGCCCTCACCGACCCAATCAACTGACGGGCTCCTGCCCTCGTCCGCTCAATCAACCAGGGGCTCCAGCCCTCGCCCGCGCAACCAACCGACAGGCTTCTGGGGGCTCCGCTAGTAGTGCTCCAGCACGAGGACCCCCCGCCACGGACTCTGAGTTTCGAGCTGTGAGCATGTGCGCTCATATCACCATTGATCATCGACATCGCCAGGACAATGAACCGCGGGTCACTCCGGGACGGGAGCAGGTCCTCGGAGGGCATCGTGTTCGGCATGCCTGGCAGTTGGCTGCAGGGGCAACCCTCATCGCTGCCAGGATCTCGGCGCGTCTCATGACGCATCTCGTGGGATTCAGTAAGGGCTTGGACTGGAGGCTGGGGCAACGGGCTGCTCTGACCATGCTACCGCGATGTGGTCAGTCTCCTCAGACAGGCAGAGGGACGCTGCAAGGGCAGGGCAGCATGAACTCGGGGACCGGTATATTCGACGGACAATCAATACTGTGGGACCCCCCTACGGTGACGTGTCACTCCGGGAGGACGACACGTGTCAGCTGATGACACGCGCATATTTGTGCCTATATATAGTGGATTCTGGTGTAACCAAAAAAAATATAGTGGATTCTGGAGCTTATTCAAAGACTTCTCTCTCATTCGATATTTTCACTTTCTCTCTCTAAAACTCATTCTCTCTGGATTTCTTCCACCTCCTGACGTTGGATCATTGACGCTGCACCCTTGACGCGGACTGTCGACTGCTGACTGTCGCCCCTGTTCGTCGTCCCCCTGCTTACGCGGCGCTGCTAGCCCTCGCGACCTGTCTGGGGAGCCTTGCTCTCAGCCCTTACTCCATCCTTGTTGTCTCCCACTTTGTCTACTTGGAAGCCAACACAGACTGCATCCTTTGTGGCACCTCACGTGGCATGCGAACCATCTTTCCTCGGCAACACATGTTTAAAATGAAAATTTTGGGTGAAGTGGATACTATGTTAGGAATAAAAGTAAGAAAGTATAAAGTGGGCTATCTTTGAGTCAATCTCATTTTATAAGAGTATATTGGTTATGTTTAATCATCTTGATTTCAAGAGTTCAATACTCTTTTAGATCTAAATTTGGTATTAGGAAACAACATTGTTAGAGAAATAGCACAAGTAGAATATGCTAGTTCTATTGGTTGCTTAATGTAAGCTTTGATTGCGAGAGACTATATATTGCTTTTTATGTGTAAATTAACTTAAGTTTACAAGTAACCCTGCTATTGAACGTTAAAGGCTACAGGCTGAATCCTTGGTTATCTTAAGAGGATCAACATTCTTCTATAATAAATTTCCATAACTATTAGCTATGGTTGTTACCTATGAGCAGGGATTGTCAAAAGTCAAAACAGACCCTAAGTTGGACATGTACAAAAGTAAGACATATTTTGAGGATGAGAGTATACAAGGAAAAAAAACTCTTATTGTTTGACCAAAATTTTTTTTTATTGGCCAAGATTTGAGAGTTAGAGACTACGTCATCTCATGGTATATGATCGGACCCACCTTCTCCCATGTCATTGTTCCCTTCATGCTTAAATGCAATTTTGCATAACTTGGATTAAAGTTTTAAAACTTTTAAATCCTAAAACTACTCGCATTTGGCTAGTATGTTTGTTGGACGCATGAGGTAAGGAAGTGTGTAACGGATTAATAGATCCAGATTGGAACAACCATTGCATTAGTTCTTTGTCAATGAAAAAACGAACAACTAATGATCACTGGAGACAAGTTATATCATTTCTACAATAACTCTGTTGTATATATACATAAACTCTTATTACTGTAATCTTCCTCATTAAAAAAAATAAAAATCAAAAGCCTTACTTGACATACCACTCCACATCTCATGTTTCCGACAGTTTTGTTTCGTGTTAGGGATAGCAATTTGATTTGCATCCGTCAGATATCCGATTCATCCCGATCCGATAGGAGCGGTTTTTTTTATTTTGACCGGGTTATGGAACAGATATAACATTTAAAATTTTATCCGCATCGGTGCGGACGCGGGTTATCCGACCCTTACCCCACCATGATTTTATTCCTAACCCTAAATCTGATCACAACCGTCCATCTTGGTACTATATAAGTAGAGTAAAAAAAACCCTACCTGGCCTCTCACTTTTCTTCCCTTCTTCTCTCTTTCGTCCTCAGCAGCTTAGCCTTTCCCCTCTCCCTCTACCCCGCACCCATCATCCCCAAAACTTAGTTGATACAATAGAAGTAGCAAATTTTGAGCTGGTAGTTTGGTATATCCCACTGATTCATGGGTTAAACTGGGAAATTTTACTGCTGGAAATGTGAAGCTTGCTCAAAGGTTTGTTCTTCAGGAACCAAAATGGGTGAGATAGCTCATGTTGAACCTACCGAGTCATTATGGTTCAGGGTTCTAGTGTTCTACTGCACACTGAGTATTGTGGAAGTATACGGAGTGGATGCTGTTGAGCGAATGCTTGAGGATTTGGTCTCTGTGCAAGATAATTTGTTTGCGTCTGACGGATCTAGTGCAGAGCAGAAAGCAAGTTCGACTCAGCCAGCCAGTGTCTACTAGTGGTGATCTTCATCATGATACAATCAATGACGTGGAGCCAGAACCAACTTTTGAAAACTCTGATGTGAAACGTGGATTTGCAGCAATCGATGTGCCTGATCCAGTTGAAGAGATTCGTCATCAACAGGTTGGAAGGATGCCTGGAGATAGTGTCTTGAAGATACTGATATCGGTTCTGGATCGATACTTAGAGGAATTAAATTCCAGATATGGAAACATTTTCAAGGAATTTGACAAAGAAATTGGAGAGAAAGATGCTTTTATGGAAAAAATCAGATTGGATGTAAGGAGTTTCTTTGACAGCAAGGAGGTCATGGTATGCAAGTTTTAGCTTTTTCTATGTCTTTTTCTCATTTTTGCTTGATGTCTTTATAAGAAATGCTTCTTAAATTAACTACTAGAATAGGTAGGACATTGATGGAGACCAAGCTCTTGAGTTAAGAGGCGAAGTTGAGGATCTAAATACTTGAAGCTTAGTAGCACTTGGTTGCCAACAAAACTAGAATGAAGTAGTTTAAAAAATATAAGACTCTTATTAAAGCATAATTTAGCGAACCATCTTAAATAGGATTTAGTATGCTAAATAGGTCTGGACCTCCGTCCACTTATTGTGGATGCAAATACCATTACACATTACATTGGTTCCCTCTTGAGTCTTGATTAAGATAATTTTTCACGGCTGAGACATAGTCGTCTGTGGATACTAATGACAAGGACAGTGCTCCAGATCAGGAAACATGTAGTGGGCAAGTTTGTCTTCTGTTTACATCTATCAAGAAAGTGCTGAGTATCCTCGGCAAGCTAGAAGGACATGGTTGGCTAAAACATAAAGCTTGAGATCTGCTGCTGTAATGATGGCAGAACAGAAGCTGCTCCTGGGCCTGAATACATGGCAGGTGCCAAGCTGCCTTGAGTAAAAGATGTGCCCTCCACATCTGCAATCTGGGTCAGTGACATACCCAAAGGTAATTTAGGTAGCAGTGCACTAGGTCGAAGTTTATGAATGGAGCGTGCAAGTTAGTTTTTCTTTGATCACTGGGATTGTTTTGAAGCCCGAAAAGGGTAGAGGCATAGCAATGTACGCAAAATATTTACTGGCCAAAACAAACTAGCAAACAAATAGAAACAAAGGCGTAGGCTCTGAAAAAGGCCATGCGGAACAAGAAGCTCTACAGGAAAAGGGTCATCACCCCCACCCCACCAAAACAAAAACAAGCTACAACTCGGGTGCAATGCAAATCTTGTCTACAAAATTTGAAATGGCCACATCTGACGTAGGAAAATCATTCTCGAACCATAAGAAAATGAAACTTCAAATAATAGAGGAGCCAACCTCACTTTTGGCGCCTCTCAAACTACCGCTGTTCCTCTACCTGCCTATTGTCCACGTAAACAATAGAGGAACCTCACTTTCGGCACATCCTTCTATTCACCTTTAGTGCACTTCATGTCTGCAGCGTCTCCCCAACTGATTGGGGCATGATGCACTGCACCATAAACAGTTGGGGTATGCTGAACTGCACCATAAACAAGGCGATCAACTTCGCCGCTTTGCAGTGAGTTAGCAAGTGGCCCACTGTCTCTTCATCTTTGCTGCACATATTGCACCAGTAGTCTGCCACCTCCTCCTCGGGTTAACTGCAAGTTATAGAAAGGTATATCAGCAGGAGATATGGGGTGCACATGAACCATCACACAGTCTCCTCCTTTATAGCTATCATTGGCGGCGAGCATGTTGTTTATAATACATTTGAGTAACTTTTTGTTTAGATTTCATGTAGATGAGTGATGGTGATTTAAAAGGGTCCTCACACTTAAAATGGCGTGAAACAATATACTTAAAGAAAAGAGACTCGAGGAGAGAGAGTAAAAGTGGCAATGGTGGGTGTACTCATGCTCGAAGTACTTATTATTGTTAGAATAAATAGCGAGGCTGCGTCAAACCAAATTTCTAGGGCCATGGTGGGGACATGAGGGTCTGCAACCTAGTGTACTGACAGGCAGTGGGTAAGTCTTGTTGGCTAAAATGGAGTAATCCGAGTGTCTTAATAGCTGTTCAGTTAAAGGACATGGGTTCACGTTCTTTCCATTGGTTGATTGAGAGGGCCTCTGCTTAGGTGTGCAATCCCTCGCATTTGATGCGGTGGGGATCAACCGGTGGTCTTTCCAATACCTTTAAAGGACCAGGTGCCAGCAGCTGGGGCTCTCATCCTGAATCACACTGAAGCCATTAATCCAAGGATGACCGAGAGAAATACGGGCAACATTCAGGATCACTTATGTGAGGACCAATAAAATACTCCAGGCATGTCAAATGGATTAGAATCAGGCTCTTTGAAAATCTTCTTAATTTCGGATCATCTGTCAATAGTGATTTTGCGAACTGTACTGACCATACTCCGGATCACTTATGTGATGCTGTGTTCGTTGAATTACCGGAAGTTGGGCTGCAGTAACACAGTTGCAGTTTTAGTGCCCGTTGAAGTATCAAGGCAAATAGTGATATTAACTTTTTGGCTTCAGAAAGGTGGTTGAAGTTAATGAAGAACTAAGCAATTTGCCTGGTTTGGTTAATGGAAGCCCATATTAGAGTGGATGGGTTATTGAGGTGGACATGGACACAGCCCATCAATTGAAGTCGTGAATACGCTGACAAGTACGCGGAGTTCTTTCTGAGAGGAAGAGAAAAAGATGCAGAGCACCAGTGCAACCCAAAGTTTTAAGGCATCAAGTCATTTCCTAGGGCTGCAGCCAGGGCCGGAAAAATTGGAGCTTTTGCATTGTGTTTTTGGTGCCACTGCATGCTTTTTCTTTCCAAGCACACGAAGTCCACTGTTTCCATCTATTTTCCCTGGTTTTAAAAGGAAAAAATTCTCGTCCACCAATGGTTCTGCCAAGATCATGCACATAAGGTTACCTAAGGCTTGAAAATAAATTCAAGAAGGGCCTCAAGTTCGACAGTGAGAGAGGTTATGCTTGTAAATGAACAAAGAAGGCAGTTAATAAACATTTTCCACAGTTCATGCATGGAACGGTTTTTGTAGATATATTAGCAGTGGAAATGTAAAGGCGAATAGGCACACTAAGGTTCTCACAAGGACATTATCTTTTCGAAGATATGAGAAAGATCTTCGCCTTTGGCTTAAAGGCTGCATAGGTGATTGGCCTTCTCGAACACAAAACATATTTGGATCTGTCTCAAACATGGAGTATTCTTCGGCACAATCTAATCTTCACCTATGGCTTAGAGGCTGCATACTTGATTGACCTCAGAGTCACTACCCCTTTTATCCATCTCAACCATGGAGTAGTTACTTCGGCTCCAACTGAGAGAAGTGGTTAACATCAACGCTCGTATATAAGTCAAGGCAGTGTACATCAATGATTTTGGAGTATCTTCACTGAGATATAGAGTGCACTTACGTTTTCGAGTAAATGCCATGTTCTTTTCTTGCTCCACCGCCTGTTTTTGTTTCAAAGGAATTGACATTTGAGGAGAGTATATGGCAGGCTTTAGCAGTGGCTGCAACTTCATCTGGGTATCTTGTGATACTTGGTCTACCGGGGATTAGTTAGTCTATTTACTGCTATTCTGATTACTTGCTGTTCTCCACTGCATCTGTATAAGGCGGCTTTGCTAACATGCGTATTTTGATGCAGATTGGAAGTTGAAAAGGTCCGGGAGAATCAGATACATATGGAGAACAAGCGAGGAGTTGGTTTTCTTGTATGCTTAATTTTTGGATCGGTAGCTCTTTGGAGGGTCATCGCCGGCAGATCGGGATGCTCTCTCTCTCTTTGGACTTCATGCCAACAATTGGGAAAGAGAAGTTAGCTGACGTGACTTGATCTGGGCCTTCGAAATTGATCAGACGACTGTAACTAGGGTTACAGCATAGCAGACGATCCGGATCCCGTGAGAAGGAATAGAGAAGGGCGCCACTTTCTTGCGTGTTTAACTCTCATAAACTGCTGCTGCTGCTGTTGTTGTACAGTGCAGTGTTGACCGATGTCGTAGAGTGCAGAGGACTATACTGCTGCTATGCTCAAGGCTGGTGGCTTTTAGTAAAGTGCAGAGGACCATAAAAAGATGTGTTTGAATAAGGGAGAAGTGAACCAGAGGTCAGGGGAAAAAGGTAGGCGACTGCATTTTCCGAGGACTTGACCATTGACGCGCCTGCTGTTTTATATGGGGCTCGATCTCCTTTGTCACCGACACGGCAAGGTAGCACCATGGCACAGTCAGGCGAAGGCAACCGTGAGGACGATGGCGCGAGCTTATTCCAACTCCGAGGACATCCTCCTCCGGATTACATAAAGGAAAAAGCTGGTAGTCTATCCTGGAAGCAAGTCACAGACCAAGGTTTCTGTTTCTGGAGCAAACTAGTAGCCGATGAAAGTCCAACAGATGTCCCCTCTGGTAAACTGTTTAACACTCTACGTTATTAATACCACCGTTTCGTTGACTTTTAATTTCAAAGACCTGTGTTACAATCATGTTTTTCTCACAGATCCATAAAATGCAAAGTATGGAACGATCTTACACAGATCCTGACAAGAAGGTTGAAGATGGAAGCATCCCATTGAGAGAGGCAGAAGATGCCGAACACGACCCAGAAATGTGGTTGTGCCAAAAAGACAGCATGCCAACAGTATAGTCAGTAGAAGAGAGAAGTCTCCAGCTTGGAAACGAATGGGTCGATGAGCAACGATGTCGAAATGGATCCTGATGGAGAAGAGCAGGAAAAGCAAGAGGAAAATGGCAGCTGATTGGAGAGGAACAAAGACTCTTCAATTTCAGTACCACTATATGCTCTTGTTCCTCTCCAATTTCAGTACCCTACCAGAACAATCACAGACAGAAAAATGTTGTTTAACATAGATCTAAAGTTCTTTGTGCCACCGGTTCTCTTCTTCATCCTCAATGGTTTCCAGTTCCATCCGATAATGAGGTTGCAATTGCAACCAATCCTCGCAGTTGCCGTTTTCCTCTTGCTTTTCCTGCTCTTTTCCATCAGGCTCCATTTTGACATCGTTGCTCATCGACCCATTCGCTTCCAAGCTGGAGACTTCTCTCTTCTACTGACTATACTGTTGGCATGCTGTCTTTTTGGCACAACCACATTTCTGGGCCGTCTCATTGGGATGCTTCCATCTTCAACCGTCTTGTCAGGTTCTTCCGCTGGTTTTATTCAGCTCTTCAAGCCATTTCTACTTGCATCGTCCAACAAGAAGATGAACCTCCTTCACTTGGGGTTCAGCCGCAAGAGGAGCCAATGTAAGAAGAGACCAGCTCCGTTGTTAATATTAAGCCATAATTTACACCTATATATACCCAATAGTATGTGTTTGTACCAAATTAGTTACCACTTTTCCATGTTTAATTAATGGTGTATACGTAATTGAGAGTGGGGAGTATATACCTCTTAGCTATGGATTCTGCTAAAGAAGAATGGCATGTTGTGTTTATTTCAAAATAATTATCATTTCTAGCCAACATTAAGTACTAGATTGTTTTTACCATTTACATGAATTATATGTACGTATCGGACTCCACTCTGAAGCTGATGCCTGGAACACATTTTAACCAAACAGGAACCCTTTTTATAAGAAAACAGATTGAAGCACATAATCAAACATGCAGTGGAAAGATGCAAATATAGTCCTGCTCTTTGTATCAGTTTGATGAACCGAATCAAATGGTACTTGCCTTCACATTTATACCAAAAACGGAACCACCTGAGTTCATTGAAAGTAAAAAAAGGACATAATTTGAGCAAAAAGAGAGTACTATTAAAGGAGTAGAGAGCAAATTACATTGGCAGGTCAAGGTCATGAACCTTCCACACTTCTATGTTTGACCTTCCATGTAAGATCTTTCCATACTTTGCATTTTATTGATCTGTGAGAAAAACATGTGGGAAGAGATAAGATTCTAACATACATTTGCTATAGTTGACAATGTATTGTACTGAACATCAAAGATGAAAGTTGTACAGGTAAAAATGTACTTTGAAATTCTTGTTTAATTTAATTACAAGGTAAGGACAAATCCATGAACATTATGATGCTATTCTTTCTGAGATTATCTAGCAAATAAGAATTAAGGTCCTTGTCCTTTTCCAATTGAAGTGCACCAGGTGAAAGGTCATTGTGATTGTGAATTTTTTTTTTGCCAAGTGATATCTACTGCATGAATGATGAGATTATACAAAATGTAACAAACATGGCTGATTTTCAAGGAGATTAAGGCACTGTTCTCCATTTAGCAATGCTATTTGGTTCACAATCAGTTTCGATCAACTCTACAACTAAGAAGGAAATTAAATGTCCCATACAAGCCACCTAAATGCCCTCCAAAAACTCAACTCGTCAATTCGGTTCTACGTATAGGCCCAACCATTGTTCATACCTCCCCTTCACCTTGTGGTTGCTTGAATCCTCGCATTGTTACCATGGTCTTTCATTCTTGTTTTGATAATTTACGGTTTTGGGTTGGTATTGGTATATCATGTTTCTTAAATAACTCCAGATGTGCCTCTGCGGCTTTCTCTTCTTTGTCGTCTGACAAATATACTGCTTTAGCACATGGTCTTCTTTTAGCATCTTTATGGGCTCTTCAACAATTTTTTTTACATATACAGGTTCTAACTGAGTCTTGTTTTCTCCTTAACCAGATGGCAGGCTCTGAGGATATTTTAGATACGGTGGCACCCATCATCTATGATTTTTGCTACACTATAACTGACTTTCATCACTTTATCATTGATAAGGCGGATCCCCACCTTTTGAAGGAAGCTCGCTCCCTTGCTATTTTTGCTTGTCAGGCCCGCACTACCGTCTACCAAAACTGGGTCGATTGCAATGTTTGGAGATAACCTCTTTGTTTATTGTGATGTCTTTATTCATAGATACTTTTGATGGGTGCTGTTTTTTTATCTATAGGCATGTGTCGCCTACCAATGTTTTTTATTCAGTATCTATTTGTATGGCCCTAAGGCTGGATACCCTTTTATACTTTCAATGTAATTCTCTTACAAACCAAAAAATAAAAAAAAAAATGTCCCATGCAAGCCATTGGTTGAGTATTCAAGTAGTTGTTGTTAGAATCAATAGGTCTTTACAAACACAGAGATCAAAACAAATAATTTGCCTGATGCAAGCGAGTTGCAAATTAATATGGTAGTCCAACTATCTCGAGTATATTGAATTGATTTCAGAGGTCTTCTCTTCAAAAGGAAATTGGGAACTGCCATTTCAAAATCAGAGGCAGGTGAGCCATTTCCTTCTTTTGATCATGCAAAAATGTGTTGATAGTATGCAAGCAGTTGTCCCCTTCTAGTTGAATTCTTTCATGTCTACTAAAAAAATGAAATTTTCTTTAACACCATCGTTTTCGACATGATTGGTTACATTTCAAATATTCTTGTTTGGGAAGTAGAAATGGCTCTTCTGTTTTATTAACAAGAGTTTGCAATATCATTGTGTGAGGTAGAATATCGTTCTTTGGCAATCACAATGCACAGGAAGTCAATGGTTAAATATACCAATTTTTATCCCAAGGTTTCACAAAACTGTAAGAGAAGCTAGTTTTATACGGCTTAATTTAGTGAGTGGTTGCTCAACCACTTTGAAGGCTTATGCTTTAGATTCAGGTTGAAAAGGAAGATGTTAGCGACAAGAAAATTGTATTTCAGCAGCAAATGAAACAACTAGCTGCTGAGATATTGATATAGTGCTTCTTCTATTAATGAGTTGACCTCTTCAAGTATGCTTTGGTAGCAAATGAACAATCACTTTGGCAGATCAGTTCAGCTATGCATAACCAACAAAATCATATTCCTTATTACGACACCCTCAAACCTGGTGATATCACCGGGCTGAGTTATCGACCATAATCACATTTAAAATCTTGTGCTGAATACAGAGTAACTACATTCTCATACTTATACATCATTAATAGACTTTCCAAAATGCGTCCTTACAAAAAAATTTCTTACAAACATACACCATACTACAGCGGAAGACATTCAGGTCTTTAAACAACATGAATGGTTACAACTTAAAATTCGACTGTAGTCGTGTGATTCTTATCAACCTATCTTGTAACCTAATCTTATTCTCACAATTTCTAGTTTGTCTTACCTCTCTCAATTGATCCCCTTTGCTTAACTTTTTTAGCTTAATTCCCTTTTCTTTTCTAGAGGGTTTTTCTTGATCAACCTTATAACATGCACAACACAACATAAGGAATGAGTGCAAATCGCCTAGTAAAGATAGAACGGCGACTTTATTCATTCTCCATCTCTATCTGTGCACGTATGATTTGGTTGGCATCCTTTCAAAACTCTAGTCATAATTTTTTACAATAATTTTAAAATTGACCTTAATACGTATTAAATTTTAATTAACGATGAAATAATCTCTAGCCCATCAACTCTAACCATACAAGTCCATGACCCCCTTCCCTCACTTCATAATTAACTAATACATTTTCTGTACATAGCACGACTACACATACAAGTCCATGACCTCCTTCCCTCACTTCATAATTAATTAATACATTTTTTGTACGTAGCACGGGTTTTAGCTAATCTATATGTATTTGAAACTATTTTTTTTTAGCGTAACACCACTTTTGATGTTATATCTATTCACTTAAAATGTTGACACTTAGCATCATAAAAAAAAATTAGGTAACACAAAACGTAATATTTGAATATTAAATAACTACTTAAGATGTCATGTTTGATTCTTAAAATTTGAAAATTAATTAAAAGATTTAGTCAAAATACATCCAAAAGACCATGCTTGATATTATATAAAATAATTTCATTTTCACATACGAAAAGTGTGCCCCACGATAAATGGCACAAAACTAAAGCTTAGCTAGACAGTAGATAAGTACTTATAATGACATGTTTGATTTTTTTAAATTAAAATTTGTTTCACTGGATGCGATAATAGACACTTATACGTGATGATTTGGGTTAATTACACCCATATCCTTAAGGTTATGATAAAATTATAGTCGAAGGCACAAAGTTTTAAAAGATTACAGTCGTATCCTTCCGTCATTGCTCTGTTAAAAAAATATATTTTTTGTATTTATGTCATCACTATATATTTTTTAAATGTCAATACTCTTCTCGTTTTGTATATACAAAGTATGTATCATATGAAAACTTAACATCCTCAATTTTCAAATTAGAGTTTCAACCCTGCTGTCGCACCTTCCTCGGCAAGAATGAGCCCCCACCGGCCTCATCCCCGCGCGGACGAACGCCTCTCTCCAAGTCATTCCGGCGGCCTCCACCGCCTCACGCTCGCTCGCTCTCTCTCCCCCAACCCCCTCTTTCATTTCTCTCTTCCGATCCCATCGTTCTCACTACCTGATGCCTCACAGAAAACCCACCACCACAAATGCCAAAACACCACTGCCACAATCAATCCACCCCACTACAGCCCACCCCATCAGCCTACACATCAAGCACAGAACAGAAGAAAAAAAAGGGAAAAGAAGGATGATACGACAGTGTGAGTGAGGATATGAAGGCGATCAGGCTTTATATGGAATCGGTTGCCGCTGCACTTGAGCGTGGGAACATTCAGAAAGTAAGTTGTTTGAAGAAATCACCAAAGTTCATGGGCCGAGTGGTACGTCTCAAGTGCTGGTGTATCAAGCTCTTACCGATGATTTACCGATGCTCGTGCTCTTTTGGCTTGTCCAGTGCAGCGTCGCATCTTATGTCTTATGATGCATTTGACGTACTTCTGATTCAAACTGATTAGAAATCGACTCTAGTGTTGTGCCAATTATCCTTTTAAGCAAACAAAGTGTAGAAGTATCTATGGGTTATTTTCTATTATATTCGTAACTTCATATTCTATTTGGCATGGAGTATAGTTAACTCTTTTTACTTGTTCAGAGTGCTTAATCTCATTGCTTTAGATTTGCAGTCCATAACCTCCATGTTAGCACTGTACACCTAAGTTTTCATTCCTTGTATGGTTTTTCGTTCACTTTCTTCTCCGTAAAGGTACTATTCGGTGATCGTTTTATTATTTTTGTCTTCCAGATGTAAGTGAGAGGGTTGAATAATACATTAGCGGATAGAATAAGTCTAGTACGATAATGCAAATTAAAAGGGTAGAGAGTTGAAAGTTTTCATTTGTTTTCATCAATCTTTGTTTGGCAAACCAAACAAAGGAAATTACTTTATTTGAAATTCACTTTCTTTTTCCGGTCCTTTCTTTAGGCAACCAAACACGATTGGGACTCATAATACAGCAACAAGGAACTTAAAGAACAAATATGTGCGTAACTTTTTAAATTTAATTTAATAACAATGAAACTTGAAACACCCTTTTCTACATGAATGATATGACTCTCTTGTCAAGAACACGTTCTATCATAGATTCTCATTAGCACTAAGTATTTCCTCACTACTCTTCCAGCCTTATTACCATCAGTCAACCACTAGGTCGCTAGTTGCATCAACTAAGCCTCGCATAGTCCCAAGGCCTGACGGGTGAGGATGGTAGCGGTACCTTGATGGTTAGCATAATATGACTTTTACATGCTATAAATTTGAACCCTGATAAACGGATTAAGATCCTCTATTATACAGAAATTCTGTTGTAATAAATGTAGTTTATCGGCAAGAAAATGTCACTTTAAATTTTAACAACGCCGTCAAAAGCATTTTTAGTTAGCATTAGTGGTACCTTGACGGACGAGACGTATAACCAGTTTACTGCTTCGCTATCTATCACCAAGATGTGAAAGATCAGCAACATGCGGAAAGTTCAACGAAGCCCAACACCTGATATGCTACATAAGACCAAAGTTTCGTACTGACAGGTCATCCTATGTTTCTTTGAGTATATGAAAAGAGAAATAACAAACAACGTAATGTTCAAACGTAAAAATTTAAAAACGCAATTGACAAAGGGCGAACGATACATCTCTCGTCAAATGACCATACATCTTGGTATCAATCAGTGTTATTAAAGGTGCAGGCGCACCTAAGGCGCAAAAGGTCCCTGGAGCCTAGGCGCAAGGCGCAGGTGCGCGCCTTTTTGAAGCAAGGCGCAATATTAAAATAAATAAATAATAGTGCATTAAAACAATAAAATAATTTGCTAAAACAATCAAAGTCTAAACATAATGCATGTAAATAACAATCAGCTAAAACAATCAAAGTCTTATTTTCTAAAACAAAATGTAAGACAATCAGCTAATTTCTCATCTAAACATAATGCATGTAAACAGCATTCAATCAGCTAATTTCTCATCAATTACCCAGGAGATTCAAGCTAGAATAGGTTAAAACAAAATGTAAGACAATCAGCTAATATACGACAATTTTTGCTACTTATTGATTTTCTCGTTTTCTTCTTGTATTCTCAAATTCCCATCGATTTCACCAACACAAACCAAAACTACCATCACAATCTTTAAACCGATCACCACAACTATCAGAGGAACCCAATTGGTATCCATGTCCATCCTTCACACCAACCAAATTTGAACAACCGTACTCCACAAAACCCATGAAATTAGAGGTCCTTGTTCAAGCTTTGGCTCCTGGGTTCTAAAACAACAAGCTCACCCGAGAAGAGGAGCAGCAATCGCAGGCCTCGCGGCTGAAGCAGCGGACAACAGCGGACGATCGGCGAACTGGAGAAGATGAGCAGCAATCGCCCGCCCCTCGCGGCTGAAGCAGCAGCAGCAATCGCGGCTGAACTGGCGAAGAGGAGCAGGCGAGCAGCACTGCAGCAGGCGAGCAGCAGACGATCGGCGCAGATGGTACTTGGGAGATGTGACGGCGGCGAGTTGGTGACCGGCAGTGACGGGTTATGCGACGGCGAGGTGAGAGTGTGAAACTGTGAGAGTGAGAGAGACTTGAGAGTGAGACAGTGAGTCTGCTCAGCTGATTTGGGGTTTGCGCCTGGATTTGCGCCTCCACCACCGCTGCGCGCCTTGCGCCCAGGCGCCTAGGCTCGCTAGGCGCGCGCCTTCTTGAACGCGCTGAGCCTAGGCCTAGGCGAGGCGCTGAGGTTGAGCCTGGATGCGCCTTGCGCCTAGGCGCGCTTTTAATAACACTGGTATCAATGAATAAGTATACCAATGAAATATTTCGACATTACTGGGATAGTAAGTTTAGAATGGAGCAATTGCTTTTCTTTTGCTAAATTCACAATCTTTGGTTGCTAAAAGTTGTCGTAACGACACTTTTCGACCCGTTTGGTGACAAAATGGGTGGAATTAGTCCCATCCAGAGGAATGCATGCAGCCCATGTTGACGTGGAGAGAAAATTGGCCATATGGAGCTGATTGGAATGACAAGTAAGCTTTAAGGGGCAAAAACTAACATACGTGTGATTAAAAGGCATTTGGTGATAGAAGTCAAGATTTTTAACCTTTTGGTACTGGATGCCAATTTTAGAATCATAGGGTGATGGGTGCAATTGACCCCTAACTATGAAGTGTAGCGTAAAATTAATCCTCCATTTTCCTTAATTGCCACTCAACTTCAATTTATTTCATTAATTAATCCAATCAGACCATTTTGTTAACCGGGCTTAGTTTTTCCCCATTAATAGTCATGTGATGCGTACGTTAGCCATCAAAATAGGTGCAAAACCATCTCTCCCCACTCAATCTCTCCTTTTTTTTCCCCTTTTTTTTTCCTTCCCATCTATCTTCATTTCATCACCAGTAAATCTGCCTCTCTTCAGATGTGCCTCTCTTCATTTCATCACTGACAGATCTGTCTTTATTTCCTTTCTCTTCATTTCATCACCGGGTTTGGACTTTCCAGCTTTCTTCCACTCTATGTCACGTTAGGCCGCGATGGGTGGTTTTGGTAGGGCTTTTGGTGGTGAAAATTGGGTTGATGTTAGGATTGGATTGATAGAAGAAGTGGAGATTGGACAGGTGGAGTGTCAACAATGGGGTGGCTTAAGTTGAAGCAACAACGAGATTTTACTGGTTGTGATGGCCGAAGATGGTGGTGGGTGGTGGTGCAGTATGGTGATTAAGTGGCAGGTACTAATGTAGTGTGGTTGTGGCAGGTGATGGTGGTGTGGTGGTACAGTGTGGTGATCGACACGAATGGTGATGTGATATGATTGTGATGGGTGATTGTGGTGGCAGGTTATGGTGTAGTATGGTAATTGGCATGGGTAACGGTGTAGTTTGCTCATGATGGGTGACGGTGGTGGTGCGTGGTGGTCATGGTAGTAGGAAAAGAAAAAAAAGAAAGTTAAACTCTAAAAAAGGGACATGATAAAATTCACATTTTTTTTTGTTACTAAAAGGTGTAGCATCACTTTAAAAATATCATAACATTAGTTGATGGATTTCTTGTCTCCAAAAAGAAAAAGGAAAAAAAAGCAAGAGGGTGTGATAATTTTGCCCTTGATTTAAGGGCACATGACCACTTAACGGAGCTCTTCTTAATCCTGACTAATCAAACGATCTGATTGGACAAATTTGTGAATTTAATGATCATAATGAAACAAATTGAAGTTCAATGGACATTAATGAAATGGGTCATAGTTCGATGGCCATTTGTACATTTTACTCATTTTGATATAAGTCTGGTCAAATTATGAATAGTTAAATAAGATTTTTGAAAAATACCGAGCAACTAATAAGCTTTCTGTTGGACCAAAGGTAGACGTTGTTAATGGGCTATATAGAAAAATGAAGTGATTTTGATAGTATTTTTAGGTCGGAATCAAGTAGGCACCGAGCTAAGATGTCGCTAAAGGATTTGGATCCAATTGGACCATTTCAGGACCCCATTAGCGGAACACTTCAGCCTGCACATCAAGCACAGAACAGAAGAAAAAAGGGAAGAGAGGATGCTACGATTGTTTGAAGAAATCACCAAAGTTCATGGGCTGAGTGGTACGTCTCAAGTGTCGATGTATCAAGATCTTACTGATGATTTTTTAACGATGCTCGTGCTTTTTTGGCTTGTCCAGAGGAGCATTGCACCTAATGGCTATGTGTTAATATGGACCAAGGCTAATTGGTGTCTCTTATTCTTGTTAGTGGTAAAGATTCTTTATTTTTATCCATTACGCAACTGGATGTGAATGTAATATAACTTTTCTTGTACTTAAAATTCTTATTTCTCGTGAAATAATTCGTCCACAATGTCTCATCCAGCTTGTTTGAACGTTAAAACATAACATTACGACTAAGCAGTTGACACTACTAGTCTATCTCATAGGCTGAAGCCCAATTAGAAAGAAGATTGAAAGCCCAAAATTGGCAAGTACCCAATATCATGACTTTCGGTCCTAAAGTTGTTTTGATTAACGTATTTATATTTATCTATATTTTGATAAATATAGATAAAAAAGGAAAAAGACTAAAAAATAATCATGATGAGATATCGTAAAATTGACCTCAAATTCTAAATTGGGAATCAAATTATGTATGAAATCAAAGATAAATAATTCATAAAATAATATACATCAAATTAATTAAAAAGTGATATGATTTAAGTTTTAAAATATTGAACTTTTTTCCCCATATTTTTTAGTCTTTATTTTGTTACCTTAAAGTGTTTTTGAGGTGTTAATAGTTAAAATTAAATTCAAAATGATGAAGGCAGACTAGGCAGCTGACTTTTTCGCCAGCAGAGTCCTCGCCGTTGCCGACAGAGGGTTGTTGCTTGTTCGTCACAGGCAAAGAACCTACAAGTGAACCAATTTTGGCAATTTAATTAGACCCATGTTTTAGGATTAAAGATGCATGCACTAAATGCATGCTCTTTGATGTTTCTCCACATATTTAAAGGTAAAATATATATATATATATATATATATATATTTATCCTTTCTCAACTTCAAAACCCAGCACTCAGAGCTTTTTCTAACACATTAATCCTTATTTTAGCTCAAATGTCAATTTCATGTAGGCCCCATGCAGATTTTATTTGCTAACATCAAAACATTTTTTTGGAATATTGTTGCCATCAGTTTAGTTATACAGTTTTGGAGTGGGCCAGCAGTAATGAACACTTGATGCAAATGCCTCGTAGTTATTCACAGTTTTAGAAGTTGTATCACATGACATGTTATCACTCAAACGGGACGACTCATATATAACCCCTTCAATTTTAGTCGAGTCAAAATAATATTACAATATCATTTATACATATCATTTAGCAACAGAGCTTAAACTGCACGTGCTGCGAAGACCAGGCACAATGTTTGATTTAGTACAAGACTCTGGCATAACATGTAAGCTCGAGGATACTAGAAGCACAAGTCGGTCTCATAAAAAACTAAAACTTCTAATGGACCTGAGTCCTTCTCGATACAAGCTGAGAATGATAGCATTAAAAAAAAATTCCAAATTATTAGAAGGTCATAAGTTCTTACGGAGTTGCATCTCATCATCCTTAATGAGAATGATCTGCACATAATATGCAAGGTTAAAAAAAGTGCTATCACAATTCACAAATCTTGACAACTAGATGCATAGACTAATTGGGGTTTGATATGCGAGTCCAAGAAAATGTTCAAGACACCCATCATAAAAGCTTCACAATCTTCAAATGCAATTTAAAAAAGGAAATGAATTAGAGGCACTCTTTCAAAGTGACACACACAGGTCCTCGGTGTCGCTGCTGGCAGACCACAGACGGGTATAGGGTAGTTATTTATTCGCCAGCAGAGTCCTCGCCATCGGCGGTTACTATTTCTTGTTCGGTTGCTCTAGATCTTAATCTGACTGAAGATAGAGGCTCTGTCGGTCATCGCTCGTGGCTGTCAGTGAGTAGTCTGGTCATCTGTCGTCTAGCCTTGTCTTTCTGTGGATTATCAAAGGCTTGTTTCTGGGACTGGGAGAGTAGGGCAGAGTCGAGAGAGCCCATGCCACTCACCGTCCGGCCGTCTCCCATGGTCGTTGGTGAAGTGTCTGGCCATCTGGGTGAGAGACGAGTCTGAGAGAGTCAGGGGGAGTCGTTGGAGAGGGTAGGGTAGGGCAGAGTCCATTTAAAGGCGATGGTCGATGGAGACTCTGGAGAAAGAGGCGGGCAAAAGAACTGAGAGGCAAAGTCGTAGAGAGTGCAAAGAAATTATTATTATTATTATTGGAAGTTCAGGGGGTACATTAGCACCCCCTGGTGCTAACGTGGTTCCGCCCCTGCTTTTGGGCTCTGCTATCATTGTTGATCGGAGCACTAGCGGAAGTGTACCTTTCGTCACATTACTCGACTTGCTTAGCGGTCCTTTTTCATCAATCGTCTCACTGAAACCCGCCAAAATTTTGCTAAAACTCGCCGGAAGAAATGACTACTAGAGTCACTTTGTGATTTTCGCATATCAAGAACCAAGGGCACTCTTACACTCATTGATTTTAGGGTGAGAATATTCTGTTGATGGATGATAACGCCCTGGAAACAGATGGACATATTTATAGAGATGGAAGAAGTGTCAACGGAACCATAATATGAACATATATATGAATATGCAACCATAAGATGAACATATATAATTTTTACAAGATTCTAATACACAAAGAATGAAGTGATGATCAAATGACTAGAAGATCAGCAGGTGTTTGGTGCAAATTTTGACAATGTTTAGTTCCTTTCAAAATTACTCAACTGATGGTGTTCTAAATATTAAGTCAAACGGGATCCAAAATTGTTGCTTATGAGAGATCGTACAAAGTTTAGTGGTACCATGTAAACTTATAATGTCATTTATAATTACAAGTAACTCATGCACCAAAATTTGCATTCTATTTTTGTTGCTAAAAAGCACACATGACATGCTATGACAATACATACGGAAAATTGTATAATGCCCATTCAAGAAATGTTCTTTCGTTGGTTGGAATCTAAACAATAATATCACAAAGTTGCAACCTATTATTTTTAATGTGCCGTAGACAATACAATGGAAAAATAAAAGTAAATCATGTGCATTGTACAGGTACATTAGCCAATGGCATTAAATTAAAAGAATGCGTTTTCACTTTGATCTGGGCTCGTTCGCAAAGTGGACTCTCCAAATCAACTTGTTTTTTATTCTTCTTTTGTCAAACTGTCTCTTATTTTATTATTAATTGTTATTGTTATTATTATTAATTTTTTGCCAAACCGTTCTGTAACAGACTCTGTCCACATCACCTAAATGACGAAAAATGGGCTCACTGTCAACTGCCTCTGCAACAAACGGTTAATAGAGAATATACATAAAGAGTTTTCTTCTCTCGTGAAGTATTATCTCGCTCTACTCTTTCTCTCTCTATAATCAGGTTTCTTTCTTTCTCTCTCTCTCTCTTTCTCTCTCTCTCTCACACACACACACACACACAATGCGCACACACAATCACAGTCACGCACACAAAACACATACACAGACTCTCACGCACATATATGCACGAACACACACACACACAATGCGCACACACACAGTGTGAGAGAGTGTTTTCTGTATGTGTTGTAGTCATCAGGAGCTTGATTTGTCTTGCTTGTTGTAGTGAGTAATCTTGGGTTAAGCTTTGAAGTTGTACCATCGCTATTGTTTTTGAATGTTTGTAGGCCATAGAGATAAACTTTTATGCGTCAAAAAATGATGGAAAGATGCAAAATCAATGGACCTAGCTCCGTGAATTCTATATTGCCCCAGCAGAGGATAAAAGAGGTGTTTGCTCTTTCTGTTGTATTTTATTGTCCGCAATCTTTCATGGATTTAATGTATAAACATGTATATGTTATTGTTGTTGTTGCTGTTGCAGAGCATCCAATAGATGCTACTCAAAGGCATTGAGATATGGGGGCCTAAGCTTTCTGTTAGAAAGGCGGTAGTTGACTGCTCACGCAAATTAGCAAAATAAATGCATGTTTACCACTTTGTATCTACTATCATCCGAGACACATTAGCCTGTATGCTGGAGTTTTCGAATGTTGTAGTTCTTCGAAGAACTCATGTTAGGGATTGGGGAAAACGAGTAATCTCTGACACCTTGATATCTGTTCCTGCATTATGATACCTTGTCGTTTAACTAACTTGTTATTTATGTTTCCAACTAGTAATTTGTGGACAATAGTTAAGAGTTTGTCCTCCCTTTTGGATCCGAATATGAGAGGCTCAAATTGAACATGCTTAGTTGTGAAACAATGGCTTTTCCATCCTATATGCTATCTTTAAATACGTTACTTATTGCAACCTTACTGTCACAGAATGAACGACTTCACTAAGTCAAACCGTGCGGCACTTAGCTATCAAGCCCCCGCTTGTGCGCTAAGTCAGCCTAACCGTAGAGCTGAGCGAAGTTAGAAGCAAATATGCAGCGGAACACAAAAGTTTGGGGGAAAGGATTCCCAATATACTACTTGGAGAAAGCTTACAATGCTCAATACAAAGATGTCTTCGGGTGTCTAGGATGTCTTGGCCAAGTGTGGCCTTGGCTTTATATACTACTCCACCTCTTCAACGGATGGTGGAGATTACACTTGATCCTACAGATGACATTCCTTATCTAAAACTCTCCACAATATGTACAAGCCTCTCTAATATTCTAGAATACTTCTAAAATAGTCCCCTATCATTCTAGAACTACCATCACTACTCTAGAATATTACTTATGTACAAGATATTAGTGTGTAGAGAAGTGCAGAACCTTGTGGAAGCCTTGCCTTTTATTGCCAAGTAAGCGTCTCGTAAGCGCTTAATGAGCGCCTGCATGGCGTAACCTCTAAAAATTAGCCTCCTTAGTGAACGGTCCGTGACATTCTCCCCCACCTAATTTGGCGACGCCCTTGTCGCAACCTCCTTGTGATAGCGATCCATGAGGTCTTCGAACTGCCCGAGCTCTTCCGCTAACTCCCAAGTTGCTTCGTGCTCTGGCAATCCCTTCCACTTGACCAAGTAGTGCTGCTTTGGTGGAAACCTCGTCCTCGTTCAAGCTTATCCCTAAACACGTACTCAGCCTCGCGCCTCCACAAGTCATGCAAAAATTGCATCGCGTCCAAGAGTTTTGCCCCATCGACTTGACTCTCCTCCTTGACTTGTCGACATACATGACAAGTCTTGACACACGTTTGCACCTATTTCTTCATTTGAGGCCAAAAGTATGCCGTAGTCACCAAGGCATATGTCTGTCGATTCCCTAGATGCACGGTCGACTGAGTGTCGTGACTCCCTCATATGACCATCCTTCTTAGGTCTTTCCACTTCGACACGTACACTCGTCCATCCCTTGTGTAGAGTAGGCCTCCCTTCACCCGGTATCGTTGGGTCTTCCCACTCTTCACAAGATGTAGCAACTCCTTGGCTAAAGGATCGTGTTGTAGGCCCTCCTTGGTCAGCTTGACGATCTCTCTTTTCGCCTTCGAAGTAGTCTCTAACTTCTCCACCTTTGGTGGCGCCATCCCACATGGTGCCACGTTTTGTGGCTTGGCCCCCCGGTCAAGCTTGCTTTCACAATCCACCTTCATCCTAGGTGGTTGTCGCTTCTCAAACTTGCACGGCACAACATCTTTTTCCCCTATGAGGACGTCATTCACTTCCCTTGATGGCTCGGATAGTGGCATATTCTCTTTCCCTTTGAGAACGTCTTCAGCTTCCCTCGCCGCGCCCTTTTTCGCCTTGCAGACGTTCCTCACTTCCTTTGCCGCAACATGGTCTTCAATCTCCTTGGCTTCCTCTCCTTTGACTCCTTCCACTAATTGCATACTGGATAGTCGTATATAAGTCATGGGGCTAGATGTCCCCCTGAACAAAAGCACCACACAAGCCACGCCTCACTCCATTATGCACACCGTTGATACAAGAGCGTTCACCTGTCGTAAGAAATCAAGGCCCAACACAACCTTGAAATCATCCATCCGCGAGACAGAGAAGTCCACGAACCCCTTCCACTTGCCAAGGCACATTTCAGCCCTTCAAACCGTGCCCTATAGAGGCTTGGCTCGGTGTTGACGGTTTTTAGCCAACCTCCACTGTCAACCACATCGAGGCCAAACCGCTCAGCCTCTACCATCGTCACGAAGTTATGAGTCGCCCCTGTATCCACCAACACATGAGCGGGTTTCCCATTCAACTTCGTCTCCACGTAGAACAACCCTTCGCTCTTAGAAGCTTGTCCTTCACCCGTCGGGACTTGCGGCACACTTTTCTTTTGGAGTGCATTTAGGACTTGGAGTGAGCCTATGGGCACCGTCTCGCAATCAGTTTTCTCCTTCTCCACAATTAAGGCAGTCATCTTGCCATGTAAAACTTTACTGGTAATTTTTTGCGCTTTGAGCAAACTTCGTATTAATCATTTCATTAACAAACATGATGGGAGACTGACCAACCCCTTGTATTTATAGTCTTAGACTAGATGACAAATCTTAACCCCAAAAGGTTTTCACAAAATGATTAAATACACAAAAAATCCCATACTTTGGGGTCTTTTGCACGCAAAATTCCATGATTAATTATTGATTCTCACCACCCCACGCTTCGAGTTATATGTTCCACGCATCATTTTGACGGTCCAAGTGCCTTTGACCGAAGTCAGTCAGTTTTTTAGGGACGATATAGTCACTTTGATTATTATATCCAAAATGGCATCTATGTGGCGTCCATGTAGCAGCTATGTGGCCTCCAAGTCACTTTCTCCATTATATTTGCAATTTAATAGAAAGAAACAAAACTAAAAACCTTTTTTCCTCTCACTCGCTTGTTTCCTCCCTCTCCTTCACCCACCGCTGTAATTGCCCACCCAACTTCTCTTCTGCGTGGCTCCAGATCTGAGATGGGCACCCGATGCGGAACCCATATTCGAGAACAAGTGAAGATTCTACCAAAAAACCCACAACAACAAATACTTACAAAGATACAAAAGTTGTATGGGTTTTTGCACCCGCACACATTCTGAGACTGACGTTGATGTCGTCATTAGAGATGAAATGTTGTTGCTTCAATTGTTAGGATTTCTCTTACACAAGTCCAACCAAAAGACAATGGGGTATTTCAGTTGAGGTTTTGAGGGTTTTGTAGGCTGGTGTGGTGGCGATAAAGGTGGGTTATTATAGTGATGACAATCGGGGGGAAGGGGGGCAAAAGGTGGAGTGGAGGTGGTGGCTATGCAAAGGGTTGTAGCTAGTAGGGTGTGGCAACCTGTGTGGGCTGTGGTGGTGACGACCATTGTAGGCTGCGATGACTATAACAATTGGGAAATATAGGGGGTGGTGTGGTGGTCATCAGTGATGAGATCAGTGTGGTGGAGGCCACAGTTGCAGATGGTGGAGGCGACAGTAATAAGATTAGTGATGGTGGGAGGTCCTTGATTCAGGTTTATGTTTTGGATATGACAATAAAATGACTATTTCCCCCCTCAAAAAACTAACCAACATTTGTTCAAAGGCGAGTTTGACCGTCAAAATGGTGCGTCAAGCACATTATTGGAAACGTGGGGTGGTGGGAACTGAAATTTTAACCCTGGGGTGTTCCGTGTACAAGACTCCAAAGTATGAGATTTTATATGCATTTAATCCTTCACAAAAGTAAGCCTACACATAACAATGCCCATATGATGGCGGGTTCAATCACGTGTATATAAGGTGTATCTATTTCAATGGCCCAAACTGATCAGAATACATTAACAGCCTGTTTGGATTAATTTTGGGATGATCAAATAAAATCTGCATATTTCACTTAATGTTACAACATAGCAATGTCATCTTCCTGGTGTGACATGTGGTTGATTACTCCATAGTGATAGGTTAACTTACTCGTTCATCCGGTTCATATAGAGTTTCTACAGTTTTAGTGTAATCGAAAGCATGTGGTAGCAGTCTCGTGTTGTCGTTTTAATGTGTTAATTTCTTTGAACTTCCTCAATAGAAAGTCAGTTTCATGTTATCAGTTATGGATAGGTTACGAGCCATTCGTGATCTCAGTAGACGCTGAGCTGCGTCCACCATGGTGGCTTCCACCGCAGCATTGCCTACGGATGACAAGGCACATATCGCAAGCATCCAGTAGGCCTGGCCCCAGCCCTAGGACCAGGCCGAGCCCTCCTATCCACACGCTGGTTCTCCTTCTTCTGTGATTTCGTCGACATCAGGTATATTTGATATTAACATTTAGTCGTAATGTTAGACTTAGATTTAAATTATATTTGAACTACATTAATGTTGGTATTTTGTAAGATCTTGTCGAGGCCGTGGACCCACACACAGGGTGCGTATCGATCCTCAGAAGAAACAGCGAGTTACTCTCACTAAGGATGGCCGGTAAGTAAAAAATTTCATAATGCAATACTTTACACATTAATGATTTCAATAGTTATTACTATTCACGTTTTCAATATATTGATGTTATTCTTTATCAAGATCCTGGAGTTTCTGGCAAAAACGAAGATTGACGTCTTTATGAAGAGGCGCTTCTTTGAGCCACTGCTGTACTAGGAGGACTGGGATGCCCAGGGACTAAGAAGGCCTTGTAGGAGGAGTGGTTGATATGATTTTCCTTTTTGTCAGCTAATATTTGTTTAATTAGTACCTTATATTTAATTTAATTGTACCGATTGTGTAATTAGATGCCTTGCAGGAGGGATTCAAGTTTGAGTCACCTGAGCAGCAAGCGTTGGGACGACACGTTTTTTTGCTTACATCGCAAAAAATTACTGGTGATGGCTACACGGCACATAAGAGCGGGCAAGAAAGTGGTGCCGGAGGGTGCCTCGATGGAGGAGTGGAAGGTGTATCCCCCTCATTGGATCTCCATCTGTATGGAGGCAGATGGTTGATAGGTAGATCACTGGTCCATCTTGGGAGGCGAAGAGTAATAGTAGGAGGGATAACAGAAAGGGTCGGGATCCTATGCACACGGAGGTTGGTGTATCACGACGTTGTCCGACACAAGAATGCATCTGAGCACCCGAACCTGGAGAAGGATGAGGTGTGTGCTTTGACGTACACGATGACACACATGAGGAAGAAGGATAAAAATGATGCACATCAGGCGGGGGACTACGTTTTAGATATTGCTCGATGGGTCGATTTAAGTTACATATTAATTTGTTTATAATTAAAATTTTGACTATTTATTCAATGTCTATTGCATTAATGTCTTCACGGTCAATATCTGATCCATCACTGATCCATCTTGGAAGGCGAAGAGTGACAGCGGGAAGGAGAACCGAAAGGGTCGGGATCCTACACACATGTGGGGTCAGGGTCTCACGACGTCGTCCGACACAAGAATGCATCTGAGCACCCGAACCTGGAAAAGGACGAGGTGTGTGCTTTGACGTACACGATGACGCACATGAGGAAGAAGGATAAAGATGATGCACATCGGGTGGGGGACTACGTTTTAGATATTGCCCGATGGGTCGATGTAAGTTATTTATTAATTTGTTTATAGTTAAAATTTTGGCTATGTATTCGATGTCTATTGCATTAATGTCTTCACAGTGAAATCACTATTTTGCAGGCCTCGTATGAATAGATGAAGGGGTCTGGGAAGCAGTCCAGACAGCCATCAGCATCCACGAGTATGAGTACAAGTACCGGGGGATTATAGCGGTGGCTGGATACACCAGGGGTCGTCGATAGATAGAGAGGTCAAACCTGTCTACGAAAAGTAATTAATTTATGATATTTGTTTTCTTGAATCAAGATTTAACGAGTTTTTTAACTTCAAAGATTTGATTTAATTAATTTTGAATGTTTGTCAAACACCTTTAAGCTAGATTAATTTAGTTTTGATCATTCCAAAATCGGTCCAAACTGACCGTTATTGTGTTGTGACCGGTTTGGGCCATTGAAACAGATACTCCTTTACACATGTGATTGCACCCGACATCGTATAGGCTTTATTACTTGTGGGGCTAATTTTGTGAAAACCTTTTTTTACGGGTTAAGAGTTGTCATCTAGTCTTAAGACTATAAATATGAGGGGTTGGCCAGTCCCCCTCCCATTCCCTGTCTCTTATTAATTCTAAAAGGGAATGTCTTTTTCGCTAACATGTTCTGTACAAGTAGCCGTTAGTCGATGCTATTGTTTATCCCTCTTCAATTTAGTGATGGCCGGCGTGGCCGGTCGTAGTCCTTGACGACGGCGGCGGCGGCATCGTCGTCGGTGTCTCGCCGTCCTAAGACTAAGGTTTTCCTTAATTGGGCTTTTAACTTCTTCTTTTTTTGGGTTATTGACATTGAAAAGTTAAAAGGTGGCTGATGATGGTCGGAGGTTCTGGGCTACTCCAATCACAATATATGGCCCATCATAATCTAGCAGGATTTAAAAGTTTGCAAATTCATGTCAAGATGTTCATGTTTCTTTGGGTCTTAGTGATCCTCTCATTATCCGTGAGCTGATCGCTAATCTTTGGGGATTTTTCACAACATTTAGTAGATTGGATTCGTAGCCTTCACGAGTTGATTCCTCCGTGTTGTAATATACTCTTCCTTTTATTTTGACGTATTTCATTTGTATAGGTATTCATTGATACTAAGATGTGTGGTTTGTACTTTGTCCATTACGTTTTCAAATTGTACTTTTGATCTTTACGTTCGTTTGTTAGTTCTCTATTCGTACATGAGATAAACGTAGTATAAAGCTGCACGAAATTTTTAGTCTTGTATAGCATATCAAATGTTTGGGATTCTTGGACGAGCTTTGCGCATGCTGCTCTTTCTCACCGTAATGCTAGATAGTGAAATAGTAAACTGCTTATACTCCTTGGTGCAGCTTTTCTGGGTGAACAGCGTTTATTTTCTCTTTCTTGCAATTATTTACTACATTATATACCAAGTCCTAACAAGCCCAATCTAAGATATCTATCATGCAGTTCATAGTATCGATGCAATTCTCCTCGACACTAAATAAGTTCGCTATCTATTACAAAAAGGTCAGCTTTTTACCATGATCGTCCGTAACTTCTGCGTAGAAAAGTAAGTTTGTAGTTTCAATATATATATATATGTGCATACGTACAAGCCTTGTCTTACGTATTTATCGGAGTTCAAGTTTATAGGATGCGCGACTCGTATTATGTTAACCGTCATGGTACTGCTGCCATTCTCATCCTTCCATGCGATGTTTATTCGATGCAACTAGCCACCTAGGGGTTGACTGATTGTAATATGGCTGGAAGAGTACTGAGGAAAGACTTGTGCTGATAAGAATATTCTATGAGAGAACATGTTCTTGACAAGAGATTCATGAATGGATTCAAGTAGAAAAAGGGTATCAAGTTTCATCGTTATCTGTATTAAATCAGAAAAAGTTTACATACAGATCGATTTGTTCTATAAGTAAGTTCCTTACTGCTGTATTATTTTGATTCTTTCAGGAAACTTCTAACAGTAATGGGCACGAGAAGAAGGAAGATTTCGGGGGAATCTAGTCCAAAGTGTATGAGCAAAGTGTCTGACGATGGCCAGGAGAAGGAGGAAGAGAAAAGGATAAAGTTGTCAGATCTACCAGCAGAACTTCTAGGTTTAATACAAGCACATCTTTTTGCAGGGGACTACTGTACTTTCCGTGTGCAATCTGCAAATCGTGGAATTCGGTATCTACAATCCCTCGGCCACTCCTCTTGCCAAATGATTCTCCAATTTCCCAATCTCCGTGTTTGGCTTTTTATCGCAACAAGAATCGTTCGTTCAACTTCTTTCACCCGTTTTACAATGCTGCTTATCGTGTGGAGATCCCTGAACTAGCAGGTGCAGAAATCCGTTCGTCAAAGTATGGTTGGTTGCTCATGTCTCAAGGTACTCGTACTCTTTTCTTTTTCTGCCCCTCTACGAAGGTTAAAGTTGTAAAGTTGAGCTTCCAGACTCGCCTATATCCCATTGTAGCTTCGAGATGTGTTTTTCTCCCACGCCAAGTTCCTCAGACTGTGTAGTTATTGGTGTTACAAGTTTTTGCGATTTTGGGTGTGTTATTACTTTGAAGCGCGGTCAGAGTTCCTGGACATATCGTACATATTAGAATCGTTTCCATTTCGATATGTCTGGCTCTAGTCCTATTCTCTACGATGGGATATACTTCTGTTTAGGTTATGGTGGTGAGATCGCATCATATGACCCCGAGGGCGACGATCCGTGGTCCGTGCATGATCATCTAAAATTCCCAAGGCAATATAGAAAGTCAAGAGAGACATTGCTTGTGATGGAGCTCCTTATGTTTGCAGTCGTGTCACGGGAGATGGTTGGGTAGAGGTAAAAAGCTTGGAAGAAAGATGCTTTTTCGTGTCTAGCTGCACATCAGAATCTGAAAAGGCTGTGGTGAGAGGAACCGGTAACAAGATCTACTTTCCGAAGTTCCATGTCCACTGGGAAGTACCATTCCTTTGTTGGCAATTACGCAAGCTCAGTTCATGCCTGCAGAATCTTGTGGCACAGATTTTAGTTGGTAATCGGAAGCGGAATCCATCTGGTGATTGCTCGTTCTTATGCTAATCTCCTCAAGTAAGTTTGCTGCTGGAATTTTATATAGCCTTTAGATGGCATCAACGTACTGTGGCAATTACCTAGAAAAAAGTTTTGATGGGTATTGTTTTTTTTTTTTTTTTTGTAATAAGAGAATTGCATTGATAGTGATAAAATACAGGAAATGAAGTTTGCAGCCTTAAGGCTTGAGGGCTGGTTAGTGTTTATATTATAGGTTTCGTACTTTTGGTACTAGATTCGGTCAAAGAATATTAGTGTTGTTTGAATAGACAATGGATCTAGTTGATAATTCGATCGGTCTAACCTCAGCGACAAAGTACCATTTTTTGTTTTTGTTTTTACTATTCTCCTTTATCTAGTTGTTAAACTTAGATCTATGCCATGCTGTAGGCACACCAATGGGCTGATGACTTCAATATCGAGATAACATTATTACACGCGCCTAGAACTAATAAGTTTGAAAATTACACATTAATTTCTTTCTTTCTTTTTTTTGTAATTTTTGTAGCGCAAAAAGTGTGAGCAGAACTTGATAATAGATATTAATACCCTCCAAACAAGAGAAATAACTACAATGCCATTAATCCTACATATTTGTCAAATCTTACCGACTGATCAATACAATTTAGGATTGGCAAGACCATGCTTTTGCCGCAACCAACATACCATTCGTTTCTCATCACATTTAGGCTCTGTTTGGATCATGTAACCCCCATTAGTAAGAGGAAAGGAAAGAGGAAACACAACAACAACAACAACAAAAAACTCAAAAAATTCGGAGTTACACTAGTGTTGGTTGCCCGAAGAAAGTATCGGGCAAATAAAGATAATTTCTACCTTTTTTTTTTAATTTGCATTATCCTGATAGGCTTATTCTATTGGCATATACATTATTCCACACTCTCATTTGCCTCTGAAAGACAGATAAAATGGTCACTAGATAGTAAAAAGTATTTTTACTGACAAGAAAGTGAGTACAAAACCATACAAAGAAGTGACAAAATTTGATGCACTGTGATAACATGGAGGGTATGGACTGAAAATCTAACGCACACGTAACAAGTAAAAAGAGTTAATTATACTTTAGGGAAAATAGAATATAACATATTTTTTTTGTTAAGAGGAGAAATATTTCATAAATAAAAGAGTTTTACAAGTCGTCCCGGCTAGATCAATTATTTTACAGACAGAAAAGGTAACGTCAAGAGCTACAAATAACACGACAGAGTAACAACTAACGTATCAACCCTATACAAATTACAATTAGACTGAAGCAGACATATCCTATATTTCAGCTTAATTTTTTATCGTAACTTGTTAAGGCTTACCGGTCACTAATTAACACTAATACACCAAACACGTAACATACAAAACATGACATAAAAATTACAAAGAGAAAGACAACTAAAACCGGACGAATAATCGAAGGCGTAATCGACACCCAGAGGGATCATAACAAGCAACAGTCAACCTTGCCTGGTGCATAATATTCCCCCATCATTTCACCCAAACCACGGCAACCGGAAAACCGGATAGCAAACCAACAACAGGGCTAAGCCAGTAAGAGACAAGTCAACCGTAAAACCGGATACACCAAACACGTCAAATGCATCATAAGAGACAAGTCAACCCCAAGCGACGGTGGAGTGGACTTAAAGAATAAGCTCAAAGTCCCGAATTCGAATCCTCGTACCGACCGGTCATATAAATTATAATTCTAATTATTCTAAAAAATAAATAAATAAATAAAAGACAAGTCATATCCCGTCCACATTGCATAGCTATAGAAATACAAGTAAGAAATCAAATGATTGATCTCAATTATTTTTCGCTTCAAAACACGTCAATGTGTCATAAGAATCACAAGTAAAAGAAAAATTGTATTACATCCAGCTGCTTAATAGATAGAAAAAAACAATCCTTACCACTAACAAGACTAAGGGACACCAAGTAACGGAAACTTCTAAACCGAAAAACAAAGCGGAAAGGGGTATAACTCATCATAACCAATACATTGATCATAAAGTGTCTCAGCTTGCCAAGGTTCTGAGATCAAAGATATGACAGTTTTATCAACTATATGAACGATAATGTCGATAACTCGATCTATTGAGCGAAAGGCAAGTGCAAAAGTAACAAATGCAGAAAGATATGAGTATTCTCAAAACAAGAACACCACTTTAGTGTTTCGAATTGTATGCGTGATACATGCTGTATATGTTAAAAGACAAAGTACAGAAGAAGTTGCCATACCCAAACACATGAGAATAAGGGGCATTATTCAATAACCTGTAAACATAAAAAGTTGAAAAAGGTCTATTTGCCATGCAACTCAATAAGATAAATGCAAGGCAAGGCATCTCAGTTATTTCCAGTCTGCAACGAATAAGGCGATGAGCAGAACTCTGGGGATAACTTACCTGATGGAGCAAAAGGTGGTGGGCTTCAGACAATTGCATCCAAAAGCTCGTAAGAGCTTGACCAGTTTGCTTCTGTTTGGACTCTATATATATGGAAAGTGTCCTATACACACTCCAGGATCACCAAGCGTACGCTCCATATATCACTCTTAAACTCACAAGTAATTCACTACGACCAAAAATGTAAATTTCACTTCCCCATGATGTAGATGAGTTTCTGGGTGCAAGCACACAAGTTTTCTCATCACCATTCCACAATACCTCAAGTGCGACTGCCCGTCTTTAATTGATGACCATGATTTTGTGATGCAGAGACGTCAATCATTCAAACTCAATGCCATCGATCACTGATTGTCATTGTTACCTTCTGCATCGCTGCAGACCTCATTCCTTGCACGATTTCCCTTGGCCAGCCGTAGACCTAGCTGTGTACATTCACTTCCCAAATTATACTTGTGTCGTATTTTCCCCTCATTACCGTTAGCTAACATCATTGCTGTCAAAACTCATTACAGCTTTCCATGAACTTCATGTAATGCACACGTGTAAACTCCACACTGCAAAGCACTTGCAAAAGAATTGTGAAAATATATTTTCAAATCGGTGAATAAACAAAGAAAGCAGACTACAAAGCAAACAAATTATAGCGCGAATAAGAAGTGACTACAGACAACAAACAGAACCTTGACTTTTCAGAATAGAACTAAGCAGGATACAAAATATTCCTGAAGTAAATATGTAGCAGTTTGTGCGCCCATTTACAACAGAAAGTTACAAAACAAAGTCAGTGCACAAGTATGGGCTTCCAGGGTGCATATTTCATGTAGTAGATCTCCCCCATCCCGTTAGTTACTGTTCATACATGTGTAAACCCCTTCAGCTAAGAATCCAGCGGTATCATACAAAACTAGGGGGAGACCAATTGCTCCACAACGAATACATCATTCTCATGCAATCCAAGAACTATTTCCTCCACGAATACCTGTCTTAAGATGGAGGCATCTCTTTTCAGCACGAAAGGCTACACTCCCGAATCCCAACATCAAGTTTCTTTAGACATTGCCCAGATTCAGAAGAACAAGAGACGTTGTCAGCAGGCAAGCATGTAGCCATGTTGAAATTGAATAAAATTTACTGCCCGTCGAGGGCGAGGTTGAAGGTTTTGCCGTCACGGTACTTGCAGCGGCTGTTTTGTTGCTCCTGTGAATATTTAACCAGCCAAGTTGTATGATTAATGTGGGTTGGGTTGTGATGCAGTAAACATGGTATATATTTGAATAGTGTATTAAGCATTGCAACAAATGGCATACATACCCTGTGGTCATGTACAAGCATTTGTCATAGGCTGCACAATTATAGACAAAAAAACAAAACACTTCTTTAGAAATTTCATTAAGAAAATATTCCAAAGAAAACATGAATTGCAAGAAGAAATCGAAGCGATGACATTCCTGGGTAAGTGGACCAAGTACATGGATGACAAGTTTTTTTACTAGGGTGTTTATACCATTATCAAAAACAAATTGAAGGCTTAATAGGTTAGAAATATGCGCGTAGATATATACATGCTTAAATATTCTCAATCTCCTATGTACTTGACAGAGCAAACTTGAATTCTGTTAGTGGCATCAAGGATGCCTTTAAGCTTGCAAACATGCATTAGTAATCCATCTTCCTTTGGAATCCAACCTACAGTTGTATGAACATAATATTATCAGATAGATGGGACAAAACCCGTACAACGGTCCTATTGAGGGGGCAGTTCATGCCGTGGTCAATCTTTTGTAGCCATAAAACGGTATACTCATCCTGGATGATATCACATATGAACCCCTCAATAACAAAGCTTATGTTTTGCGTCCAATATTACAAGCCACACTTTTTTTGAAAAAATTGATCAACGGCATCAGCGATGTACCTAATCGACAGTCTATCCATCCATGTAAAACAGGAAAACTTGGGTATATCTGTAATTAAACTTTCCACATATTGAAATTGACAAGATATCCCATAGAGGTTCTCACAGCATGTTCACATCTGTATCGAAACGATATCTACCGGTGTGTGTATGTATAGACAATGTGAGGAGTGTTCTAAGGAAAAGAGACTTGCGGACTTTGGTCCTAGTATACATACTTGGGTTCTTATTTGTTTTAACTCCAGCTCCTCCAAAGCTGCAAGCAATGTCAGTAGCTCCATTCTGCTGGTAGTAACTGTTGAATGCATAAGAAGCATGTGATACTAGACTATCTGGCTCAAAACAAGGCTGGCTAGGCTGAATAGCAGAACAATCCACATTCCCAGAGCCACAAGCCCAATCAACAGCATTCTGTAAGTCAGCGTCAGAAGCTGTAGACGAAGCAATGCACCATGTTCCATTTGAGCTGGTGCCATTTACCCCTGTAGTCATGTCCACAGCACCTCTCCCCGTGAAATCAAGGTTGTACACACTAGTCATGTCAGGATAGTACAAACCCCAGTTCCTCTCAGATGCTAACCCAGGCTTTCTGTTCTCATTGAAAAGTGAAAAAACATATACATCTAGCTCCTCTCCAGGTTTTGCCGGAGTACCCGTATCATTTATGACATGACGAATCAAATTGGTGTTGTAAGTTTGGGCATTATCCGGAGTTGCAGCTGTCTCCTTAGCCGATCCCTTGGAAGGCCAGCCCGTCTCAGTGACCATAATCTTAATAGTTCTGAAATTTAAAGCCGTCAGAGCAAAATAAATAGCATCAATCTGGGCATCGAACATGTTTGTATAAAGCAAGCCAGTATTCGGGTCAATAACTTCAGAGGATGACTCAAATAGTGCATAGTCTAGAGACACGTTGCTTTTGGAATCTCTATAAGCATAGTAGGGATATATGTCGACCATAAACGGTGACTGATTTTCAGCAAGAAACTCCAACATGGGTTTCAGAAAGGATGCATGGCTACTATTAAAAGCCCCTGCAGAGGGTGGGAACGATCGGGACAAAATCCCAAGAGAATGGGTACTAGAAACTTTAATCTTCCTTTGGAGACCAACTTTCCTCAGTGCTGTGAAAACATTGCGCATGGTAGGTACAACCAAAGCGGAGATGTTAGCAGGAGCTTCCGTGACTTCAGCACCAACAGTAATATATGTGATCTTTGTGGCCGGATAATACGGAAGGATGTTGTTTTTTAACCAGGTGTCAGCATTGGATTGGAATTGGGAAAATGGCAACAAATCGGAGTTTGGAATCCCAATCATGAGTTCAATTCCAGTGTTTGCAAAAGCCTTGAGAACTTGGATGTTGGAGTCATATATCCTTACATACTTAATATTGTGACGTTGAACCAGCTGTGATGCTTGATCTGGGGTGGGGAGGTCATCTGCATTTCTTCCATAGCAAATCCCAATTGTGCTTCCTCTGCAGAAACCTGTCACAGACATAAATCAGGATCAAAAGGCCAAACAAAACTGCCAACTGCGAAGAGATGTAAGCAGATTATACAAAACAGAACTTTAAGATCACTCTTTTGTACACGCCCCGAGAAATGGGATACATTAGAATTTCAAAAAACGGACCAGAAATATTTATATTAATGAATTGTCTACAGGCTTTTCAATTAAGGCCTAGTATCAGATACTCGGCAATAAGCTGTATCAAGCACATAAGAACCAGTACACGTCTTGAGAGTCCTGAACAAAATTGTCCTAATATTTTAATTTTTGGTAAATGTCCGAAGTATCAATGAAGCTCAACCATTTTTAAACAATTCAAGGGGCAAACCTCAGGTATCACATATATTATCCTTATATTTTTAACACCTCCAGCCGAGATGTAATTCTTCTTCCACTATTACTATTCATCTTTCTTTTAGTATAATTCGTCTTTGACAGCAATCTCATGATAAAATGACACTCAATGTTTTAAAAGAAGGACTCTGACATGATTCATGCTTTTTGCAGGTTGAAGCACTAGGCATTAAGTGGATAGATTAAGTATTAATGTAACAACTACATGAAAAGATTTGTGCATCTTTAAACCTAGATAATGCTTGACCAGATTAACAGATATTAGATGGTCCGCAGATGTATGATGCCTATGTAGTCTCAGCACTTGTTACACAGATAATGTTGAAGGTCCAATATCCCACAAGTGTTGAAGAAATTTGACAAGTTCAACATGAAGATGATCCACGTGCTTTATACATCAAAAAAGGTAGCTATGGAAATTGTGGCTCTCGAAGGCACCGAAGACGAAACAATGGTTCAACCTTTACCAAGTCCCTCAATTATCAAGACTACTTGGAGCTACGAATCAAGTTTAAAGGGGAGCGCTGACAAATAAACATGATCTATTTAGTATTAGTAAATTAAAAAATTAGTGGTCATGAGTCATGTGTTATTGGTGTGTTAATAACATATTAGTGGCGCATATGTTACAAGTGCATTACTAGTGACTTTATGAAGTCGAGTAAGTCGAGTAATGGTCTAGTAATTGTGTTTGTAGTGAAGTGAGTGGTCTTACAATTACGTCTAGGAGTTACACTAGAAGGCTACGAAAAGCTAGCTGGTCTAGCTATTTTGTATGGTGTTGAACGTAAATGAGATGAAATTGTTAGTATTATTGTTTGTTTTCTCCAAGATCTCTGTATGTCCTCCTAGCTTGTGAGTGTAGAAAGCAAGTGAGTGACCATTTGCCTCCAACACCCCGCACGTCCAATTATCACACTTTGGAAGTAGAAAATATCAATTGAATGTTGATGTTGCCCAATTGAACGAGTCCTACCTACTTGACATGGAGGTGAATGCAACAACTAGTAATCAGCACCGCTTGTTAACCTATGCAACTACAAACGCAAAATTAGATAAACAACTTATTATTATCGGAGCTCATAAAGCTGTTGACGCGGCAGCCACAGCTACACATGAATTCACCACATTCGTTAAATGTTGTACATGGAAGACCAAAACTAGTGGTAAATAGAACAAATGGTGTAAGGCCAAGAGCTATTAGCACACAAGGGATGTGGTATGTGCATATACATACTTACGACAAGATATGACATAATGGGAACAAAAATCAAGTGGAATACGGAGGGAGAGGCTATTTTCACACACTAACATGGTTATCCACACCATTGATTGTCGCAATGGTCAAGACTTGTGAGGAAAGTACATTTTAGCAACAAGTGAGGGAGGGTGAAAAAGCATAGAATGGAGTGGAAATAGCATTTCCCTTGTACTATAGCTGCATAACATGTTGAACAGCGATTACCATCCAAAAAGAAACCATTCTACTCATATAATCGCGTTTATGGCATCAAAAATAGATCTAAAACAGAGAAATGGTGAATCCATTCAAGAGTACTTCACAGTAGAGAAACCTATCAATTCAAGATAACAGTGCAAGTCCCATCTCTCTTATAATGTACTCACACACACACACACACACAAACGTAGCTTACCCAGAAGCATTAGCAGCAGGGAAGTTGCGAAAATGGCTCTGAACCCTCTTGCCATTTGCTCTTTCCGCAGCTATCTTTTCAACCCCACAACACAAGGCCCTTTTCCTCCTTATTCTTCTTCACCTCCTTTTTGTTACTCTTTGCCGTTTGTCTCTTCTCTCTAACGTCTCTCTTCTCTCCCACAGAGCCTTTTTTTTTTGAAGCTCGAGAGGAGCAGTGAGGCTAGGGACCAGAGAGTGTACGGGGAAAAGGCTACTGTTTCAACTGTTGATGCTTGGGGCAGAGTGTGTCAGCAAGTGTTGGGACCGGATTCCAGGTATTTCTATAGAATAGAACTTAGTGGATTTTTCTCGATTCCGTCCAAGCATGTCTGTTCCCCAAATTTTTCACTACATGACAACAATTCATCAACGGTCAGGAATCTCTTAAAGCAACAATGTGCTGGCTTCTATTCTCGTGAAATTTTGAATATTTCTGTGTTTTCTTAAAATTTTGTCTGCAACATGAATTATAAGAAGAGTCTATAATTAAAGTGATAAATAATTATTAATATAATTTTTTTAATTAATGATGCTAAAGAATATTATTAAAAATTGTCACTATAATATGAGGGTAATTACTATTTTTACTACTAAGATTGCAGTCAAAAAAATTTTGTTTGTTTTAAACTTATTTTTCCTTTTGGGGGTATTGATACTGCTTTGAGTTGTCAAAGTCTCATTTACCATGCAAATGTTTCATTCCATTGTCATAATTCAATAGTGCCATACTATAAGTAGCATTGTCGCCAAAAGGTGTCCCCTTAATGCTAGATGTTACGGATTCGGTTGAAAGAGTTGATCATAAGACGAAAGAGTAAAAATAGATTGAAGCACGTCGTTTAATCAGTTTGTTTTTTTTTATTTAGGAAAACAACTTATATTTTGACCCAAAGGTACGGAGATTCGAACTCGAAAGTTCAAGTTATTCATCAAGACCTTTGCCACTTCACACAGTCCTTAAAGTTCGTTTAGTTATAATTTATAGTATCACTCTTGATATTTTATTTTGAGCTTTTAGAACATTGCTATCTATCTTTAGTTATACTAATTCTTCTTAAATAAGTATTACATACAGGTGATTTTAGGTTATTGATTAGGGGTGAGCATTTAAACTGTTGAAACCGATCCAACCGTGAAAACCGAACCAACCAATCCGTCTATTTCCAAACCGATCTAAAAATCAATCGGTTTGGTTTTTTTTTCCCAAACCGTACATTCGGTTCGGTTTGAATTTTTTTGAAACCGCATAAACCGAACCAACCGTATATAATATAACATAACATATCTATATTTTTACATAATCCTAGTTATTTTTTACTAATCTTAGTTATCTAACCACTCATATAAAATGGGATAAATCCTAAATCCCTTAACGTAACACACATTTTTCACTTACCGCCTACATCTGACGAAGTGTTATTAATTATGATAAAAAAATTTAGTTTTTTGGAACTTATTAGTATGCATAAGTTATTAATTTTTGAGCCTAAACTTGCCAAAAATTGAGTTTGGTCCAAACCGTTCAATCCGTTCAACCCGCAGAAACCAAACCGTTCAACTACGGTTCGATTTTTTTTTTCCTAAACCAAGATTGATCGGTTCGGTTTGGTATTCAGCCTCCAAATCGAACCAACCGAACTGTGCTCACCCATTATTGATCATCTAATACCCTGTATGAAATAGAAATTTCAAATTTCGTTGCGCAGATTGACGTATCCCTGGCTGAAAAAGGTTCCTGTCCTACAAGGATCCCAGCTGTACAAATAATCCAACGACAATGACTTCTTGTCTACAACATTGACAGCAATGCTAAACCTTTATTTGGGCTGAAGAGCTCAAATTAGATATGATTATTTTCCTCGTAAGTCAGGCCCATAAATGAGAGATATGTATAAAAAAAGATTTCTTGTTCAACTCTATTATTATCAGACTTTGGATAATATGAAGCGGAACAAGATGGAAGCGTGGGAGTCGATCAAATTATCGCATATTTGCTGGTCAAAACGAGGACATGTTCCGTGAAAAGACTGTGTGCTACAGAAGTAGACGTAATATGAAGGCGGGCCGGATACTATGTAGGGCTGGGAGGGGCATGGTCACCCTCCATATTTGCCACTAAAAGTTGTTTATAATGCATACAGTTTCTTTGGTTAAAATCTTAAAGTAAAAAGGTAAAACAATCCTAGCATGTATTTTGGAGCATTGATCAATTCACTCCTAAAATCAACTCGCCCACCCAACTTTTCGCTGAAAGTCGAAGTAGTGTTATTATCAAGTACGGTTCAAAAGTCACTTGAAGTCTAAGAGTTTAAATTTAGATTGAATTTATAAAATTCCTACTCGATCTCATACGAACTTATAATTTTTTGTATATGGTTATTACGAGTGATGTATTGTACATGTCTGAAAATAATGTTCACAACCTATTCTGGACCGCACCCCGGGGTCCGCTAAACGATCCTAGTGGCACGACACGTCACTCATTTGGCGGTCAACATCGATCAACAAGATTGCTCGGTCAAAGTGCTCCGCGCCTCGAGCATCCAAACGGCGATCGAAAGTGTGCCCACCCCAAGGGGGTCGGCCTCCATTGCCCTGCGAAGGGGGGAACTTACCGAGTGGCACTGACTTCTCGCTCCAAACAACACTCACCCTACCTTCAGTAGCGCGACGCTCTGTCGCAGGCTCAATCAAAGTGACGGGGCTCCGGCCCTCGCGGCGGGACGGGCTCGCAACCATGAAGCCCTCGCCGGCTCAATCAAACTGACGGGGCTCCGACCCTCGCGGCGGGACGGGCTCGCAACCATGAAGCCCTCGCCGGCTCAATCAAACCGACGGGCTCCGGCCATCGCAGGCACATTCAACCGGGGGCTCCGGCCCTCGCCAGCATAACCAATCGACGAGCTCCGGCCTTCGCGAGCACAATCAACCGGGGGCTCCGGCTTTCGCAACAAGGATGGGCTTACAACCCTAAGGCCATCGCCGGCACAATCACCCGACGGACTCACGGGGGGCTCCGCTCGTAGTACTCCGGCACGAGGACCCCTCGCCACGGACTCTGAGTATCAAGCTGTGAGCATGTGCGCTCATGTTATCATTGATCATCGACACCGCCAGGGCAATGAACCGCGAGTCACTCCGAGATGGGAGCAGGTCCTCGGAGGGCATCATGTCCGGCACGCCTGACAGTTGGCTGCAGGGGCAACCTTCACCGCTGCCAGGATCTCAGCGCGTCTCATGACGCATCTCGTGGGATTCAGTAAGGGCTTGGACTAGAGGCTGGGGCAACGGGCTACTCTGACCATGCTACCGCGGTGTGGTCAGTCTCCTCAGACAGGCAGAGGGACGCTGCAAGGGCAGGGCGACACGAACTCAGGGACCGGCAATCCGACGGACAATCAATACTGTGGGACCCCCTGACACGTGTCGGCTGATGACACGCGCATATTTGTGCCTATATATAGTGGATTCTGGAGCTTATTCAAGGACGACTCCCTCATTTCCACATTTCGCTTTCTCTCTCTAAAACTCATTCTCTCTGGAGTTCTAGTGAGAGAAACACATTTGGACCCCTGACATCGGACTCTTGACGCTGCACCCCCGCTACGGACTGTCGATCGCTGGCCCTGTTTGTCGTCACCCTGCCTGCGCGGCGCTGCCAGCCCTCGCGATCTGTCTGGGGAGCCTTGCTCTCAGCCCTTACTCCATCCTTGATGTCTCCCACTTTGTCTACTTGGAAGCCAACGCAGACTGCATCCTTTGTGGCATCTCACGTGGCATGCGAACCATCTTTCCTCGGCAACAAATAAGAAGTAGGTAAGAGTATAATCTACGTATTAAAGCAAATTCATTATATACGTGATACTAGTACTAAAGCATACAGACATATAAAAAAAAATCGCTTTCAATATTTTAAGTTCATAAAATGTTACCCGGTGTACTAAATGTTATCATAATAGATTATTTTTATTATGCTAACGATAAATATTTTTACAGATAATTTTTGGCCCTCTTCGACGTGACATTCGGAAACTGTCCCTGGCACTACGTAATAGGCTAATAGCAATGTCAAGTAGCCTTTGCCCTGCCAACAAAAATTTTACCGATTCACTTGGGGTTAGCCCACCAAATTTGGACTGGAGTTTAGCAGGGCTAGACCCAAGCTGAATTCAATTATATCTTGTGAAAAAATAATGGAACTGAACCAATGTTCACAACTCCAAAATTCCCTGCTACATGGAAAATAAAATACCTTTTTTCTACATGGGAAATATAGAAAATTCTCTGTTGTGTTGTTGTGTCATA
Source organism: Escallonia rubra (assembly GCA_033065855.1). Classification (NCBI taxonomy): domain Eukaryota; kingdom Viridiplantae; phylum Streptophyta; class Magnoliopsida; order Escalloniales; family Escalloniaceae; genus Escallonia; species Escallonia rubra. The sequence continues at coordinate 183,214 of JAVXUO010000723.1, forward strand.
CAATTTTCTTTTTTTATAGCAAGCAGTGAAAAGATAGTCATACCATTATTTCAAGCTTAGATATATTAGTTCATTTAGGATAAAGATGTCGTTTTGTTAAAAATTTACAATTCTAGTTGAAACTCTTCTCGTCTCTTTCTCTCCCTACCATCATCACCATCCCCGAGTGGTCACCACAATCACGTCGTTAGCTCGAGGGCAGCCCCGTGGTTGTCCCGTCTAGCATGGCAGCCCTCGATGGTCGCCCCACCAACCATCGCATTCCACACCACCGCAGTTAGGGGTGAGCAACAAACCGATAAAATCGATCTGAACCGTTCAACCCGTTAGAACCGAACCGGTCGAATCCGAACCGTTGATGAGCTTGAATGGTTTGGTTTGAGATTTTCAAACCGAGGCCGGTTTGGTTCGGTTCACGGTTTAGGATTTCCAAACCGACACTAAACCGAACCGAACCGAACCGAACCGAACTGAGTGTTACATTATTATAAAATATATATATATACCTTACCCTTATTAGCTAATAACTAGGATAAAATAAAACATGATCACCCTAAATTAGTCTTCTTTTCTAATTCTACCCTATCAAAGTCATTACTCACTATATATTACATCATTTACACTATGGCTCGTGTAATGTAAACATGGAGCCAATAAGCTAGTTATATTCAGTATTACAGTAGAGTCAAGAATCATAAAATACGAGTCATGCCTACTTAAAGGAAAATCAACTAATAAAAACTTTAGAGAAGTGCAGATTTGTTAGATATTAAGACTTAGGAAATTATCTATATTTTTTTACTACCATTGTGATGCACACCCTCTTGGTCTAGTTTCTTGCTCAACTGTTACGATGTAAGTTCTGAAATTGGTGGTATGTTATTTCAGTAGTAATCATGTTGAAAGCCCAAACAATGTAAGAAAGAGAACAAGTATTCTCATAAACCATGAGCACCCAAAAAATACGGTAGCCGAAAAAATTTATAAATTAATCTTAAGAAAAGTTGTTATTGGTTATTATTTTTTTTCTTGAAAACATAATAATGTTTAAACTACGCTCAAACTGTTTAATTTGAAATGTTTGAACCGTTCAAACCAAAGGTGTCTTGGTTCAGTTTGGTTTAAGAATTTGTAAACCAAGGTTCATTGGTTCGGTTTGCGGTTTGACCCCAAAATCGAACCAAACCGAACCGTGCTTACCCATAACCACAGTCACCCATCGTCACAACAACGAACTACTGACATGATCTAACGAACTGTAGGTGGGGTTCAAGGACTAATAGGGAGGGCAACGATTTACATGCCATCTTGCTTTCTCGCTTCGCTACACTACATGTGGTGGTGACCATTGGGGAACAAGGTGTGGATAAATTAGGGTATGTACAGTTTAAACTAAAATCGTCTATTCACTCTGAATAAATTGAACATTTAGGTAAGTAAAAACTCATACTTAACTTCTATATTACAGGACATAGCAAAAACATTAGTTTTTTTCATTGTTTATTGCCTCTAAAGTTGTATAGTTTGAAGTCATTGCAAATATTTTCAGACTCTGAAGAGTTGTACATGTTAAGTTATATCCATCATCGACTAGAAACAAGTGCTTGTCTGCTTCTTAGGCATACTGAGTTTATCCTTCATATGAATATGTTTTTGGATTAAACATTAAGATTTAACGTAGTATTTGAACGAGACAAAACTACATATATCTCTTCCCATCCTCAAGCCGTAATTCGAATATAGGGTTCTTACTCTCATCCTCATCGAGATTCTCATCCACTTAATGTAACCTGGATCGAAACTTATAGTGTTCTTGATCATCAACTAATCTCACGTTTCACGGGAAGACAAGTGTTGAGTAATATCTACACTGGACTCATGCCCCTTTGGGACATAATTCGGAATGGAACTTGCGATGTATTTGGTCATCACATAATCTCACGTTTTATGCGAGGGCTAGTGTCGAGTTATATTACACGTCAGCTAGAAAATAAGTGATAGTTCTGCTCTTCTACCTCATAAGACTTATATTTTCATGAACACACTTTTCGGATTTGATATCAGGCTTTAACAGTGTAAAACAAAAGTAAAAAAGATGTTTTTAATATTTTTGGAAATACTATGCTAGATCAAAATTTTATATTCCCAAGAAATCAAGTTCCTTAACGTAGAAACTGCTCTTTATTCCAAAATTTGATAGCTTACGAATTTTTTTGAATCGTATTCTATTTTTAGGCAAACCTCTTGCAGTTATTTTCTAATTTTGCTTGTTCTATTCTACTTTTAGGCAAAAAAAGTTTCCCGGTCATTTCCATTTGAATCTACACCGCTATTACTTTTGTCGCCACCGTCACTTCGCTTTGTCAACATTTTCCACTAGCAAGACCCTAGGGGGGTAGCTCAAGATTTGATCAGACAAATCGCAGGCGAAAGTGAAATACTAGGTTATAGAGAAATCATGAAAGGCATGAAGCCACTGAAGCAGCTCAAGCTTAAGGTGCCTGTTCAGGATACCCCAATCACCAGCTTCCTGTAAGTTCAAGCCCCTTTGATTCAGTTGATTTGTGTAATTCATGTCGCGATTGGCACGCTGTCCGTTTTGTCGCTTCGATTTGAGCTGATTTTTGCCCCCGACCTATCCGATCTTCTAATTGTCCGTGATTTCGACTTTGAACCCTAATTTCTAGCATACACATGCGGAGGGACGCACTTGTTACACTTGTGTGATTGCCCGTGAAATGGAGTTTAAGCACTAATCTATGTCACACAGCAGATACACACACAGAGAACAAAGTCTTTATACATACATGTGCTTACATTGTCCGTCAATTGGAATTTGCATGCACTCATGTGTGTGCGTGCGCGCGCGCTCGTGTGTTTGACAACAAGTGTGTATGCGTCTGTGTAAGAGAGAGGGAGATAGTGTGTCTGTGAGTGTTCACTGTGCCTGTAATGGAGTTGGTGTGTGTGTCTGTGTTTGATTGTGAGTGGTACATATGATGTTGAATGGCAGGACTGCCAGTGGAACATTTCATGATGGAGATTTGCTACTGAACCAGAAAGGTTTGCGGCTTATATCTGAGAAAAAAGAATCTCTTGTGAGTATTTGTTCTGAGTTAAATTTGTGTAGTCATCTATGTGAGAAATCTTGCTTTTTGCTCCATTTCAAGGTTGTTTGTTCTAGATGTTAGTTACTGTTCAGGTTGAAGCGCAAGCCAAATTTTAGCACTGTATAATGACGAGGGTGTATAAGTTTCAGTCTGCTATCTACTTTTGATTTGGACGATTGAGAATGGAGTGATTCAGTGCATGATGTGCGATCGGTGAATCAGATACAAGAATTGTTTCCAATCGACATACATGTGAAGATGGAAGAGACAATTGTTAGACACCATAAGCGATCTATAATAAGACAGGACAAATGGTTATATACAATGAAATAAGGTTTCTCTGAGGATTGAAGTGCCCTAACAGATTATTGAAGTTGGAGCTAGGTTTGTTGACATTGTAAACATTAAGTTTGGAGAGGTTTAAACATCAAAAATCAGGAGAGCCAATGTAGAAAGAAGTGAAGGATCTGACTTGTAGAAAGACGATGAAAGTGCTATTAGCTGAGAGAAAACCAATCAAGATCGCCCCTATATCTGTGTTATTCATCTAACATTACCGTCATCATATAGCATCTTCCTATACCTTTCATGTTAGTATGTTAGACTGGTCTGCTCAAAGCCCATTTTCCCTTTCGCGAAAGGCAATCATTGATGGCATTTAAGCAAGCTAGCTTATTCGGCTCTTTGTTTGATTGAGAGATCTTCTGGGGTGTTCTTCATCTCATGAACTCGTCGAATTTGTAATTATGCATTCACAGAGCATACTAACATGGTATAGGATGGTGGTTTAATAAAGCATCAGCTGCAGAGTTTGCCTTGGGTAAAAAACATAATAGGATTTCCTAGGTTGAGCAATACTTCTGATCAATAGAGTCACCACCGAGCACACGAGTTGTTATGTTTCTCTTATACGAAGAAGAGCAAGCATGGTTTTGCTTGTTATTATTCAGAATCACTCACCAAATCATGTGAAACCATGATAGCTATTTGAATCAGCAGAGGTTCAATTACAAGTGTGATAGCATGTCTAATGATCAACTGTTTTTAGTTTGATACGCTTTCTGTTATTGGCAACGATAATGTATCAGAGCATGTGCTTCACTAGTATATATATAGCAGTCACTCTTTGAAATCTATCCACTTGTTATGTGTTTCTAGTGGTCATTACTTCTTCACTGCTATGTACCATGTGAGAATGCGGAGAAGCTTCATCATTAGCTGTGCTAAGATGAGGAGAAAATGAAACTTGACGATGTTTGAAAAATAAGTTTCTCGCTTAGGCAGATCGGAGTTGGCCGCGTCCATCTACTCCCTTGTGTGCTCGACCGTGTGCGTTAGCTGCTGTGCCAGGAGTATAAGCAAAAAGAGTTGTGCTCTTATTAACAGTGATTGCTTTTGGTGCAGTGGTAAGCGCTTGATCCTAACAATTCGTATTAGAGCAGGTCTTGGGTTCGAGTCCCCCGGGGTGTATATGGGGAAGGTATCGTTAGCAGATCAAAATTTGGGTGCATCCATCTGCTCCCTTGTGTGCTCTACCGCGTGCGCTGGCTATTGTGCCAGGAGTGTAATAAAATAAAGTTGCGCCCTTACTAATAACAATTGCTTTTGGTGCAGTGATAAGTGCTTGATCCTAACAAGTTTCTTGGTATGTAATGTCCAAGAAACTTGTTAGGATAACAATTGCGCCCTTACCGCGTGCGCTGGCTATTGTGCCAGGAGTGTAATAAAATAAAGTTGCGCCCTTACTAATAACAATTGCTTTTGGTGCAGTGATAAGTGCTTGATCCTAACAAGTTTCTTGGTATGTAATGTCCAACTGTGAGATTAAACCACTTCTCCTACCTGTTTAATTGCCTGATTGGGGCCATAGATCTCAGTTTCTTACAAAAATCCCTTGGCAACATTTATTAAAAGGTCAGATGAAACCTAGAAATCGATCACTGATCCAATTTGAGAACTTATCAGAAAAATGGTCCTGATACTGGAGACGCCAAATGCGTGTATCCAATTGCAACTAAGTCAACCCTGGCCTTTAAGGTGATGAACCGGGGTAACATAGTTTCCAGTTTCGACAAAACCATTAAAGAAAAACTATAAGCCACGTGCTCGAATGAGCTTTTTTTTTAACAAAAGCCAATTACGAATTAGGAGCTTTGCAAGGTAAGACCAAAAAATTTAGATGTAAAAATTTGTGAGTATGGATTTATACACAGCATGAGAAAGATAGAACAAACCCTCTGTTTGGCACAAAAGGGGTTTTAATTGACTTAGTCACCTGAACTCTAACAAGATCCTTTTTCGTGTCATCTCTAACTGCACCTCGCCTTTTTCTCTGGTGCTCCTTGGTGCATTATGCTACTCTAGAGTTGAAGAACTCATATGCTGTGGCAATGCCACACGAAGGTTGTGGTTTGCACTTACAAATATTCGCTGTCCTTTTTGCTATGACTTTTGCTTATATTAGAATGCTTATAGCGTGAAGATGCCGCTAAGTAATCAAAACAGAAACTTGGCTTCATGCGTTTGTCGGGGTCCGAGGCTTACGGTACGAGGAAGGCTACCATACTCTCCTCCACATGTCAAGATTATTCAAATGAAAACACAAACGAAAAGACTAACATGTACAAGTGAAGTTTAGCTATTACAATTAGATCGCATTAAGTGCACTGATAATGAGTTGGACATGCATCTGAGAAGCATGATTTGCACGTATTTGTGAGCTACTGAGCTGTAAAATAGAAATCTACAAAGTCATGGAGATTTCAAGCAAAATAATGCAGGCGCCAGTGAAGCAGAAATCATGACTAGAGCACCTGCCAGGTTTGCTTAAAGACAACTATCCTACCAGAGCAAAGGCAGAAAAGGACATATGCAGAATTGAACCGATAAGCAAGAGGAAGGGACTTAAAATGTTAGGCAATAGACTTGAACTATAATTAGATTGCTAGAAGAAATTACAAGAAAACATATGTTTTCTGCCTGATGTTGACTATTTATGTTCTGCATCAGGCGTATATCAGCACATAAAGTTTTACTGGCATTTAAAGGTTTTTGAGGCTGGTCAATGGTCATTGTGCCAGACGCATATTCTTGCCAAATATGATAATCAGTTTTTATCTAATCTTGTGATGCTTTTACACTATATTATCCTTAAGCCTGTAAGACCTGCTTTTTGGGTTATATGGACAGCCTTCAGAACCTAAGGAGATCGATCTTCAATTCTCACTGGAAGACCTTGAGACCATCAAAGTCATCGGAAAGGGGAGTGGTGGTGTGGTTCAACTAGTTCGCCATAAATGGGTTGGCACGTTATTTGCCTTGAAGGTCAGTTTACAAGCAAGACTAGTCTGAGCTTCTATTTTAGGTATCTAAACTTGGCTGATTATTGTATCACTGGGTTACTCTCATGAATTATTATATTCTGAAAAGATAATCATTGCAATGTATGACATGCACAAAGTCTAGTATCCAAATAAAGAAAAATTTGTTCATAGATAAAAATGATTTATATACGGTTCGAATAAGTGGAAAGAGTGCCAACTTCAGTAAGGATTCTTCTCTTCCTTTTGGTTACATGAGTAAAATGACCTAGACAGTTACGTACCGTTGTGTACCCAAAAAAGTAACTGCAAGGCTTGTGTTCTTACTCTTACATGTTTTAGTAGCCATAATAATTTACTTTAATTATGGGGCCCTAGCCTGATGGCGGGGCATTTTTTTTTTTAAGATCTGCCTCAAATTAGTGACATAGTGAGAGTCCATGCTTATATGGAAGTCGCACTTAAGTTCTTCTGATGATGGCAGTTAATTTCTTTTTACTTGAGTGCTTGGATTATGTGTTACAGGTTATCCAGATGAACATTCAAGAGGATATACGTAAACAGATTGTGCAGGAGCTGAAAATAAATCAAGCATCACAATGCTCACATGTGGTAATTTGTTACCACTCTTTCTATCACAATGGAGTCATCTCTCTGGTGCTTGAATACATGGACAGAGGGTCTTTGACAGATGTGATCAGACAAGTTAAGACAATTCTTGAACCATATCTTGCAGTTGTCTGTAAACAGGTTCGTGAAGTTATATTTACGAAATGTATTTAGTTGCACAGTCCTTCCCACAGTTAAAAGAAACATAATCTAGCTAATGTATGCTCTTATTATCCAGGTTTTAATGGGACTTGTGTACTTGCACCATGAAAGGCATGTTATTCACAGGGACATAAAGCCATCCAACCTGCTAGTAAACCACAAAGGCGAAGTGAAAATTACAGATTTTGGTGTTAGCGCAATGCTAGCCAACTCTATGGGTCAACGAGATACATTTGTTGGCACTTACAATTACATGTCGGTAAGTGGAGATACCACCAATTTGGTGTTAGGATTACGGTACACTGAAGTGGTTGCTCTAGTCATTATGTGATGTTCATGTTCGCTTTCATATGTAACCAACCAAGCTAAGTCAGTTTTATCTGTTTGAACCTCTTTTAGCCTGAAAGAATAAGTGGAAGCACTTATGACTCTAAGAGTGATATCTGGAGCTTGGGCCTCGTGATCCTTGAGTGTGCTATAGGACGCTTTCCTTATATACAGTCTGAAGAGCAGCAAAACGGGCCAAGCTTTTATGAACTTTTGGATGCAATTGTGCGAAGCCCACCACCTACTGCACCATCAGATCAGTTTTCCCCAGAGTTCTGTTCATTTATCTCAGCCTGGTAAGAGCCAAGATGCCTCCCTCGCATTTATTTAATTCAGTCGCTTGTTAAGATAACTTTTTCCTGTTCCTCTTCCTTTGAGTTGCAGTTTCGATAAGTTCAAAACGGGAAAAACTATCTAACATAATGAAACATAAAAGAATCACACTTATTACAGCTTAATCAAATTAGGTGCCAGCAACCAAGGGTGTAAGATACCTCGGCTCAGTATGATGTGCCTAAGTACACATGCAGAGTACTTTTTTTCTTATTACATACAAGTTCACTGATTGCTCAGTTACCCATGGTGCTGACCATTTGTTAACAGGATTGACTGAACAGAATTAGCTCCTTTTTTTTTTTTTTGAATTTAAACAGATATGCGATACAACTGAGCGAACTTCTCCTTTTGTTGACTTTGAAGTATGGCTGCGTATCCCTGTATCTTCCGCATGTGCTGTACAACCCCTCTCCATGCTGCCTTTCTTTTAGGAGAACTGACATGAGCATTATACTTTGAGAATCTTCCTCTTCATTTATCTGCCCATTGTGCGAGTAGACCAAGTATTTATTCGTAGATATTGCTTGTTGGCCTTATAAATTTATGCTTGTGCAGCATACAGAAGGACCCCAGAGACAGATCCTCAGCATTGGACCTTTTGGTTAGTATTCTGGTCGATATATATAGATATTCCCTCCGTTCCCTAGACAGAGGCTCCTTTGAGTTTGTAACATTTTATTTACTTAAGAGGTCAAGTAATCCTTGTTTAGCTTGTAGTACATGTTAAAGCAAAGACATCTCCAACCCTTTAAAAATTAGTCGTCGTTTTGTCAAATCAGAGGCAGTCCGAGTCTCAGTTTTAGAGCGCGAAGGGAGTCTTTTGATATAATGATATTGATGTTTAATACTGAATGTCAACGTGATTGCTGACCTATGTTGTGCTTGCAGAGTCACCCTTTTATCGAGAAATTCGAGGACAAGGACATTGATCTCGGGATTCTTGTAGGTTGCTTGGAACCTCCTGTAAATTTCACAAGATAACTCTGGTAGCAACGCTCTGGATTACGAATGTTTTCCCCTACATGGCTATATGCACCAGCAGCAATGGTGCTCAAATACCGGCAAGTTTACATGAATCTAATCTTAGCTTTTCAGCGAATTCTTACTGAAGCATGCTGAAGTTCAACATACAAAATACAGAAGTGCGACAATCCTATCATTCACCCTGCTCAGCCATTAGTGTGTGTTCAAAGTTTCACATAGAAAGTTATTTAAACTACTATACTATGTACTAAGAAAGCTTCATTATGGCAATACGTCTACTATATATTTGAATTCCACAGAACATGACTTCCATTTGCCGTCCGGAACCTAATAAGTTGCAGTTTCCAGTCGGGTCCTGCCTGACTTCTCTCATGTAGTTGTGGGTGGTCAACCCAAAGAGTTTCTGATGGCACCAAATTTGCCTTGCCAAAAGGGATACCTTACAAGTACGGCTCTGTTTGACAGAACTTTTTTTTTTGTCTTCAGTTTTTAAATAGCAATTTTTAAAGAGCAGCTTAATTTTTTTAAAAAAAAAACAAGTGGATGTTTGATAACCCTTTTTTTTTTTAGTTTTTTTTTTTTTGGTGTTTGGTAACCCTTTTTATTTTGACTTTTCTTTTTTTGGTGATTTGCGGTGGCGATGGTGGGGCGTAGCGGTGGTCGACGGTGGTGGTGGCCGGCGGTGGCTGCCGGAGTGGTGGCCGGAGGTGGCTGCTGGCGGCCGGAGATGGTGGATGCCGACGGTGGTGGTTGTCGGCGGGCGACGGTGGCTGTCAGGCGGCGGTGGTGGCTGGAGGCGACCTGCCGCCCGGTGGTGGTTGCCGGCGGTCGGAGGTGGCTGTCGGAGGTGACTGCCGGCGGTGGTGGCCAGAGGTGGCTGTCGGGCGGTGGTGGCTGCCGGAGGTGGCTGTCGGTGGCTGCCAGGCAGTGGCTACCGGTCGGTGGCTGCCAGGCGGTGGCTACCGGTCGGTGGCTGCCAGACGGTGGCTACCGGTCGGTGGCTACCGGTGGTGGGTGAGTTGTGGTGGGGGTTTTAAAAAAAAATTTAAAGTGAAAGCGAAAAGAGCTTTTTGCTCTTTTTTTTTTTACTCTACAATTTAAAAAGCCACTTTTTAAATTGAAAAAAAAAGTGGTACCAAACACTCTTATTTTTTCTATTTTTCAAAACTGAAATAATAAAATAGCAAAAAAAAATTCTGTCAAATGGCCCCTGCGTCTTTGACGTATTCATTTGTTTCATACTTTCATTCCCTCGTTTCTTATAGTAGATGTTCCGAAAAGTCTTTTGCCAATACTGCAGAAACTATTATGCCCCTTTATTATTGTGTCTGTTTTGGTAGGTGACCTGTTGTTATCTCCCACCTCCCCCACCCCTATCTTAGTGGCTAACATGAGTTCTACATGCATTCTGTGGCCAGTATTTCAAGGCTTCTTGATTAGGATGATTTAGTATCATTTCCCCTTCTTTGTTATTAAGAAAAGAAGGTACATGGTATTTATAAGTGCCGGTATAATGGGTTCGTCTAAGTGAAGAGGAAAATATTAATTTCCCAATTGATGCACATTTCTTTTTTTACCCTTCTTTGGTAATGAATGGGAAAAAGAAGCTATGAAATGGGTTCTAGCAACCGAATAAAGCAATTCGCTTGCTAGAACATTTTCGTCGTTTTCTACTTTTATAGGAAAAAATGGCATAAGCGTACTTAATGGGTATTCGTCGTTTTTTTTTTACTTGCAAAAATACTTTTACTGCAGATTATTCACATCATCTGTACAAATAAACTGGAATCACAAATACCATCTCGAAGAGGCCTTGTCATTTTGAGCTTTTCCCTTCAAATGATGCTCCGTTCTATAGCACTTTTGCTACGATAAAACGTGTTGATAACGAATTTTAGCGATAAAATATTATCATAGACAACACTTTAGAAAGAAAGAAAAAATCACTAAAATGTTAAAGTAGATACGCTCTACGGCAAAAGATTCAAATGCCCTGTTCTAACATCCAGAGATGATGTGTTGAGTTCATATCATTACATACCAGGAAGAATCTATATAATATATAATAAACGAAGCGAGAAAGACATTGATAGCTTATTTGCGCGACACATCATCGCTTCTTTATATGACACGTCATCAGATTCTTATTTTAAAATTAATTAACTTCTATAAAAGTAAGTCTTTTTTAATTTAAAAGTAATTTTAATCATTCTAAAACTCAATCTAATCAACATACTAATCTATTAAGACTTCTTATTGATAATTATGTCCTTAAAATTCGAATAATGTATTTTAATCATTCTAAAACTCTACATTATCATTATACTAACTTATTAGGAGTTAATATTGACTATTATATCTTTAAATCTACTATCTAATATGAATATAATAACTCATATATATAAAAAACGAAAATAATACTTTCGATTTAGAAGAAAGAAATTAATTTAAAAACTAATTCTAATAATTTTAAAACTCTACCTAATCAATATACTAATTTATTAAGACTTAATTTTGACAATTATGTCCTTAAAAGTGTTTTCTAATATGAAAATTAAAATTCATAGACCCAAAAAATAACTTATGAGATTTAGAAGAACAAACATGATCAATCATTCTAAAATTCTACCTAATCAATATACTAATCTATTAAGGCTTCTTTCTAATAACTATGTCCTAAAATTCAAAACTAATTCTATTTATTCTAAAACTTAACCTTATCATTATATTAACTTATGAGGACTTAACATTGACTATTGTATCTTCAAAACTACTCTCTAATATAAATATAAAAATTCATATATATAAAAAAACAAAAATAATACTTTGATTTAGAAAAAAAAATTAATGTTACAATTAAGATTAAACAACTTACGAGACTTAGGAAAAGAATGATCTAAACATAATTTTGATAGGTGCCTTTCAATTTAAATTTGATTAATTTTGCAAGAGTAATAAGGGTTGAATAATTTAAAATTTAATTCTAAATATTTTAGAACTCAACTTAATCTATACACTAACTTATTATGACTTAATTTTAACTATAGTATTTTTAAAATTACTCTTTAATGTGAATACAAAAATTCATATATCGAAAAAGGATGAAAATAACATATTAGATCTAGAATGGGGAAAAATGACGTTCTAATTAAGTCAAATGTTCTATATAACACACACACACACACACACACAAGATAGTCATCTTTAATAATGTGATATATAGATTTACTAAACCAATTATAAGTAAGTATTTTTAAATAAAACCTCACGACCACCAAACTGATTATATCCCATATTTAAGAATTTAGAAAACAAATCAAACTATTTACTACGATTTATTGTTGAAAAATTCGTGGTATAATTGTCGCGATATTTGTAAACCTTATAAATATCAATTGTAAAACATTTAAATTCTATGCTACAGACATAATTACGTATTAGGCTCTGATTTTGACTATTAAAACCTTGATTAGATTGTTATGCAATTCTTGTGTAATATTTGCATACACATACATGTTTGCTTTGGTTCCTTTGAACTGTAAGTTGAAATAAAAATGAGTTAATTGTGTTACAGAACTGCTTGATGATGTAAAAAAAAAGCTTAAAGAACGCAAAAATCTAGCCACGACATTGTAACTCAATCTACTTATTATTCTTTAAACTTACAGTTCAGAGGAACTAAAGCAAACATATATACCTAGCAAATATTTTGCAACAATTGCATGACCGTTTAATTAATCAAGACTATAATTTTAGAAGTGTATGAGACGAAAAAATATTCTACTGGATATCATGTTTGTATCTTAATAAATTGGTAATTTTTTTGAAGCAATGATTCATGAAAAAGATAAGATCGAACCTTGACATTTACGATTCCAAAGATTAAGAACTCTTAACCTAACTTTTGAAGCTAAGCGACTTGGTTTTGAGATGTTACATGTTGAACTACTAAAAGAGCTTGATAATAATATAGTCTTAACAAATTACTTGAAACTTTTATAAATAAAGTATTAAAAAATTCTTACTAACAATTATAGTTTTAGCAAAAGTATAAGATAATCTCTTTTTGTTTCTTGAATGTGGTATGCATTGATACACTTTTTGTAACTTTTTAAAATATTTTATTAATTTACTTGGAACTAGATTCAGGATCCCAAATTATAATATCTAATAACTGAGGCAAGAAATACAATTATAGCTCATGACACGTCTTTGCATTGTGTTTCTATTATAATAAGAGTTATAAAAACTAAGCTTAAACATATTAATGTTGCTAAAGATCTCCAAACATTACTTTGAACGGATTCTTAATTTTGCAATTAATTAAATCGGCAAATATAGTAAACATTCAAATAATAAGCCTTATGCAATTCGAAAAAACAATTCGAAACATTCAAAATATTCTAACCAATATAGTAAACTATTATGACTTTATTTAAATATTATATATCGAAAGCTCTCTAGCATGAAATATTAACCTGCAAAACAAATATTACTTAAAATATTTAATAAGAAAAAATAGGTACTATTTCAAATTCATATCTAAGTTTCCTGTAAATTCAAATATGAATATAACTAAATATGTTGGTTAGAAGTTTTGGTCAATAATTTCCTTACTCTAAGGTTTTGCACTATCCTATTTTTGTCACAATGGTTAAATGCATATTTACCATAATATGCAGATTCTATACAAGATAAATTAAATAAATAGTGTAAATTTAAAACATTAATTATGTGAGCATTTCTTAAATTCAACTAATTTTATGTTGGAAAAGTTTTGAACCAATTTTTTTCTGTGGTACTTTTATTGTGAGTAATTAAACTCTTAAACATTCTAAATTCTATATTAGCATAATACCATTTATGATTTTATGTTAACTTTTATACTTTTGAATAGAATTACATATAAAATCTAAAAAGATATTAGTTATGTTGTGATTAATGTAAATTAAAACTTAGATTAAAAACCTTATTATCTCTGAAGAGAAATCTTACTTAGTAAGTATGCTTTGTGAAATCTCAGTTATATTTTATTCAACAATTCCCTTACTACGAGGTTTTTGAGCTATCCTATGTAGTCATGTTAGTTAAAGTTTATATAATTACCTCATGCAGTGATTAATATATTCTCTGCATACTTTGTTGGTAGATTACATTTACTTTTGAAAGTAGCACATCATCCTTACTTAATTAGTTTATGCTATAAACAAATATATGGACCAAATTCTTCTATATCAAAATTAAACTAATATGTAATTAACGTTATGGGTAACGCATTCAAGGTACAAATTATTTTTAAAAAGTTCTTAGAAAATAATAAAAATGTCTTGAGTAATAGCAAATTGATCTCAATATGTTCTCCGCATTTTTTTATCGGTAGAGAATTTACTTTTACTTTTTTTTATTAAATGAACTTTTAATTTTTGTTCATCTAATTAATTACCAAATAAGAATGAACAAATATGCACAAGGACATTGCTTAATGATATTTCACCATAAGGATTAATTTATTTTATTACAAGCGAGTTCAAGACAAAAATTAAAGTAACCATCTTTGATGAAATAACCATAATAAAATTGTGCAATATATTTTATTATGCATTTCAAAACTACTAAAAGAAATTAATGTTAATAAACAGTCCCGTGCTTGGCACGGGATTTTGGGTTAGTTATTACTAAAAGTTCAACCCACCAACATTTATCCTTACCAACCAAGAGAGGAAGACCCGAAAAAGAAAATCAGAGGCTTATTCCGTGGGCACCAAACCCTTTGATCGGGTCAGAAGTCCAACTTGTGGGTAGTATTAAATTAAATTAAACCATTGAAAAGTCCAGAGCTCTTTTCCAATCCTTGGGCATGGACCATGGTCCATGGATAAGAATGGATGGTCAAGCAAACCAAGAAGAAAGGGAAAAAGAAGAAAGGAAGGATGTGGTGACAGTTCAATTGCCCATACCAAGCAATCTACGATGACTTGTACCCTGGTCAACCACACTATCCTCGTTTAAGTCTTTGGCCCATGTATAAACGGTTATTTTTATTTTAAAGTAGAAATCGTTATTTCTATTTTAAAATAGAAATCGTTATTTGAAATCACAATTTTAAGGTAGAAATCGTTGAAACAACGATTTGTACTTTGAAATCGTGGTTTCAAATATCGATTTCTAAAAATATAGTAAGCGAGTAAATAAATTTCAAAATAGAATAGATTACTAATTAAATTTTAAAACGGGGGAAAACTTCATAGACCATGGTCCATGGATAAGAATGGTCAAGCATACCTAGAAGAAAGGGAAAAAGGAAAAAGGAAGGATGTGGTGACAGTTCAATTGCCTATACCAAGCAATCCATGATGACTTGTACCCTAGTCAACCACCCTATCCTCATTTAAGTCTTTGGCCTGTGTGTAAACAAAGGACTTAATCAGAATAATGATAAGAAAGTTCAAGCTCTAGAAGAATCTAACATTACTTTATACTAGCAGATTTCATTAATCAAATTTCAATATTTTATCGTGAATCCGGAACAAAATTAATGTAATTAAGAATGCGATCTTGTTTCTTCGTATTAGAAAGCTAAAATGTCAGATTGGGCATCGGCATCAAATAGTAACGAGGAAAAATAAAACACATCCTTTGAAAGGCTTTCATGGTTTTGTAAGTGATGTTCAACTCTCCCTTGCCCATCGAGATTGCTCCCAAGGTAGCGGGTATGAGAAGGAACTATCAATATAGTTTCAAACATTTGATTATGTTTCTTTTCTTCTCTCCTTCGGTTTGTTGCCGGGTGTCATTAAAATGTAGAGGTGTTATACCAACTCTTCTAGTGGCTTTATAAGTAGTATAAATGAGACCGCACGCTTATTTATTTTCTATATGGATCATATTTACATACATTTCGTCCACGACATGGTTACGTGTGAGACCAATTATAGCACAAACGTATATACGCAAATACATTGTGTATACGAGTGATGTATTATAGTCGCATAGGCATATTCAAGAGATAAGTTGAGCAAAGCTCCTATTTAGTACACTTTAATCACCAACTCTAGAAAAAGAAGGGTACATTTAGCACTAGTAAAAAAAATTCTTCCAAGGTGAAGGTGTTTGCCTCCTTGTGAACGTAGAAATTACATGGTTCGCGATTGATTCGATCCATGTTGAGGATTTATGATCGTAGTCAAGGACTCGACACTTATCATTGTCAATCCAAGTAAATGGCCACTCAATTACAATTGCCTCATCTTACTTGACGTATAAGAGATATGACGGTTGTGAAGCGCCAACTCTGAAGTTAAAATTGACTAGGAACATTTGTGTGTTGCCATGGATGAATTTGCTGATTCTCAATGCGGGAGGTACCAAAGGTGACACTCACTAGGTCAGAGAAGTTAAGCCAAAATGTTCTTGACAAGGAAAGGAAAGGAAAGGAAATAAAAGAAACCTACAATTGTGGAATCCAACTTAGTGAAACTTTCCTATGCTTCTTTTGGGTATAACGAACTTAGTGACTTAGGACATAGAATTTGTACTAGGAACGAGTCTGCTTGATATGTAGACAAAATCAACTCTTGGAAATAGAAACCCTGCCAAAATTCACAAAAACAAGGGCTCTTGGAAGGCACCCATGTCCACCAAAAAATTTCCTCCAAATACATCGCAGAGTTCTGCTATAACTAGAGATACCTCATAGCCATCATCTTCACATACTAGGGATACCTTTAAAGTGTTATAAGAATAAATAAAGAGAAATCAAATAGATGTTTGTGTCATGGCTTTTTGGAGCAAAGATGCCAAGATTGTGACCCAAATGTTTCCCCAAATGAAAAGGGCAGTGACTAGGATATGGATGTCTTCAATGCCTAGACCTTATCTGCTCTCCTAGTTAAATGGGAAAGCCAAAAGGGATTCAACCATGAAGTGAGGATAGAGACAAATCCAAGGATAGATCAGCACTTGAAGATAGCAATATAGAAACTCATTAAATAGTCACCACCCTCCTATGCTTCATTCACCACCTTATATTCTCCACCAACTTTAATCAAATCTATTCACACCTTCCCTTTACATGGAGATTGATGTGCCTCACCCCATATATATATAGCCCGGACTCTTGCAAACAAAAGAATACTACTAACATACCATTCTTCATTGTTGCACTTTGTTCTTTCTGAGATTGATCCAATTCAAATGGGTGCAGAGAAGCAAATTTATCAAGACATGGCCTTGAAGGAAAATGGCAGTGGTGTCATGAAACATGTCCAGTGGGTGATCATGGAAGCTGATCAAGATGATATTTCTGATTCTGATTCCGATTCCATTGATTCTGATAATGAGTACTCATCAAATTCTGTTGCATCATCATCCTCATCAGACATGGTAGAGGAGGATGCATCCTCTTGTACATCCTCTTCACCACCTTCCTCTTATGGACCTTTGTATGAATTATCTGAGCTCATGGCCCAACTCCCTATCAAGTAAGTCGCCAGATCAAGTTCTCAAAGCACACAAAAATGTCTAAAACCCTAGTATACTTTATGTTGTCCTTTTACATAGACTATCTCCTTTTTAGTTACTTTCCAAAAGAGACCACCTTCTAAAGATAGCCACTTAGTTCACATAATGTGCCATGGGCATTCTTAGTTATCTATATTGTGATCAGAAAAACTTAAGACATATCTTGTGAGCGAAAGCTGTCCATAAAATGGTGAATGATAATTCGAGGTCTCTTTTCGAGTACTACTTGGATAGCGGTAGTATTGAACGATAATCTTCTCCATATTTATTGATTTTAAGAGTGTGAATGTAGCTATTTCTGTTCGTATTTGCATCTAAGGATGAGTGCTTATAGTTCTTTGTACCTGTATTCATTTGCAGGAGGGGCTTATCCAAGCATTATCAAGGCAAGTCCCAATCATTTGCATCTCTAGCAAGCGTTAAGAGCCTTGAAGATCTTGCAAAGAAAGGGAATAATTCCTATAGGAAGGCAATGAAACCGTGCAAAAGCTATGGGGGTGGTTTAGATGGGAGTAAATTTGGTCCAAAGGCTACCATAAGGAAGAAGGATTCAAGGGGATCTTTTGTGTCTTCACTAGCTCGCAAAGGAGGAAATGGTCTTGTGGGTAGTTGTAGGCCTTCTATTTCTGTACAAAAAATTTTCCTGTCTTAGACTTAGCTATTCGATGGCTTTACCAGCTTTGAGCAAATGTATGTGATCTGAGAAAGACTAGGCTTTTTACAGTTTTGACTCTTTCGAGGAGCCAAAAGTTTGATGTTGAACGATTTTGAAAGAAATTTTTGCGACTCATAGATAAGTTATCTGTGGTTGTCGTTTATAAATCATGCAAAGTTTGGTTAATGGCAATTTTATAAGTTCCTCAGAATATATTTTTTGTGGTGCGCAATGTTTAGCATACGTACTACAACTGGCATTCTTTTTTCTATTGGCAATGTTATGTTTATTTAGCAACCGTTCAACCGACACTTATTGTAAACCTTGGAGAAGTTTTACGATGATCAAAAAATGAGTTTGAGTTTGATGTAGAGCTTGAGCTCAAGTCGAGCTCCTTCATTGAATGAGTATTTATACTTGGTCGTGCATTAGGTGTTAGGTGGGTGGTCATGTGGTGGTGCTGCATGCAGAGAGTGGTTGTATGTCAGTGGTGTAGATGGTGGACGACTGGTTTGGGTAGGTTAGACAATGTTGCGTGGTGGCTACATCCTCCTTTGCATGGTTTCGTTAATGGTGATGATCGGATTTTTTGAAGATGTCTTCAGGTCAATATGGGAGTCTCATTTGTGGGTTTAAGTTTTGTGCGTTTGTGTCTCAGTTTATACTTTGGTGGCCTTTCACAAAACAACGGTGGCTTATTTGACATACAAACCTTCAAGCTTCGACTAATTAACATGATTTATTCTTCAGGAGTTCAGTCCATGACTTTTTAGAATCACACCATTTAGGATTGTTGATACTATCACATAAGACTCTTTTAATTCTACTCACTTAGCCACCATTCGCAATACTGATTACTTCATATGTGAGATGAATTTAGACGTTTTAGAGTAGCTAGACAATTTCGATGGTGAAATTAGTCTGTAAATTTGGTGTTCACTGCTAAACATAACTTTTATCGCTTTAGGTGGTATCGCTGCTGAATTCAATTAATTGTCTCGTTTAGCGACAAGTAATTGCATTAAGCAAGTCATATAGGGTCCCCAAGAAGTAGACTTCATTAGAATTGGTTGCAACTTGCAAATACTGGGGTGGTCTATTACTAGAATCTTCAACAGGGATGGCAATATGGGTGCCCCCGCCCCAAACCATTTGGATCCAGCCCGTCTCACAGGTCAGCCCGTTTAGTTTCTTTTTTTTTAAACTAGTTGCATTTTTTTACGCAAGCCATTTTTTTTTTTTTTTACTTTTGTAGTGGTGGTGAGCAGAGGGGTAGCTGCCGCGATTGGATGGCGGTGATGGACTACCACCGGCGACAAGCGTTGGCAGCCAACAGGTGCCGGAGGCAAGCAGAGGTTGGTGGTGGCTGCCAACTGACGGCTTGCACGTGCGTGCGTGCGTGTGAGAGAAGCGGAACATGTAAACGGGTTAAGTTTTTGGTTCTATACCGGTTAAGTTGGGGATGAGGAAAATCCAAATAGCCAAATTTTGTTTGATTCTCCATTTGCCCCATATCCATTTAGGTCTTCCCGAACTAGGTACCTATGGGGTGAGACGGGACGGGCTTTCAATTTAGCCCCCAAATTGCCATCCCTAGGCTTAACTTAACGAGTTTTAATGGACTGATTTTGGGCCTCCATGCCTCAGTTACTGGGCCATGTTAGGTCCATTCTAGTCCGGGCTACATATCCATATCATATCAACCACGTTATTTCGTCTATTAGCCCAATCTCTTTTACTGCTTTCTACGTGTGGGCCTTTTTCACTAGGGCAGACTGAAAAAAAATATTTTTCTCACACCTTCCACTTAATAAAGAAAAAATGAAATTCGTGTGACAACTTTGGTCCAAAATTTTGAAAATGTTAGTATCAAAGCATTTTTAGCTTTTATTTTTTTGACTTTCACATTAAACTTTAGACAATAAGGTAACATTTTAAGATGGCGATAAAGATACGTACGATGTACAGTGGTGTATTTGAGTCGATTATAGTTGGACAACTCTTTCTAGTTAGCTGGGAAGCCTTCTCTCGAGTTGTCCAACTTAGTAGCCAGGAGCTTATCGCTTAGGGATGGTGGAAGCGAAAACAATTCCGAGGACGTGAAACGCTAGCAATCTTCGACGGTATTATTTCTAAATGTTGTTAACACTTAGTTTTTTGTTAGGGTGTAGACTCCCTCCTTGGTCTAGTACTATCTTTAGATAAATAGCATATCCGCAATTTAAGATGAGACTGCTTATTTTTGTTACTATTAGAACTCTCATATTAAAAGTTATACATAGTGAATCTTGATGAGCTGAGCTCACTGTGAAATATCCATCAATTTAATAAGGCCACTCACTATTCGTGAACTTCATTCCTATCGTGATTGTGTATCTTTACTTTTATTTTTGTATCTCACATATCTTATATATGTTCATATTCTTGTTCTACTTTATAGATTGCTAACAACAGTGAACGACTGATGAAAGCCAAATAGATAGGTAACATCCCAAGAAAATGAGATATCTGGTGCGTAATTGTGGTAGTGACGAAGACGATTAGCATTATTGTTTTCCTTCTTATGGTTGCCTATCCAGACGCATTTTTGACACGCATAGGATGATTTCAGTCTGTCGCCGTCTCCATTCTTAGTGTCTCGTCCAACCAAGTCATAGCTAATTAGATTCTAGACCTGTCAATCGAAAATCTAATCACAAGGACTTGTCGTATGACAAGTTCGACGGTTCTTGTTTTGAATGAACATCAAGTGAAATGAACTTAATGTCTGTTCGGAACACGAACACGTTAAAAGCATATAGTGGTACAACATGGTGGCGAACAAGCGTAAAGCAAGGAATAGATGTTGATTGTGACGAGCCTTATCTCAGGGAGATTCCATTCCACAATGAAAAGCCATTTGGGGGGCTGTGATTTTCCTTCTACCATTTTTAATACTGAATAAATAAATAGTGATAGTTGTCTATATTATTAGGTAAATCTTGCAACGCGACGAAAAAAAAAATCCTTGTTTTTTCCCGTTCTAATTGTAGTTAATTTTCGATGTGACCAAAAATTGTAAGAAAAAAATATATATCTCTCAAATCCTTTTGTTATCTAATTGTACCAAAAAGATGTATGAGCCTGAAGCAAGCAACAAAGAGGGATGACCGGCAACAATTTTGAATGGAAAGGATTTCATTAATAGTAAGAGAGGAACTGCCAATTAGCGATATTGGTAACAAATGACTGGTATCAACGAAAAGGAGACCAATCTCGAAGACAAATATACGACGACTTATTATTAGCTTGACGAGGATCATTCTAATCAGGAAAGGGTGGTCATTGAGTATGCAATCAACTCCTAATCAACCATTTTGCGAAGCAAATCTTTAAATTTATTAATCTAGTTGTTGCCTCTTTTTTTTTTCCCTTTCCTTCTCATTCTGAATGTTTTCTATTCATAACTTTCCGAGAAAGAAAGGGATGTGAATTCTTCATCATTTTTTTAAGAAGCTATTTTCGTATCTTAATATGTTAATGTACCGTTATTAGAAGAAAAATACTACGGTACATTTTAATGCTAAGAAGTGAACATTTATAAAAAGATAAAACGGTAGAAATAACATTTCTGAAAAATTAAAAAAAGATAAAATGGAAGAAATAGCATTTCCATTTTCCTTTTGCTCAATCATTCTTATCCATTCCCTGTCATCGTCACATGCTCCCCATCAACGTACCCTCCTTGGGAAATTACATTATTTATTCTAAACTTGACTCCAGGCCAAATCAATCAATCACAGAGAGAGAGAGAGACACACAGAGATGAAGCACATCGGGAAAGGTCCCAAAACCACCGGAAAAGCCGGCCAGGAAATGCGGAAGGACAGGAAATCAGCAACTGGGATGAATGGCTCGCCGAAGAAGGGTGGTCACGGCGGCAAGTTCACCTGGTCCGGCCGCGACGGTTACTCTCCGGCCGAGATGGGTTCGTTCCACGAAGGAGCTGTTGATGCCAAAGATCCCAACTTTGAGGATCCTCGTCAACAGGTTGCCCACGTCGACGCCTGAACGGTAGAAGGATTCTCTGTTCCATGTGCTGTCCGAGATCAGATCAATGTAAATATCCCTAATGATGGGCGATCTTTGTCTGTGATTTCTCATAATATGAATAAAATGAATCCTCTAAAAAAATATTGATGCAACTATTTTCCTTGAGATGCATTAGGTTTTGGCATAATTGTTATTGGAACTCCTCAGTGCTCCATATGTTTGCATTTCTAATACAATCATGATTGTTGTACGGTGGTGCGTGGTGGCTACGCGCTGTATCATGTTGACTTGTTGGTGGCGCTAATTGGCCGGTGAGAATTTATAGCGGCTTATGCGAGGAGATCGGTTCAGGTTGTATTTTCGTTTATTGAATGGTCTGTTGTTTAGCATCGCGGTAATATTTTTAGGAAAAAATTTGGCTACTATCCTTGTTAGAGGAATCTTCCTCCTATCTATTTATAGCGACAATTAATTGTCTTTAAATATTTTTAGTGACTTTTATTTAATAACGCTAAAAAAGTGCTGCAATAATTGTCGCAAAAAGTGTTAGAAGAGAAGGTCGTTAGAAATATTTAAAGATTATTAATTATCACTGTATATGGGATTGGAGAAAGATTTCTACAACTCGGGGTAGGATAGACCCAAGTGGGTCGTGTCTTTAGTTTTGTACCTGGTCCTTTGCTGTTAATAAAATATGCAAAACTTTAATCCTTGGGGTCATGAAATTCTAATGGTATATATTTCCGCTACTTTACATATTTTTTTTTTAATATTTTCAATGCATAGCGTGAGACATAATGTCTTTAATCATTTAAGATCAAGATAAATTTCAACTCTTAATCGAATCGTAAAGCATAACGTTCAATATAGTAATCATTAACCGCTGAACATGTTTAGTAAATGTTTGTTAACACATTTAGCGAAATCTACCCCGGCGTTATTTTAACATCGCTCAAAAAGTCTTCGAAAACATATTTAACGACTATCAATTATTACTATATGAAATATTACTACTATCTTCGTACATCTAGGATGACAACCAATTTTTCCTTTGGGATTCTATGTTTACAACAGCCAAACTATTGTATGGTCCAGAACCATAGAAAACATAAAATTACTGGGGGATACGCACTGCAAATCAGGTCTAGCTCATCATCAGTAATAGTGACGAGTGAAGTTACGCAGATTTGAAGCTTGACACTGTAAAATTGCATTGGCCGGTAAAAGGGCCCATTCAAAATGTACATTTTCTCTTCTCTATGTTAATCCATCCAGACATCCCTACAAATTACTCTTACTATACTGTGAACATATGTCACTAGAATTACACAGGTGGAGTTGCAAAAAACTGATGTCTTAACTGTTGTGACTAGACACCACTAGATCTTGTAAACAGGCGTAATTCCCAGCAGATAGAAGCATTTTCTCATAACAATTGCTGTTGCTTCGCACAGCAAGAGTCTACTTGTTTCCTCTTGTGACCCGACAACCTGCCAACATTCATCAATGTAACAATGTTAATGCATATAATACCAGAAAGACTGAACAAGGGAAAAAAGGGTAAAGGTAAGTAGAGGTAAATGCTGCATCCTACATACAGATCATCATCCTCGTAGTGATTAATTCTTGCACATGGTGGAGCCGGACTTTTCATTTGGGAAGGCCGATGGCCGAAAAAAAAAGGCTAAATTTTACAAAATGTAGCATGATTATGCTTGAAACGCCACCAAAGTTGGCATCAGATTTCAATTTTATTATCAACACATACCACGCAATGGCATCCCCTTAAGCCTTGCCCAAGTATTGCAAGTCTTGTGAGTAAGATACCAGCGCCAAGAGGCTGAACGGCCCAGTGGTCGTACGAGAAGAAGAGAATTGAATATGGTCATAGTAGAAGGTATCTCAAATTTGTACTTCATCCCCCTCCAGCACCAAACCCCCAAAGAAGGCAGCAAATAAGAAAGCAAAAGATACAAGGGGCTACCAGCCTCGGTTTGGCCTTAAGTACTCAATTTGGATTTTCTCTCACAGACAGACACACAAAATCAGAGACAAAAAGATTTGCAAAGATTCTACCTGACAGTTGGAATAAAATCGTGTGAAATCCTCAGATAAATTGTACAGATATTCGCACAGCACATTTGGTAAGAGATTGGTGCAAGCATCTTCAACAATCTGAAAAGTGAGAGGGAAGATTAATATCATGATTATAAGCATCAGATGTCACCTTAACTAACATGAAAGATGAAAGTGTTACCTCAGCAAACTGGAGCAAATGTAGTCCTAGCACACGTTCATCAGGGTGATTCAGCTCTAGTTTTCCTGTCTGTTTCAAATAAATGCAATGACAAAACCTTAGAACAAAAAGGAACAACTAATATTTGTCAAGATTATAGCAGTTTCCCAAGACTCGTGGCAGTAGTGACAAGCGCAGGAAGGAATACGGGGTTTGTCAAAGCAAATAATAACAGGAGAACATGTCAACCCCAAGGGGTTGGCCTGGTGGTCAAGGAGGTATGCTCCCTACCTTGACTTCCTGGGTTCAAGCCTTGGGGCCAGCACCCAGAGGAATAAAAATTCCTTTGAATGCACCAGGCCGATGTGGGGGGTGCGCCCTTAAGATCGCCCGGGGAGGGGACAGTCTCGGTTGACGCTAAAGCTGGCCCGAGGATACCCCTTACCGTCCAACCAAAAAAACAGGAGAACGTGTCTGTGGAGCCGAGATAAGACCTTAAGAACTTTCTCAACCAATTTTCAGTAAAAGACATTGGAACACAGTCACAGAAAACCATGTTTCAACCTCTAAAGGGGGCATCAAATCAAGGAGGCACAAGGCCGAGGGCCATACGTTCAGAAACAAGAAAATATGCTACAACTCACAAAATAAAAAAAATTGGTAAAGAACAACATGGCTGCTTCAAGCAGAATGATCACCTTCTTCAATTCCTCCATGTCTTTACCAGATTTCCTGATGATTGAACAGATTCGAGCATGTGCATAAAGCAAATAAACAGCTGTATTTCCCTGCATGTCAAAGAACTTGCACCAGTGAGGAATATAGAGAAGGTGCTACCAACTAACAACAGCAGGACAACCAGAAAAGCGCTTATATTCTAGACAGAACTCAGCAGAACGCACCTTATCGTTAAGCATCTGATCAAAATTAAATGTGTAATTTGTCAATCTGTTGTTCTTCAAGTCTGCATACCTGTTTGTATACAATCAGCATAATAAGAAAGACAAATGGTCAGTGAAAACAAAAAAATGGTACTTGAGGAAAACTAGAATTGATTCCACAGCCTTCGTCACATATGCATGCATGAGGTCCTCACCCACCAGCAAATCAAACCCAAAATTTCAAAAGCAAGAAGTAGAATTTTGCTTTTAGTACAAAAATCCTATGTAGGGACAAAATATAACTTTTTAAGCTTTCTTATGATGGAACTGCACGGTAATTGAAAAGCAGATGATTATGGGAATGACTAAAAAGGTGGAATTATGCCCCTCTCCCGACATATATTTCTCACGTATAAATACAACTAACGAAATGATGAGAAGTATAGTTAAATTATTTTTTAATGCTAAACTAGACATGCTTACTTAACAGCCCCATATCCAACTGCTTCAGCAGTTTGCTCAAGCTCCTCACTAGTCCACTCAGCATCCTTACCTGGTCAAGGTAAGAAGGAATCAGTACGCAATTAGAAACTTTGAAGTTTATGTCTGGCTAACTAAGGATTTGAAGAAATAGCCGCTATAAAATGCATAAGATTTTAGCACATAAAAAATGAGAATAAAAGGAGCTACATTTCATGCATTAAGAAAACAAGTCTTTTAACCTCTTTCAACAAGAGCTGCTCTACAGCGACTCTTAGCTTCATCGAGTAAATCAACCAACCGAACCACTTCGGTACTACGAGTTCGGAATCGTTTCCCATCTTCTCCAAGAACAAGACCGAAACCAACATGACTAGCTTTAGGAAACTTATTGTTTTCAGATGGAAGCCAACCGGCACGTTTGGCAGCCTGAAAAGGAGGAAGGTTCAAACTCCAGTAATAACAGCACCAAACCTAATATACGTAGAAAGAGGCGAATTCATATGACAGTTAACACTTACGGTAAAAAACATTTCAAAATGCTCCCGCTGACCAACATCAGTGACATAGACTATCCAGTCGACTTTTTCTTCATTAAGCCGATACCTACAATGCGCCAGCAGCACGTATTAACGAGAATCCCTTCACCACTGGCCACTAAGAAATGATTCGTGCAAGCATCGCAAACTTTAGGAGCTTGCACAATATCATACTGCAATTAAGTGATCTTCTGACCTTCCACTTTATGAATCTCTTTATGTCACAATAATCAAAGTCTCTTTTGTTTAAACCTTTTAGCCATTATCTATAATTCCTTAAATAATGGAAAAACAGGAGTAAAGCAAAAAAGAAGTCGCCAAGGACAATATGTGGCATACTAACCATAAAGCCGCAAGATCAGTCGAAGCATAGTTGAAACCACCATCCCTCTTCACAACAATTAGAGGTATATTCTTCCCTTCAATAAAGATCACACGAGCACCTTCACTTTCTTCAATTAATCCCTTTTCACTCAACAGCTCTAGTGTCCGGGTAATAAATGGATTGTAAAAGCTTTCTCCCTGGAAAAGAGGAATCATGAAGTAAGGACTAGGGTAGGTGGTAAGCTTAGCTTCGCGCTACGCCTCCCAGACTTCATTCCCATATTAGGTTCTGGCTCAATGTCCAATACAAAAAGAATCATGAAGGTTATTTTTGGCATTTCTACTTATGGCATCAAGCAGTATCTACAATACAAGCCCATTTGATTGGCGAAACAAATTGAACTTGTCCAGCATTATTGCACCACCTAGGAGCATTTTGAATCCAACGTTACGCTCACAGTCACAAGGGAACATGTCATATCATGTTCAAAAGGAAATAACCAACTACAACAACACGTGCTAACATTAACAAAAGAAACCTGACCAAAACAACGGCTATAACAGAGCTCAATACGGATTATATTTCGATAAATTCCAGCAAGTAGCAATATAATACTCCCTCTGTCCCACAAAAATTCCGCACATTTGACATGCGAAACTTTAAGAAGTTGGTCAAAATTATTCATTTTCCAAGCCTGTCCTCACTAAATCACTAACAACTAATTTTACCATCTTACCCTCTTTCCTTTTCTGGTGCAAACGCAAGGCCTCATCTACCGAGGTACCACAGCCCAGTCACCATCACTCAAATCACAACCGCTGCGACTGGAATGCCAACCACTTGGACCCATTAGATCCCTCATAACAAAGTCGATGCCATGAACATAAAAGGGTTGGATTTTCAGACCGAGCTCCAATTTACTGTCAATGGCAGTTTCCATGGCAGCGGTTGATTTTATGGTGGTGATTTGAGTTGATTCTCTGTTGGCCCGCACCACCCTTATCCACTTCTCCGCCTAGTTGTCACCTACGCTGTCAAGGCATTCGCCGAGGGCGCCTACTTGCTTGCCTAGGTGGTGAGCTGGTCGCCGCCTCAAACCACCACCTACATCCTTGAACATCATCATCCAATTAACCTCCGTAAAATTACCTCTGATTTGCTTCAAAAGAAAATCTCAAACCAAGTAAAATTTCTGATTTGAACTATTCTGAATGCAAATCAAGTTTTCTGATCGTAGTCGAAATATAATCTAGATCAGACATCAAGTTCGACAATGAGATGCGATGGCAGTGGATGCTGGCGACCACCGAAGAGAGGACAGCGGTGCAACGCCATTGGAGATTGACAGTGTGGCAAAATTGGTGGGTCATGGTGGTCAATAGAAGGCGGTAGTGGTGGGTTGAAGGGACAGAGGGGGGAGGGAGGTGGTGCCGGTACTGAAGAGAGAGGGAGTGGTCATCAAGAAGGAAAGAGAGAGAGAAAGGTCTGGCAGAACAGCAAAGAGAGAGGCAAATATGGAAGTTCATATAAAATTTAGTCTAAAAGAAGATAGTGAGCAATAATGTTGCGATGCCAAAAAAGGAAAAATGAGAGACAAATTTGGGATGGAGGGAGTAAAAAACAGCTCTAAGAAAGAAATAACTATTCTCATACACTTGCTTGCTCGTAGAGGGAAGTTGACTCTTAATCGGATTTAGGGGCTGTTGCTTCTAACGCAAATAATACAAGGCTCTCCCTGAAAAAAGACAAAGCAGACATAGGGAACAATATATATGTTCTCCTTAATTACCCAGACAGCCAGACAATACTAAGTTCACTACATAAAATTATCATGCTTGCAAATGCCAGCAACACATTGCATAGCACTAATAAATATAAATTGCCCCACAGTATTTTAAACATGCATCTAATGCACAAAATGTATCACGCGAAAAACAAACACTAACATGTTTCTGCATGTGACGATAGAAAACCAAAATTAGATTTTCAAGATTGTACCTTTTCCTCTAAGTGAACTCCAAGCCGTTCATAAACTCTTTCATAACCCCTGCGACTGATTTCACAAATCTGTGACCACGCCTTCCGATACTTCTCCGCACCACCCTATGATATGCGTACAACATGGCAAAACCCAGAAACTAAACATAATGAGAACCCGGATAGAGAAGAAACTATTGCAGCGACAGAAATAGTAGTTTCCAAGATCTTTCATCAGCTAACTCTGATTATAAAGAAGTCAGCACACGTACTTAAGCAATGAAGTTACTCACCTGAAGGCTGACCACCGCCTGTTGGGCCCTCTCCTTGAAATCAGGATCAGTATCAAATCTCTGCTTTGAGGCCTTATAGAATGCCTACAAATATACATAACAACTAAGTTCGAAAAACAATACCAATTTGCCTCATACTATCATAGTTTTTTCAATAACTACGAGAAATTTGATTTATTTCTAGCCATCCACATAATGGGAATGCAACACTCGGTAGACATTAATAATGTCCTTCGAATTCAAGAAAGTGAAAAATGAAAGCATTGGCATTTGTATTCACCTCTAGATCTCCAATGGCTTGACTGTTAGCAACTTCCCAGTCCGGGAATTTCTCAAATAGAAACTCAATGAGCATCCCAAACTGCAAGACAGTGATGGCATTCTTAGGCTACATGGCGTAAAGGGAAGAACACAGAAAAGCAAATGTAATACGTACCATTGACAGTAGCATGTGATAGGATTGCAAAAGTAGCATAACTTAAGACAGCATATAGGATGCAAAAGGCATTCTTTCACAATTAAGCATGTTCAATTTGAGCCTCTCATATACCGTTTCCACAAAATACTAGTTGGAAACAAAAATAGAGCTAAATCACAAGAAGTAACATAACGCAAGTACATATATCAAGGGGTCAGAATTTACCTGAGTTCCCCAGTCCCCAACATGATTTCTTCGAAGAACTTCAACATTTGAAAACTCAAGCATGCGGGCTAATGTGTCTCCAATAATTGTAGATCTTAAGTGGCCAACATGCATTTCTTTTGCTATGTTGGGGGAGGAAAAGTCAACCACCGCCCTTTTGACCGGAAGCTTAGGTGCCCAGGTTTCAATGCCATTAATTAGCATCTCTTGGATGCTCTGCAATGGCAACAACGAAAATAGCATAAACATGTTTAATACATTAAATCATAAAAACATTGCAGACCATAAATACAACAGAAAAAGCAAACACCTTTGCTATCCATTGCTCGGACAATTCAACATTCACGAAGCCAGGTCCAGCAATTTCACATCTTTTAATCATTTCTGACGCGGGAAGGTTTTCCTTTATGGCCTACAAACATTCAAAAGTATTAGCAGTCATTTAGTGGTACCACTTCGAAGCTTAACTCAAGATTACAACAAGCAAGACAAA
This sequence comes from Escallonia rubra, assembly GCA_033065855.1. Classification (NCBI taxonomy): domain Eukaryota; kingdom Viridiplantae; phylum Streptophyta; class Magnoliopsida; order Escalloniales; family Escalloniaceae; genus Escallonia; species Escallonia rubra. The sequence goes on from JAVXUO010000723.1 coordinate 213,136, forward strand.
TGAAGTTCCTAAGAACTACAAATACATTATAGAGATGATAAAAAATGCCTATGTCATTACCCTTCCAATAGGTTGAGGTCCTCTAAAGTTTGTACCCTTGCCTTTTATTCTGGTCCATAAGCTCATAGCATTGTTGCTGCAGAAAACAGAAAAAACCTTAACTCATACATGTGATTACAAACGAGCTTCTATCATAGAGTAAGAAGAATATCTTAGTACAAATAAATGCAAGAAAAGCTTCACCATTGGTAATCGCCATGTCTTGGATTACAAGCAGCAACCAGAGGTTCTATGTCTGACTCGTCAGGGACAGTTACTCTAAGGGATGCTTCAAATAGCTTTGCCAGTTTCTGTTTGAGACTCCCAGCATTTTCTTCATCCTGTCCCACAAAAGATTGGACTGAAAATTAACTTGGTAGTCCAATCAGACTTTCACACTACATCAGAAACTGTGACAAAAATACTAGGCTCTTCTTATATTTTGCCAAATACACTTTTCTGCACATTGATCCTTATTATCTTATTTCCGTGCAAGTCATTATGTAGAAGGACTGAATGAACTTACAGCTGCCATGGTTGATATCAACTGAGCCTTGGTTGCGAGAAAAAATCTCCTAGATGTTGCTCCCAAAGTATCTGTCTAGTTCCATAGTAACTGAACCAAATTACCAACAGCACTGCCAACTATGACATTGTGAAAACAATACCAAGAAGATTGAGCAATTGGCTACATAAATAAAAGTCGATCCCCGAAATCCAAAAAAGTTAAACCTAGCACATCCTCTTGTCGACAAAAACCTATTTCTACTTGCCCATGCACAACTTTATCAAACTGCCAAACGGCAAGCAGAACCACAGCAAATTTTATCTACTCAAAGCTTCATATTATAGTTATAAGGTAGAGGTAATCCTCCCATGCATTCGCAATAATCTTCCATTACAAAGCCTAAACATTGTGTCTATAGAATCTAATATACATTTCGGAAATAAGAGCAGAAAAACAAGAGAGAGCAAGAAATTCTGACAGATTAACAATGCAAATTTCACAGACACCAACATGTGTACATAAGTATGCGCATATATACACACATATATACACAAAACCCTATATCTTATTCACTTATGCTCATACTACACAAGTATATGTATCTATACACAAAATCCTATGTCTTATTCACTTATGCTCCGTACTACACAAATTTCACTTCAATACTACTCTCTCCATTCCATTGGATTTTCTTCTTTGATTTTTTGCGAAATCCTGGAATAGATTTTTATACATGTAAACAATTTATTGAACTTAATAGCAACCATAAGTCAAATAGTTATCGTTTGGCAAGTTAAGTTATGGTAACAACAACAAGTAAATTCAGTGCTATCATGTACCGAACCTATCCTATCAATTCACCAAGAGTTCATTGGGGAAAATTAATAAAACAAATGGAGTATAGAAACCATATCACACTGTTCAATCATAACCAACGAATGAAAATTGCTGCAATTTTATCAATCCAAAATCTGAAAAATATACTAAAAATACATGTACAGTAACTCATCACATGCACTTACTACTTCCTTCCCTTTTAAAACCTTCACGTGTGTGTGCATACACGTAACATTATGTCATTTCTAAAAAACTCGTGCTTATGAACAGCAGCACACACTAATCGATCCATATAAACAAATCAAACTATTAGTAGCTTTCATCCCAAACAAAACCTAATTTAGAGTAATATTATCTCAAAAAACGCAGCAAAACTGAGAGAGCTGTTCAAGCAATTTTTCAGCTATAAAGTGGGAAATGGGGAGACAATCTGGTTATGGCTTCCAATTGGTGCTTTGACTGAAGTGTATGGTCAGAGAATTGTGTATGATGTTGACTTGAGTATAAACGCAAAAGTCCAAGACATTATACAAAATGGCACATGGAGACAACCTACATTCAGATCACAGTCCCTTAGTGATCTGAACTCTGTGTTAGGAAGCATACCAAGACCAAATGTCCTAAACCAAGATGAATTCATATGGACTTTAAATACTAATGGGCAGTTCGCAATAAAATCTGCTTGAGAAGGAATTAGAACAAGAGCTGATGTTGCCCCTTGGTGGAAGCTGTTGTGGTTCCCTGGTCACATTCCCAGATGCTCAATGTTACTGTGGATGGTGTGTCATGAAGGACTCGGAACCAAATCAAAATTGAAAACTTGGAATATTATTCAGGATGATACTTGTGTGTTATGTCCCGCACTTCTGCTCAACCAAAAACTGAGAACCACCTATTCCTGCAGTTCTCTTTCTCTAAGGAGTTATGGGAGTTGATATGAAAAAAATTGCAAGTAACTGTCGGGTTAATATCATGGCCACAAGTCCTAAAGTATGCTTGCCAAAATTTCAGAGGAAAGAGCTTCAAGGCAAGACTGTGTAAGCTGTTAGTTGCTGCTACTGTTTATAAAATCTGGCAATAGAGAAACACCAGATTTTTAAGAAACAAGCATCGTCTGTTCATGGGTGTTTGTTTGACAAAAAATTATCCAACAGTGGGTGAGATAGAGAGTCTACAGCTGGAAGAAAGCCCCTGCAAAAGTCTCTTGTAATCAAATGTTCATACGAATATAAGAGCTGTTCTGTGAGCTAGGAATGAGGGGTATAGAAGAGAGAATCGTTTTCATCATTTGTATATATGTGAAGTTTAGTTTTGGAAATAATACAGGGGACCTTTTACCCCCCCAAAAAAAAAAAAAAACACGCAGCAAAACAAGAAATATTTTCAGGACGCAGCAAAAACCTGACAAACGGCGACATAAATTCATCAATCCAAAGCCTCAAATTGAAAGAAAGTAGAACTGTATCCTCACAAGCATTTGCCAATTTCTTCCCAATTTTACATACAGCAACAATTCAATGAACAATAGAGGAGAAAGAGAGAGAGAGAGATTTTGCTTACGAGAGGGGTGGTGGAAGAGAGGGAGGCGATTGAGCTGTAAGGTTGAAGGAGGAGGGGAGACCGGCGGCAGCAAAAGGGCCAATGTGGTGTAACTCATACTAGTCCTACTTTTTTTAGTGCGTGAGTGCGTGTTTTTATTCTGTTCGTTTTTCCGGTGCTGCTTCCTTTGTGCTTTGTTTAGGGTTTTGGGAGGGCGGGGCCGGGTGACACGTGGCACGATTCTCTTGGCTGTTGCTTTGGGCTTGGGTGACAAGCAATGAGATATTGACAGGTCATAACACAAATGTTTGAACTGAGACCAACAAAAATATTACTCTTTCTGTCCCAAAAATAATAATAATAATATATTGACTCATTAAAGAAACAATTCTTAAGTTTGTAACATTGTTAATGGTACTTTTATCACTTTATTTATTTATATCTAAGTCATTAACCGTACAATCATACCTTATATCATTTCATATTATAAAATAATTTCAGTTACATCATTTTCGCAGCATGCTACTACTATATTCTCTACGAGACTATGACATTATTATTGAATAATTTAGAAACTACAATAAAATTACCAAGAAGTAAAAGTGAGAAAATCGATATATAACATTCGTAAGAAACTGATTTTCACAAATATAAGTATTTGATAATCTACTATAAGTAGGGATAAAACGGTTCAGTTGGTTCAGTTTGGAGATTGAATACGAAACATAACCAAGTACTAGTGGTTTAAAAAAAAACAACAACAACCCACAGTTGAAAGGTTCAATTTTGACAATTTGGATTGGATGGATCAAATTGATTAGTTTGTATGGATTAATCCGTTTGAGTGTGTAGTAATTTTTGGAGTTGTTTATCTTGTTTACTAACTATTGAGACTTTCTAATATACTTTGTCATAAGTTTTTTGGAGCTTACCTATTAATATTAGGGAATAATTTATAGGTTATGTTCGATTCTTTTTATAACGGTTTAAAAAATACTAAATTGTCCCAAACATTAAGTTTGGAGAAAAAACAACCAAATTGATCCTTTTTTCAATTGCCATAAAAAAGTTGTGCCATTTCGTTATACATCACTAAATATATGACCAAACAATGTATTGAGAATCTTATCAGCTAGAAAAGTAGATCATTAATTAATATATTCTTTGTATATAAGTAAAGGCATCTTAATCGTCCTTCGTGCATCAAATTCGATTACATTTTATATGTATTCATATATTTCGAATATTTGTCATTTTGAAATCAGAACAACTTTTTAAAATAAGAATAAATTCGAAAGTGGTTAGCGTGGCCCACGACTCAACCTGATGACATGGCGCCAGAGCACATATACACGCATTAAACTCCACGCTACACCTGCTCACAGGCGATCCAAACCCCCGCATCTCCTCCATCAATTAGATTCACACACACAGCAAGTGTGAAAACACACGCAAGAACTGCAAATATGTGAAAAAGTGCACAGGAGTTCACAATCGATTCGACATGGGCAACAAGATAGCGCGCACGACGCAGGCCTCGGCCACAGAGTACTACCTTCACGACCTGCCTTCGTCGTACAATTTGGTGCTCAAGGAGGTGCTGGGCCGGGGCCGGTTCTTGAAGTCGATACAATGCAAGCACGACGAAGGGCTCGTGATTGTCAAGGTCTACTTCAAGCGCGGCGACTCGATTGATCTGCGGGAGCACGAGCGCCGGCTCGCGCAGATACGCGAGACATTCGGCGGCCTCGAGCAGCCCCACGTCTGGCCCTTCCAGGTCTCACTTCGTCACTCTCTTGTTTTTTAAATTCGTGTTTTGACCTAAATTCGTCCGGTTTTTAGTGGCTCTGCATAATTGACGAGCAGCCTCACGTCTGACCCTTCCAGGTCCCAATTTGTCGCAGCTTTGTTTTTAAGTGCGCGTTTTAGACCTAAATTCGTCAGTTTGCTAGCTCTGTCTGATTGGTTGACTAAATTACATTGACATTGACAATGACAAGTAGAGTTTCACGGAGTCAGTTTAGGGTCGTGCTGAAAGTCTTGGAGACTGGAATGGTAAGAGAGAGAGAGAGGGAGAGGGGAAGGGGGGAGAGAGAGAGAGAGATCAACCAACATGGTAAAAATTGTGCTTTTTGCCAATTAATTGTTAATAGAATGTTGGAATCATTCATCGTATGAATCTTATTGAAAAGAAGAAACTGGAAATTTGTTACTTGAGGACAAAGGAATGGTAGGAGCTCCACTTTTGGGATTGTTCATTAAAAAATGTGCAGGTGTGTGTGCTCTTAGTTGGTTGATAAGAAAAAGTAAGGAGCAGGGTAAAAAAATGTGTTTTTCTTGAGTAGGCTCTGCGTGATATAATTTTTCAGCTGAAGTTCACTGAATCGTGGCTGTTAATGTTGAGAAGTATTGCTAGGTAGAGGATATTGAAACTTAGATATTTGGTTACACTGGAATGGTGGTAAAGTAAATGATAATTATCCCGCTCCACCTCCTTACAACGGTTCAGGTAAAAGATACTATCATTACCGCCTGGACAAGTCAATTTATGGTCAACCCCAAGTGTGCTATATAGATTTGCTAATAAGAGTCTTCGACCATGCACTATTCAGGAGTGGACTAACACATCTTCTTAGGTACACTTTTAGGGTCACCATTTTTGGTATACCTCTGTGTTGTTGTTAAGAGGACTTGGAAAAAGAAAAAGAACTAAATTGCGTTATGATTGGAGCTCCAGTTTAGTGAACCTTAGATAACATATTGATCCAGAATGATGCCTTAGAAAAGTTATATAAGGCCATCCTATATTCTGGTGTGGGGGGCTAGGGTGTAGGATCGGAATTTAGTAGCTAGGTTTAGGGTTTAGGAACGTTAAAAGATATACTTTTTGGGCTGTTTAGGATGCTGCAAACAGTATGCGAGAACAGTGCTTTAGCATTAACAGAATAATGAAATGGAAACAAGAAAATAAATAAACCATAGAGACTCACCAAGGCCTTTTAGCGGATCTCACCATTGACAAGAGAATGCAAATCTCCTTCGAAGAATGTTATTTATTTACTCTGCATTAATTCTGCTTGCAATGCTTTGCTCATATAGCAAAAATTCGGGACGTTTCCTACTAGGAAGAATCTAAAAACTCTCAAAAACAAACAAAGATCAGGAATAACTCATAATATAAAATGCATCCTTAATAACCTATAACTACACAAATATATGAATTTCTGGATCTTTCTAACTAGCCATAAATGCCAAGACTACTCTTAACTGCTAGAATTACCAAAAGACTCCTGATGGTTTTAAGCTTGTAGTGTTTAGGCCAATATGGATGTTTAAAACTTTTTTACCGTTCGACGAATATGGGTCTAATTTCTACCACATATTCTGGCTTTGTTGGAGATGTTCGTTATATGTTCAAAATTGTACAGATAACCTAGAGTTTAAAATTTGAAGTACAATGATAGTTTTAGCTGAAAATACTTAATAACTTGATATGTTATGCATTGCAGTTTTGGCTTGAAACCGATAAGGCTGCTTATCTGTTGAGACAGTACTTTTTCAATAATCTTCATGATCGGTTGAGTACAAGGCCTTTCCTTAGTCGTGTTGAGAAGAAGTGGTTGGCTTTTCAGGTTTCCCTCTTGATCTGTCTATCTCTATGCATGCGGTAGATAGTCGTTTTACCATTTGTCTGAAAATTTGGACCTTAGATTTTATATCCTGATTTTTTTTTCCAGTTGCTTTACGCAGTGAAACAGAGTCATGAGAATGGAATATGTCATGGTAAGCTCTGTGGTTTAGTGCATGATGGTTATATGTGGAGGTGGTGAAGTGTCGTGTTCCTGTTGCAGGTGATATCAAGTGCGAGAATGTGTTGGTTACTTCGTGGAATTGGCTGTACCTAGCTGACTTTGCATCGTTCAAACCTACTTATATTCCACATGATGACCCTTCTGACTTCTCATTCTTTTTCGACACTGGAGGAAGACGACGCTGTTATCTTGCACCCGAGGTTGGTTCCTTCTTTTTTGGTATTTTGCACAGTGTTTATAAACCCATTTTCTGTATGAGATAATAAATGATTGAAATTTGTTCAATTTTGATGATTTTGATTGATGATCAGTTGTTCTTTGGATTTTGCTAACGGAGAACACCAAGAACCTTGATCAAGTAAAATATACCAAATCATCATTTAAGTGCTCAACAATCATTGTTAACCAATGAAGATCAACACATTCACTAGCTACAAACATTACACCACCGGGCGAAACTGTGGCATCCAGCTAAGTAGCACTTCGGTATTTTGTTTATGATGTAGAACCAAGCTACTGCATTTAGTTACCTGGGGCAGTGTCAACAATGAATATCATCTCGTGTCTTGTAAACAGATTTTTCATCCTGTTCAATATGGAGGGTTAGGGATTCAGAATTTGGATTATAATAAGGCCTTGTTAAGTAAGTGGTTATTGGAGTTTTGCAGTGGAAGATAAAGGACCCTGGTGCAAAGAGATTGCAACTAAATATGGAACTCTCTGGGACAACTGGACTATACAGGAGGTCTGTATGCCACATGGAACTGGTTTGTGGATGGGCATGAGAAATGGATGAGATCTTTTTCCGCTGGTTCTAGTCGTCAAATAAAATTTGGGCATGATTCATGGTGTGGGGTGGTTCCTTGCAAGGACGTGATTCCTGATGTTTTTACTTTTGTTCTGACCCGTGATACTGCTGTGCTTTTAATAAATCCATTTCGGTTGTGGAGTTTCTTGGAGTCTGCTTTTCAGAAGGAACTTTCAAGATTGGGACTTAGAGCTTGTTGTTTAGTTTTTTTTTTTTTGGACTTTTACATCCTTCAAAGTTGCAGCTGGAATCCCAAGATACACGGCATTGGAAATTATATCCCAATGGCTGTTTTAATTTGTCGTCTTACTGTTCTTCACTTTCATCAGGGGTCTCCAAATGTGCTTATCCATGGAGAATGAAGGCACCTCCTGAGGTGGCTTTCTCTGGAAGGATCCTCACCTTAGACAATCTGAGAAAAATGGATAGGATTATTGTTTTTGACGGCAGGAGAGTCTGTTAATCATCTTTACTTCACTGCCCATTTGCCAAGAGCTTGTTCAAACTTTGTGCTCTCTATTTTGGGGTGTGCTGGTGATGCCAAAATGATGGCAGAAGAGTCTGCTAATCATCTTTTGCTTCACTGTCCATTTGCTCAAGAGCTTTGGTCTTTTGTGTCTCTGTTTGTGAGGCGTTCTTAGGTGATGCCAAAATCTGTTGTTGAACTTCTCCATTGTTGGCCACCGGGAAACATATTGACATAAGTTTATTACGATATTTGTGTATTTTTGTGCAATTAACTCTTAAAGAATTGTGTCCATTAATTGTGTCCAGAAGTTGGTTACAGCTATTAGGTACTTCGATAGTTTTGGAGGGAAAAGTTGTTACAGTTAGTTAGCTTGGGCGGGAATAGTTGTTACAGTTAGTTAGACAGCTGTTAGTCGATTATAATTGCTAGTTGTAACTGCTTTGTAATCACAAGCAACCTCCCATGGTTATAAGGAGGGGACTGCTTCTGTGATAGTTACGGAAGTTGATGCAGAAAACATACGTGTGAGTTCACATCTGTGAAATTGGGTCTCTTAATGAACAATTAAGAGAAATTACTGAATCTAATTCTTGACGAAGTGTTGGAGAACAACCCCTGTATGCCTTTGGTGGTGTCTTTGGTTTGAATGCGTTACTTTGAAGGCTTAAGTGGTGCAGAATTAGATGCTTGAACATCTAATTTTGGAGAATGGTTCTCTTGTTTCTCTGATTAACTTTCTAGATGATTTTTTTATATTTTCTCATTGTAAACATTCAGCCGTTCAATGCTTGATGAAGAAGCATTATATTGGGTCAAATTTCCATCTCTGTCTAGAATCTAGTAGATCCTCCTGACAGATTGGATCAAGACATTTCTTGTCAGAGATAGCTCTTTTATGTAGCTCGTTGTTCTGTAAACAAGATGTTAAGCTGACTTGACCTTGGCTTGTCTGGCTAATTTGCGAAGTCAGTGCCAGAGGGATATATCTTCGTACTGATAGACTAAGAGAACCGGTTTCAACAATGCAGCGTATTGTGCCTTGCAAGTTGCTTTTTTACCTAAGACGGATTATGAACATTTACTGGGGCTAGCTTGCAGTGGTGAATCTATAGCGTCCCGGTGAATTATGCAATCGTTCTTCGATCTGCATCGCGGCCCTGAGCTCTAACGTTCTCATAGTTCCTAGTGTATGCATGGCCTATCGAGGCCTTCCCCGCTTATTTAAGTGATCAGAAGCCCTTTCTTGTCCCATTTTTTACTAAAAAGTTGTGAGTTCGAATGTCTAACATAAGTGTTTTGCTGGAGAACCACAATTTTCTAGAAGTTCTTCTTTAGCTTATTGAAAGTGGAAATAGTTCAATTAACAGTTGGGGAAATATTGTGGTAGCTGTTAGAATCGACTTTCAGTTGATTAAATCTATTGAGACTCCAGATCACATTGCTTATAGATATTCCTTTGCCTTGAATACAAGTTCTAGATGCAAAATGTTGGTTGGCATATTTAGTTTGCATTTGGATTTCTAGAGAGTTCTAGACTCTTATTGTAGCTGTTATGCTATTAAATAGACATTGACAGAAACTCATCTCATGTAGTAGGTGTTTTTTCCCCATAGTAGCAGCATTCAACAGTTCAGAAATTTCTGCTTAAAATTTCGTTTATGTACAGAGATTTTATGAGCATGGAAGTGAGGTGCAAGTTGCACAAGATGCATCATTAAAGCCATCCATGGACATCTTTGCTGTTGGGTGAGCACTCTGGCGTCATGGTCATTATCTTGGAAGGAAATTTTTTAATTGAATTATGTAACTGTGCTGTTAATCCACCTACATATGTTGTGTATATGACACTCGATGTGAATACACACATACACAGGATTTCCTATTAACAATGACTATGATTTCCATCATTATGCTTTCGACCTTTTAATTTTTTTATAGTACGCGCTGGACTGATTTGCTGCTTTAGGTGTGTCATTGCGGAGCTTTTTCTTGAGGGTCAGCCATTATTTGAGCTGTCCCAATTACTTGCTTATCGCAGAGGGCAATTTGATCCAAGCCAACATCTGGAAAAGGTTATTTCATCGGGCAGTTCTCTTTTGCTTAGCTTTAATCCCTTTTTTCTTTTTTCAATTCCATTTCAACATATTTACCCGGGGTTTTTGGAAGAGCATGTCATTTTTCGGCTTCTACTTTCCATTTAAGCTTATAGACCTATTATACAAAGGTTGTGTTGTCTGATGCAGATACCAGATTCAGGAATCCGCAAGATGATTCTTCATATGATTCAATTGGATCCAGAGTCGCGATGCTCTGCTGAAAGCTACCTGCAGAGCTACGCAGGTGTTGTGTTTCCGAGATACTACTCGCCCTTTCTGCACAATTTCTATTCATTGTTGAATCCTTGTAATGTTGATTCAAGGGTAAGGTACTTCAAAAGTTTCAATTTCAAGGCATTGGTGGTAATTTGACAGTTTGACTTGTATGTTAATGCTTAGCTTGTCACTTTCTACTGTAGGTCCTAATATGTCAGCATTTCTTCAATGAGATACTTAAACAAATGATGAGTAATAGGGCAGGTGAAGAAAGAGGTGCTGGGCTGGACTCACCGTCAAATGCCGCAGATTGCCAATTATCGCAAGAAATCAATGCAAAGCAAAATTTGTATCCGGAAAAAGGCTCCTCAAGAAAAAAAGAACATGCGCAGAAGGTGTCAGTTCAAGGTCGGTTCGAAGTTCCTGGTGACATCAGTACTCTACTCTTGGACGTTAAACATAATAATCGTTGTTCTGGTGTGAAGCCCGTACTGGAGGATGCTGCCTGTTCTGCAAATTCCCAGAACAATAAACAGTGTGGTGTGCCATCTCCTGGCAACCTACTTCAGGCTATCTCCAACACATTTAAGAGAAATCACCATCCTTTTCTGAAAAAGATCACAATGAATGATCTAAAACCATTGACGTCTGATTACGACAATCAGTCAGATACATTTGGAATGCCTTTTCTACCATTACCTCAGGATACTATTAGCTGTGAAGATATGGTTCTGATTGCCTCACTGCTGTGTTCTTGCATACGTAATGTCAAGTTACCCCATTTGAGGAGGGGCGCTGTACTTCTACTGAAGTCATGTGCCTTATATATTGACGATGAAGATCGATTGCAGCGTGTGCTTCCATATGTAATTGCAATGCTCTCTGATTCAGCAGCAATCGTGCGTTGTGCCGCCTTGGAAACCTTATGTGATATTCTTCCCTTAGTACGAGATTTTCCACCCAGTGATGCTAAAATTTTTCCGGAGTATATTCTTCCAATGCTTTCCATGATTCCTGATGATCCCGAGGAAAGTGTGAGGATATGTTATGCCAGCAATATAGCTAAGTTGGCGCTAACTGCTTATGGGTTTTTAATACATGCAATAAGTTTGAGTGAGGCGGGGGTTCTGAATGAGTTAAGTTTGGGCCAGAAGCCATTGGCCCCGTCCACTGAGGCATCTGGACGGCTGCAGAATCTAAACAGTGATGCACAGCTTGCACAGCTGAGGAAGTCTATTGCTGAGGTCATTCAAGAACTGGTAATGGGCCCTAAGCAAACTCCAAATATCAGGAGAGCACTCTTACAGGATATTGGCGACCTTTGCTGGTTTTTTGGCCAGAGACAGAGTAATGATCTGTTGTTACCCATTCTTCCTGCTTTCCTGAATGACCGAGATGAGCAGCTAAGAGCCGTATTCTATGGACAGATTGTTTATGTCTGCTTCTTTGTGGGGCAAAGAAGTGTTGAGGAATATCTCTTACCTTACATAGAGCAGGCATTGGGCGATGCAACTGAGGCTGTCATTGTCAATGCATTAGATTGTTTGGTTATTTTGTGCAAAAAGGGTTTTCTGCGAAAGAGGATACTTCTCGAAATGATAGAACATGCTTTTCCTTTGTTATGTTATCCTAGTCACTGGGTAAGGAGATCAATTGTCTCCTTCATAGCAGCTAGTAGTGAGAGCTTAGGTGCAGTAGATTCCTATGTTTTCCTTGTTCCAGTTATACGCCCTTTCCTTCGTAGGCAACCAGCATCTCTAGGTTCAGAAAAGGCTCTTATTTCATGTCTTAAACCTCCGGTCTCAAGACAGTTATTTTACCAAGTCTTAGAAAATACCCGGAGTTCAGACATGTTGGAAAGACAGAGAAAAATCTGGTACAGTTCGTCAGCACAATCTAAGCATTGGGAAACTACAGATGTTTATCAAAGAGGAGGAGCAAAAGAGTTGAATTCAGTGAAGTACTGGTCTGACAGGCAAGATGATGTCCAGGGGCAGAATTCTGTTGCCAGTGCTTTGCGGCCACTGGATCTTAGTGAAGACAATTGTGAAACTAAGTTGAGCGCCACGGGAAGCTTAATGCGTACCGCTTCTGGTGCTGTTGATATTAGAGATCCTTTATACTCGGAAAAGTTACAGTTCTCTGGTTTCATGTCACCGCATATGGGTGGTGTGAACAGCTTCAGTCGTGATAAATCATCAGAAGGCATGCCTTTGTACTATTTTAAAATGGATAACAAACGACTTGTGGGAAATGCTCCAGCAGCTTCTGATCCTTCGTTGCCATCGACCTCTTCAGGTATTGGTTCATCATCCATGCCATGGATGGATCCTATGAACAAATCGTTTAGCTTGGCTAGTTCTGTTCCAGCGCCTAAGCTTATCTCAGGCTCAATCAGTATTGGTAATAGTTCCCCGCAGCTATATAGGGTGGTACATGAAGGAGAAGAGAATGAAACAGATCAAACAACACGGATAAACAGCAAGTTTCAAGAGATGGGAGTGTCCAGCACAATGAAAGGGAATTTTATTACAGCTGAAGATACCTCTAGCGAGGTAACAGGATTGCCATCATTTGCACGAACGCAGGCAATTCCAGATTCAGGATGGAGGCCTCGTGGTGTTTTGGTTGCACACCTCCAGGAGCATGGTTCTGCTGTTAATGACATTGCAATTTCAACGGACCACTCTTTTTTTGTAAGTGCATCTGAAGATTGCACGGTTAAGGTGTGGGATTCTAGGAAATTGGAGAAGGATATCTCCTTTAGGTCTAGGCTAACTTATTCTCTGGAGGGAAGCCGAGCAATGTGTGTTGCAATGCTCCAGGGATCTGCTCAAGTCATTGTTGGAGCTTCTGATGGTATGATACACATGTTCTCGGTTGATTACATTTCCAGAGGACTTGGCAATGTTGTTGAGAAGTATTCAGGGATTGCTGATGTAAATAAAACTTCTGTTGGTGAAGGTGCCATTCTAAGCCTCTTGAACTACTCTGCAGATGGTGGTGCCAGTCAAATGATTTTGTACAGCACGCAAAAATGTGGGATCCGTCTTTGGGATACGAGAAGACGTTCTAATGCATGGAATTCAAAAGTTGATCCTGAGGAGGGCTATGTTACTTCTCTTGTGACAGGCCCTTGTGGAAATTGGTTTGTTACAGGGTCTTCAAGGGGTGTACTTACTCTCTGGGATCTTAGGTTTTGTATACCTGTCAACTCATGGCAGTTTTCTCCTGCAAGCCCTGTGGAAAAAATGTGTCCTTTTGTTGCTCCTCCAAGTACCTCATTGTCCGCTACAGCAAGGCCCCTTGTATATGTTGCCGCTGGTTGTAATGAAGTTTCTCTTTGGAATGCAGAAAATGGGAGCTGTCACCAGGTATAGTATTGCAGTAAGATTTCATGCCAGTGGCCTTAGATAAGATAAGTTTGTAGATTTACAAAATTAATTAGATGACAAAGTAGGTCGATGATGATCTATACATGCAGAAAATAATCTACCCAAAAGAGAATAAACATCCAAGTTTTGCACATTTGAGAGAACTTTGCTACATGGCAATAGAACATGTAGCGTCGGAAAGTAGATTTCAATTAGAATAATAAAGAGCGACAAGGGTGATCTACTCATTTAGCATTTCTTTACAAAGCTGTTAAACTGGAGAGATTCTGAAAATCAGAATCGAATAATACATCATATCAGAGTAAGTAAAAATACTCCGGCTTAGAAGTCGTCGGTAGCAAATTGCGTAGTTGTGTTCTTAGTCTTATGTTTTCTTTCATCTCATTTTCTTTTGTTGTTTGCAGGTGTTGCGGGGTGCAAATAATGACAGTGATGCTGAAACCTCTGACCTTCCTTGTGCCTTGGCCAGACCATCCAGTAAGGCAAGTTCTAAGCCAGATATAAGACATTCCAAGTACAGAGTAGACGAGCTGAATGAACCTCCTCCTCGACTTCCTGGCATCCGATCCATGCTCCCATTACCTGGAGGGGATTTGTTAACAGGAGGCACCGACTTAAAGATACGTCTATGGGACCACGTCAGGTGTTTTTTTGTTCTCCAGTTTTTGTTCATTTGGTAGCTCCATTGTTTTGTGTAATTGACGGTTGTTCTTCTACTTTGCAGCCCAGAGCGAAGCTACTGCATCTGTGGCCCATCTATAAAGGGGGTTGGAAATGAAGATTCATACGAAACAAAATCTAGTTTTGGGGTGCAAGTTGTGCAGGTATGTCTAATACTTGAGCAAGAGTAAATTAGGTTTACATCATTTTCCCACTTTAAACCCTAAGCTTTTTAACTGCATCAATAAGACCCTAACACGTCAAATTCGTTGCAATTGGACCCAAGATTGTCTTTCCGTAAAAAAAGGTAGATGCCCGCCACATGTAAAGGGGCAAAAATGTATTTTCAAGATGTACACACACAGACACACCTACACCCCATGAAAGTCGCCGGCACTTCCCACCCACACCCTGCCCCCGCCCCCCCCCCCAACCACCCCCCACCACAAACCCACATCTACACACAGAGAAACACCACACACGGTGGTGCGTACAGGCAATCCATTAAATTCACCCACTTTCACACGCCCCATTCCCGCCATCACCCAACACAACCCCATCTGCACAAACACGAAACATACCCGCACCCATACACAGTAGTGGCACCCCCCGCTCCCAACCCACCATCCCCCCGATCACCCGTCACCCCACGCAGACAGTCTACCGCCCTCGCTCCCAATCCCCATGTGCACATAGACGGTGGTGCGCACCATCCATCCGCCCCATTCACCCACTATCACACAACACCCACGCCTCATCCCCTCGTCACCCACAAACACACAACCCTGTCTGCACACGCACATAAACACAAACCCATCCACCCACACATGGTGCTGCAACCCCCCACAAAAACAAAAACAAAAAAACACCCACACACACGGTCTGTCGCCCTCGCCCCCACAATCCTCATTTGCCATTACCGAACCACCACACAACACCATGGTCCACTCGTTGAAAATTTTCACCTAGGTCTTAGATTTTTTAGTGGCGGCAAATTCGGTGCTGGAGCATCGGGATGGCTTGATCTCGATATGGGTGTGATCTTGGCGGTGGCAGTCTTCGCCATCGGTTCAGCGTCAGTGATGGAGATAGGGATGGGGGATTGGGAGGGGCGAGAGACGGGGCTTGACAGTGTGTGTGTGCAGGGTGTGTGCGCTGGTGGTGGTTGATGGGGAATTGGGGTACTGGTGGTGGTTGATGGGGAATAGGGGCACTGGTGGTGGTTGATGGGGAATAGGGGCACTGGTGGTGGGTGATGGAGGGTGGGGACTGGTATTCTGTGGCTTAGTTGCTGGTGACGCTGGTTAGGAGCTCCATGGGATCTAAGCTGGTGTTAGCTGGGAGATGCATGGAACAAGTGGGTGTCATTGTTTGTTGTGGTAATACTCTTTGGTATTCTTCCAGGTGTGCTCCCGCTCCTCCCCCGCTTTGTGCAACTAATGGTTCGATTATGGTGTTGGGGATTGGGGGGCGGGCAGGGGTGGTTCTCGGGTGTGGATGGTCGGGGTGGTTGGCGACTTTGTGGTAGGACCTAGGGGTGTTGTTTGTGTTTGTTGAAAAGACATTTTTGCCCCTCCATGTGGAGGGCCCTCCACCCTTTTTTCAACCGAGGGACAATTTTGGGTCCAACTGCAATGAATTTAAAACGTTTGCGTGTTATGTGATGCAATTGAAACCCCATGGTTTCAAGTGGGAAAACAATGTTAAACCTTATGGGATGAAATGCAATTTACCCTTTGAGCAGTATTTGTTATGTTCTTCCTCTTGGTGATAAGATATCCTCTCTTTTGGAAGGTTAGAGTTGGTTTGACGCTGAGCCCAAACGAGTACACTTTTGTTGAGTTGTATATTTTCCAGCTGAGCCTTACTAATTTGGCAAGTACAATTTTTTTTTGGACAACCTTCCAAAGTTGATTTTTCTGTACTGATTTCCACCCTAGTTTGTTGTTGGTCTAGCATGCCATCAGGTTATCTATCCTTAAGTTGGTTTACATGTCTGGCCTGTACATTGGAAATAAGAGGAACGTCATACTAAATTGGGTATGGGTCCAGTGGAAACGGTAACATAGTAAGTTTTAAGATACACTTAACTGGGGATGCCTTTTTGTGAGTGCAAAATTCTCCTTAAGAGCTTTAAATTTGACCTTTGTTCTTTCGCCTTCTATCTCTTTTTAATTGGCTCATTTCAATTTGCAGCTGAAACATTGTCATATTTTTGTATCCTACAGTTTGGTTTTTGTAAGACACAAATCAAAATTTTCTATCTGCAAACAGGAGACAAAGAGACGGCCTGTCGCAACCAGGTTGACTGCAAAGGCGGTTCTTGCAGCTGCTGCCACTGATTCTGCAGGTTGTCACCGTGACTCCATCCTCTCTATGGCCTCTGTCAAATTGAACCAGAGACTTCTGATATCAAGTGGTAGGGATGGGGCTATCAAGGTCTGGAAGTAAGGGAACTTCGTTTGCCAAGGATTTATTGTACATATATGGCGCAAATTTTAAGTTGATAGTGTACATCATTATATACCAAAAACAAATGATTAAGTTAGGACTAGGGAGTTGATAGTCCCCACTGCTTGGTTTGTAGCATGCAAGCAATTTGGGCTGGACGAAATTGATAGAGTTTGTACGGAACATCTTCCTTAATTTATATTTAATCTTTAGATGAGTCAAAACCTGCTTCTGTTGACACAGATACCCCGATGGGAGTAATTTAGTCGTATATATAAAGTTCTAGGGACTACTTTATGCCTCTGAATTCTTCTGATTTAAAGTATCTGCCAAATTTTGCTACCAAAGTTAGTTTTCAAGTTATGGGTGAGCCACAGTTTCTCGCAGAACTATGCGAATCAAAATCTTGGGTTTTAGGCTAAGATGGGATTGATCTCAAGTTTTTGCAATCTAATGGTTGGTTGGTATTAATCTGAGCTCCTTTGAAGAGTTCAACCAATTATGTGGCTCTGGTGCCTTCTGATGCACCTTACAATTGTGAAAAGTGAAAGCACAAGTATACACCCATAAAACAGAGCAATGATTAAAGAAGGTGAAAATTCTACAAGTATGAATTGGCATTAAAAGGTGTTAAGGTTGCTGATGTTCATGTCAGTTGACCTTCAAGGACTAGCGATGCATGTGTGATAACTCTGGCGACTCTCCAAACTTCATGTTGCACAGAGTGCCATGATTCCGCCGAGGCAAGGCTCTTCGCCTTTTCGATGGCATCATCTATTCCGGGGAAGGATTTAGATCCGTAATCGTTGTGCTTCGAGGGTGCATATATCTGAGAGAGAAAGAAAGAAAAAATGCTCAGATTATAAAAGTGTTCAATACTAAAACATAAGTAAACCCACTGATGAATTCGGCTCAGTTGAGAATAGTACCAAATGCTTATACCATGGCCTTCCAAGGAGTCCCTCTCTGTCTGTAAACGCTCGCTCTGCCATCATCAGTCTGTCGTTCAACTCTCTCACTTTCGAAGGTTGGTTTTTCCAGATTGATTGCCAAATTTTGATTTCTTCCATTGCCTAACGTCATGCTTCTGTTATCTTCGGCAAGTGGAAAAAGTGCATTTTACATTGGTATCTTTAATCATAGAAACTCGAACAATACCTTTCTTTCAATGTCAATTTTGGTGGCTGCTGCTTTGAGCTTTTCAATAGACCTGAGCAAGGGACTGAGGCTTATACTCTTACCAGAGACCTCGACTTTTAAGTCTTCTGCACTTTTCTGCATCAACAATTATGTTGTATTCAAACTTGTAGCTCAAATCCAACGAGATTTACCAATGAGAATCTAGAACATACCTGTAGCTCATTTGCATAGGAGATATAATTAAAAGGCAAAAACTCCTCGTCTGCAAGCCGAAGAGCTACCAAACCCCAGACGTTTGCCACTGTTTCAAAGAAAAAATAAATATATCCATAAACAAATTTAAGTTAGTTGACAAGCTCTTCAGACTTTTACTTGATCATATGATTTGTGCCGAGTTAATTGACGAACTCTTACGAGTGTATTACTACCCAAGCAAGAAAAAACCTCTCTCTCTAGTCTTTGCTTTTCCTTTACCCGTGTTCGCCCAGGGAGGTGGGGAGAGGGAGATAATATCAGATTCACGTTGGAAAAATGCTAGATATGTGGGAACTGTAATCCTTTAGAATCAGTTATTGGATGTAGGGACATATAGAACAAACCTGCCACGTGCCTCTTGAACATTGGGTCGCCAAAGTTCTGCATCCAAATGAAGTCATCATACATCGAGTGGTATACTGGATAAGCTGCATTTAATGAGTTCGGTCAACTAATCGCTTGAAAATATATTAGCATCATATCCACGCTTTTTACCAGGGCTCAACCTTGACACTACTCAGCGTGAAGTGAAGCAAACAATAGCTTCAATTTCTAACTATATACCAGATATGTATGAGATTCCAGACAAATAACATCCTAATGTAAGGCGCATACCACTATTAGAAGGGGGGGACAGAATGGCCCACAGACCTGCCATAGGTGCAACCAGTTTCATCCTGGCCGACAATGTACGTGGGAAATGAGGAAATCTTTTGAGTGTGGTCAGGAGGGGGATCTGGCTAGAAATTGTCCCAGGGCGGGACCTCAGAACCAAGTGAGGAATGATGCAGTGAAGCCCAGGGGAATGCCGACTGTGTTTCTGATATGAGTATCATTAAGTTGGATGCAGAAATATGTTAAATTCGTGGCCTCATGACTTTCTTGGAGGATTTGATGTATGAAGGAAAAACCATTTAGAAAGGGGTTTGTGAAGGTTAGACTTCTTATCATTTGGGTGGCGGGGGTAGGGTGGGAAGCATTTCACCGGAGGAAGTTCCAGTTTAAACTTCATTACTCTTGAAAACCTAGCTAGATACATGAAAGCAGTCATAAACATGATAGCTTAGCAGCATGCTCTTTTTAAGATAAAAGGTGCTATAGAAGGAAATATAATGTTACCTCCTCCAAATGAAACATCTGCTGCTGGAACACCAATGTGTTGTACGAATGCTGCATAATCTGACCCTCCACTTCCTAACCTTCCAATCTTTGGAAACAAATTTCAAGTCTAAACTTTTTAAATTTAAACAAAACTAAGAAATAGAGATACAATTCTGTGGTATAATCATCAGTATGAGTTCATCTGATGCAGCCCCGAAGTTTTTCTTGTTTAGTAGATATCGAGCCCTTTGGTTGGATTTTTTGTAGCTGGAAAGTCAGTCAGTAACGCTATACAAAAACGCCAAGAATTTTCTTGGATGGGTTACTATTTTTTCTTGGAAGAGCTATTCTGAAGTGCTTACCGAAGGATGAATGCTCGCGCCAACCCAGGATTCATAGATTGTTTGTGATGAGTTGTCTGGGTCTTCAACCTTCAAGTTCAAGAAAAAGAATTCCGTATAATCAGCAATTCAGGAAAGAAAAGGGAAATCCAGCGTATCATACGTCGAACCATTATGCTTGTTATTTCTTAGCTGAGCTAATGATAGAGACAATACAGTTGGAGACATCTAGCGTAGTTATAGTTGATATAGCTGTTATTATTGCTGTTGATTGGAATTTATGTATGCAAAATAGTACAAAATAGAAGTTCTTCCATCATACCTGTTGAGTAGCCTGCATAATTAGTTGGTCAAGTTGTGGAGTTGCAGAGGCCTTAAATCCTGCTCCGCTTACTGCACAGTCAACATTCAAGTAAGCAACTACTCTTGAAGCTAGCATTTCCCTGTTATCTTCAACCCATTCTGTTGATCCTACCTGAATATGGTAAGATGTTAGTGAATATAGTAATTCTTCCTTTCATGTTCTGGTGTGTGCACACACGCCCGCTCACACACGCACACGCACGCGCTCTACACACACAGAGAGAGAGAGAGAGAGAGAGAGAGAGAGAGAGACCAGGCCATACTCCTCAGCATCCCAGTTGCAGAAAATAATTGTTCGTCGAGGTTTCCACCCTTTCTTTTGCAGCTTCTCTAGCCTTTGTGCAACCTATACTTGCCACGGAAAATCAGGATTAGGCCTCTGTTATTTTGTCGAAGCACGAGGGTTCTTTGGCTGAAAATGCATCTGACAAGGGAATGTGTTCGAACCATAATTACCTCGAGCAAGGCTGCTGTACCACTGTTGGGATCAACAGCTCCAAATGTCCATGCATCGCGATGATTACCCAGAATGACATATCTACAAACACATTCAGCACATGACTACACCACTATTGATGAGTTATTTCTGCATCTTTGTGGACAAGTTATGCAGTAACTGCTGATCTTCTAACGATACAACATTTGTATTTCCTTGTCTAACTGTCAATACATACCTATCAGGTTCTTCTGCTCCTTCAATTACTCCTATAACATTCTGGATTGTGCTTATGATGTTTTGCCCCTGCAAGATCCAAGAAGACCCTCTTCTCAGCAACTCAGAAACACACATCCTTTGCTTCTACTTCTACAGCAAAGAACAAGCGGCTAAACCCCAAACGTAGGGACGATATCCAAAATTTGAGCCAATCTTGAACACTTGACTTACCAAGTCGTACATTCTCCTCCATCCTCTAAAGCAGAATTTCAATCTACGGTCTCTTTTGAAGAGACGGATGAAAAATCAACTTGTGATTGACATTTATGCAAAATCTATATCTAACTAATTCAAAAGCACCCCAAAACATAGCTCCTATCCCCATGAAACAGAATATGTTACAAAATTCAGTGTCCTAAGTTGATAATGAGCTTGCCTAGAAAATTAAGCGGTTATAGCAAGTCGATGTGATTTGTTTCTCGAAATTACTATTCGTTTGAGAAAGACATGAAAAGTCAAATGACACTCAAAATTTGAGACGGACAAAACTACAAGTAACTTACAGTGTAACTGAGATTTAGAACACCAGGCCCGGGCCCGACCCGATAGACCGGGACATCCTCACCGCCCTGCCAATCGTCGCCCGCCACCTTGCCGCCAATTGCCCTCAGTATAACCTCCCCGTCCGCGGCCGACACTGGCAGCGACGGTATCAACGGCACGTCCCCGCCCGCCTCCACCTCCTCCTCCGTCAGCCTCTCGCAGCCCTCCCTGCTCGCCCACCCGGGCGTCGTCGGGTCCCCAGCGCCGTTGAACACCGACCCCACCTGAACCCCAGTCGCCGGCATCCACCTGTCATCCGGAAACCCCTTCCCCCCAGCCCCACCCCCATAGTCCTTTTTGTCACTGTACACAATTACCCCTTTGGCCCCCGCTTCATACGCATTTTCCACTATGTCCCCTCTGTATATCTCCCCATATCTAGCTAGTACAATACAGCCTGAAACATTAACCCCCATGTTTTTCAGTACTGCATAATCCTCCACACGCCCATAGTTGACATATGCAACTTGTCCGATAACAGTGCCGGATTTTGCGTAAGCGTGGAAGGTGGGCAGAACTTCGGATGAAACGTCGGCGTACGGGTCATCGGGGTAGGTTTCTTGGGTGAGAGAGAAGGTGGTAGGTGGGGCCGGGGGCGCGGGGGTCAGGGTGAGGGAGCGGGAGAAGGGGAAGGAAAGCGAGACGGGGTAGGGGCTGAGGCGGGCGGGGATGCCGAGGGAGGTGAGGGTGGAGAGGACGTGGGCTGCGGCGGCGGCGTTGGCCGGGGTGGAGGCGGAGTGGGGGCGGCGCGTGAGGGTGAAGAGGTGGTGGGAGATGGTGGCGTTGTCGGAGAGGGAAGGGGAGAGGAAGAGGGAGTGGTACTGGTAGTGGGGTTTTGGGCGGGATGGATAGGAGAGGAAGGGGAGGGCGGTGAGAATGGTTGCGATGGTGGCGATGAAAAGTTTAACCATTGGATTCGGCAACTTGATGGTCGGAGAAATTCTCAGGCGATTACTTCAGGAGTATCTGGACTTCTTTCCTGTGGATGAGCGTGTGTGTGTGTGTGTGTGCGGTGGGGGCGGCTGTGCAGACACCATCGGAGACTGAAGGTGATGGCATATGATTCCACCAACAAAAACTAAGTAGCAATTTTGTCTTCATCCTCGTTTGAGTGTCGTTATAAGCTGGAAAATTAGCATCGCTATTGAAGTGCGAGTGTGTGAAAATTAAGGCATTAAAGTTTAGTACGTGGAGGATTTTGCATCTTGTATTTCCCTTTTTAGTTTGACAGGTAAGAAACTTTTTTCGATCAAATTTTACGTTAATTGAGACTAAATCCAGAGTTATTGTATAAACGTACTCTCCAAATTGATAGAATACATTTAACGAAATAAGTTTTTTATCACATCTTCTAAATCTCATCAGAGCTTGCAGCAATCAAAAGCATTGAAATTCCACTGTGTAGCACTCCATCTGTTCCTAAATATTTGATCATATTTCTTCTTTGGATTGTCCAAAAAAAAAAAGAGTTTTTCCATACTTACCCTCCTTACACTTTTTTATTTTATTTTTATCTCCACATTTAAGCCCGGTTTGACAGGCCATTTTTTTTCAATTTTAGAAACTGAAAAAAAAAGTTGCGTTTGGTAACCATTTTTTTTTCTTCAGTTTAAAAAATCAGTTTTTAAATCAAGACTGTTTTAAAAAACTCAAAAATCAAGTTTCGGTTTTCAGTTTTGGGTTTTTTTTTTTTTTTGAGACCACCACAATCCTCCCACCGCCGGCCACCACCATCGTTGGCCAACGCAAACCGCCACAAAAAACAAAAAAAAAAAACTGGGTTATCAAACACTCACTAGTTTTTTTTTTTTTTAAAAATTAAACTGCTCTTTAGTTTTTTTTTTGGAAACTGAAAAAAAAATTATATTGTCAAACAGAGTCTTAATCCTCCACCATTTATTTTTCTATCTCCTAGCCCACTGTCTTCCTCCTTCCCTCTTTCTCTCTCTTAAAGTAAAATGAGAAATTTATAAAATATAACTTACATCTTAAACAACGTATAAGTCAAACACGATCAGTTAAAAAGAGTCGGAAGGAATGCTTAATAAAATTGCTTAACAGTGTTGAGGATTTAAGGACTTGACGAATAATTATAACACATCTTAAAGTCTTTGATTCTTTTTTATATGGTGGTTATGGGATCGAGTAGATTACCAACATCTTTATATAGGGATAATTGCATAAAATACCCATGTGGTTTGGGGTCGTTACAAAAAGACTCATGTTGTTACAAAAATTGTAAATAGACACATGTAATTGTAAAAGTGTTACAATCGTTAAAGAAATCATCCAAATTGACGGAGCGTGATCTTCACTCTCTTAAAAAGTGCGTTTGAAAGATTTTAATACATTAAAAAGACTAAAATACCCTCCCCACTTTTTTCTCTCCCAATCAAGTCCCAATTTCTTCTCCAATCCAACCAAACCCTAACCCTAGCCGCCACTTTAAACCAAACCCCAAGTCGCAATTCCTGTCACCACAGAGCCCCATCCACCACCACCACCACCATCCCCAATTTCTGCAACCACCCAGCCCCGACCACCAACCATCCCCAATTTCTGTCACCACAGAGCCCCATCACCAATTTCCCCAATTTTCAGCGCCAAGTGCGCCGCTGCCACCCACCGTGAGTTCTGCATCGCTAGACCCGTCATCAACCGAACCACTTGCACCGCCGCCAACCTCGCTATGAGCTGCGCCGAACCCAATCGCCACCCTAATCGCACGAACTCAGATCTAGGGTTTCAATCGCATATTGCGATGGAAACCCTAGATCTAAGTTTGTGCAATTTGGGTAAATCAACCACATCTAAACCTAATCACATATGTTTATTCCACAAACAAATCCCGTCACATTAAAACTCCACAAGAATCGAGAAGAAGGCATTGCAGCAGTGAGATTGGTTTGACGACGAAAGGGAAGGCGATTGGTTTGACAGGGTTGTGGCGGTAACGAAAGCAGGGGGGCTTGGACTTATGGAAGCGACGAGCATGGCTGGGTGGTGGTGGTAGGGGCTGGATGGTTATGATGAGAGAGAGGGCTTGGGCGGCGATGAAGCGTGGGGCTTGAGTGGCAACGGTTGTGGCTACGGTGGTGCTGTCGCCCCTTGTCAAGACTTCCTTCAACACACAAACAAAATTGGGTTTATAAATGGGGGTATTTTGGACAATTTATTTAAATCGTTACAGAAACCGTCAGATGCAACACTTTTACAATTACAAGTGTCTATTTGCAATTTTTGTAACAACATGGGTCTTTTTGAAACGACCCCAAACCACATGGGTATTTTACGCAATTATCCCCTTTATATATTGAAATTGCTGACCCCAATGCAGTGGGTATCGTGTACCCCGCATTTGCAGTATTTTGTTACAATTTGAGTGGGCTGGAACTTGGAATCTGCTCTATTTCAGCACATATAGTGCTATGTGCCTAACCACGGGCTTGAGATAATCGAACCTAATTTCAGTACTAGTGTTCGGACTGCCCAAAAGAGAGATTGCACAGATAAGATTCAAAAGGTATTTATTTAATTAAGTGTAAATTTTACGGAGAAGAGTAACTTTGTCCTCGACTCTTAAGCTCCATCAGCGGATGTGCATTGTATAGCCTCACACGTTGCATCTGAAGCAGGTGGCGGAGGGGAGGGGAGCACTGTCACGTGCCCACCCCATCCTTTGGCATGAGGTTTTTCTTGGCAATTTGACTTTTATCTTTATGATAATTTTTGTTACTTCGCTGTCCCTTTGAGAATTTATCATTATTGAGAACCATTTTGAAGCCAATGTTGTTTATTTAGTATATTGAATTAGTCTTACTATAAAACAAATTCTTACACATCAATCTTTTTAACTCTTGTCGCTATAGATTTGTAGTCAAAAGCGTTTTATTCATGTTAGGGACAATTTATTGACCTTTTTCGTCCAATGCAAAGTAGAATGCAGTTTTCATTTCTCATAATAGGATCATAAGCTATTTTTTATTTATTTAACTCGA
Source organism: Escallonia rubra (assembly GCA_033065855.1). NCBI lineage: Eukaryota > Viridiplantae > Streptophyta > Magnoliopsida > Escalloniales > Escalloniaceae > Escallonia > Escallonia rubra. The sequence goes on from JAVXUO010000723.1 coordinate 238,422, forward strand.
ACACATGAAGGGACTTTCAACACTTTGGTGTCCACCTTATACAAGATTTCTAACTCCATCTATGTTTTAAGTCATAAACAAAAAGACGAGCGATGGATCTGTAATAAAAACAGACAACGCTGCGAGTGACAATGTCTATATAACTCTACTCCTATCCAACTAAGAGCTTAAAATATCGAGCACACGCGAAAAAAAAATACAAGCGAAAAAACCTAGACCAAATTTATAAGATTGTTATATCTTCAACATTTTCAGCCATAAATTTGGGTTGGTTAGTTCAAGTTCTCCATATCTGGTCCACTACCCTTGCCCTGCTTAAGTCCGAGTTGCATCTGGGTTCATGGAACTCAAGTTGTATAACCAAAATCAAATTCTGGCTGGGCTTAGCCGAGTTCAAGCTCTGCTGGTCCAAGTTGTAGCAACCTGGATGCTGATGGACTCAGCAAAGCCCACCACAACACTAAGGTAGTGTTTAACATAGTTTTTGTTTTCAGTTTTTTCAGTGTTTTTGTAAACTGAAAGAAAAAAAAAAAAAAAACACGTTTAACAGACAATTTTCGTTTTTTTCTCTTTAGTTTTGAAAACCAGTTTTAAATAGAACTGTTTTTGAAAACTTTCATTTTGAAGTTTTGGGTTTTCAGTTTTGGTTTTTGTTTTGAAATCCAACTTTCATAATTTATTAGAAGCAAAAAAAAAAAGAGCATGATTTTAACGAAACCCCATCACCACACAGAGCACCATCACAAAAAACAACTTAGGGTGGCGGTGTTTCGAAGACATTAGGTGCTAAATGAAATATGAGAAGGAGAATATAAGAAAAGAAAAGAGAAAAAAAAAAAACTCAAACCAAAAAACTCTCGATCAAACACTTACGTCTTTTTGTAAAAACTGAAAACAAAAACAGATTTTGGTTTTCCTTTTTTTTTTTAAAACTACAAATAAAAATCACAAGGGTCTCAAACACACCCTAACACTTACTCTATGTCTGTGTGTGTGTGTGTTTTTTTTCCTCCTACAAGCAACTACTAAAATGCAAGCGCCTCAGCTGTATTTTTCTGAGGCATGGATTGTCTTGGTGATGTAGACCTGGGGATACTTCAACCGTGAAGGCGGTGAAGCTGTAGTGAGGTGGTTCTATGAATATCAGATGCAGTGGCTGCCAAAATAGTACAAGCAGGGAAAGAACTTTTTGGCATTTTGGCACCATTGTGCTATGCTAGGTGTCTCGATCTTTTTCCACATCACCAGAATAACAGCCCACCTGCCCTCTTTTTCAGCCCATCACTACCAAGTTTCGCCTTCTAAAACAGCACATGTAATGATCAGAAAGCAACAAAAAGTTGCAATTCCTTCTCTTGGATGGAACTTCTGCAGGTCAATACACCCACTCTTGGTTCCAACTAAAAGAGGGCGTTGGAGAAACATACTTCATGTCTTGCTCTCACAAAATGGTTACCCCAAAAACCTATTTTTGGTCTCATGTAAAGTGGTTATTCTTAAACTTGATTTAACGAATAACATACTAGTGAATCCCCGTATGTCGCATGTTCGAGCGTTACATAACTACAATCCGAGACCACCGTTTAATATTATCCCGTGGCTGCTTCACTAGTACTATCAGACTAAAACACTTTCTAGCCTATGTGGGCTGAACTATCAAGAAAGATTGATCTTAAGTTTACCAAACTCACGATTGGTCTGTTTGCAGAAACTGATGGCATGCATGTCCAAGCTAGTAATCTGATACTAAATACAGATAATAATCACATCACCATGACCACAACAGGAATATTCACACTCACTCACATACAAGAAGACATTCACGGGCAACAACAACAAAAGGCAAATTCTTTTGAGAAAACAAACGTTTCTCTAATCCAAAAAGTGTAGTCATGGGAAGATTTCTCTGTGGCCTATATTGTTCCCTTGTGAACCCCCCCCCCCCCCCATCCTATCCCTCTCTATATGTGTACACTGATACATATATGCATTGATGTCAGTGAAGCACCCGTGACCTCTCACTTCATGTCACATTCCACCATAAGAAGTAGTTAGAAGCTCATATATAAATCACTTCATTGCCCAATTTCTGAAAAACATTCCTCTGCACAGTTTTTCTCATGTCTAACTTCAAACACATTTTACATACTGTCCTTCTTCTTCTTCTTCTCAATGCAACCCCCGCATTATGCCATACAAAGGGTATGAGGCCCAAGAGAGATTCAGGGAAGCAACTAACGGTAAATATGACGCAGACCCAGTACGCAGAACAGCAGTTCATGAAGTGGGTCAAGTTTGTTGGCACTCTCAAGCATTCCCTCTTCTCCACGGCGAAAAACAAGCTCTTCCCTTCTTACACTCTTACTGTTGATAGGAATCCGGTGACCGGGGATTTTACGTCGATACAGGACGCCATTGATTCCCTCCCTTTTGTTAACCTTGTCAGAGTTGTGATTAAGGTTCATGCAGGGGTTTACACGTAAGTGTTTTTGCTCACCTATCTTGTAAATTTACATGAACTCTCTCTCTCTCTCCCTCTCCCCCCATTCTCTGAGTTTGGTTAATTATGACACTGATAAAAAAAGTATAATTCTCAGGGAGAAAGTTAGTATACCTCCATTAAAATCATTCATAACTATACAAGGAGCGGGAGCAGAGACAACAATTGTTCAGTGGGGAGATACAGCTCAGACCAAAGGTCCAAGAGGCTTGCCTCTTGGAACCTATGGTTCTGCAACTTTTGGTGTCAATTCCCCATACTTCGTCGCCAAAAACATTACATTCAAGGTGAGGTATAGATATTTAACATCTCTTCATCTATGAGGTGCTCTGCTGTGTAATCAGTGGACTGAGGTGCCCCCTTTCCCACAATCCATTTATCCTAAGTCCTTTGTACATAGGAACACCTTCCTTTTGGGCACAATAAATTTTTTCGCGCTTAACCGTTGTGATTGCCGATCAGAGGAGACCACATACTTCTACGTGTCTGTTGGTTTACCTCTATATATTGGCCGGACTTTTGTCATGTAGTGGCTCTTTTTGTCACATCAAAGGTACTCCGGTCGATGACATCGTGTAATCGCTCACTTCTAGTACATATTAACCGGACATCGATCCAAAGAGTAGTCGTTCTCATTCAACATGTGATGTTATGCAGAACACAACACCAGTGCCACCACCAGGAGCAATTGGAAAGCAAGCAGTAGCATTTAGAATATCAGCAGATACGGCAGCTTTTGTGGGTTGTAGATTCTTGGGTGCACAGGACACACTCTACGATCATCTGGGTAGGCATTATTACAAAGACTGTTATATTGAAGGCTCGGTGGACTTCATTTTTGGCAATGGGCTCTCCTTATTTGAGGTCTGTTCTTTAAACTACTGCCCTCGACAGGACCTTTTTAACATGGTCACAAATTAAGCGATTATTTTGTTGGGGTTCACTATTCAAAGCCATTGCGTCATACTGACAAGTTTCCTTTAAATTTAAGACCAGAAAAAGAAAAATTATTTTGTCAAAACTGCATTATCTCGAAACAGGAACGCTGTTTAAGACACGTGAAACCTGTAGCTCAGATTAGCATTTCACTATGAAGTTCGACCGACATCGATGACATGATATGTAACTCTGACTAAACGATAAAGATATGTTGTACTAACTTTCATCAACTTCCACGGTACTCTTGCGTGCACTTGCCTTTGGATGGACTTTTTTGTCATCTTTTGATCATTATATATAATCTTTCTACCCCTCTTAATCTTTTATAAAACGAGCAAAAAACATGCGCTAATATGATTCAAGCATAAGAAAAAATGTCATATGCTTTTCTTGTAAGGTCATATAATTTTGTCTTAGTATTGTGTTAGTGATTTACGCAGGGTTGTCACGTGCACGCAATAGCACCGATGACGGGGGCCCTAACAGCGCAGGGGAGGCAAAGCCTGTTGGACGACACAGGCTTCTCATTCTTGCACTGTAAGGTCACGGGCTCGGGGGCATTGTACCTTGGGAGGGCTTGGGGTCCCTTTTCCAGGGTTGTCTTTGCCTTCACCTACATGGACAACATTATCATCCCTAAAGGCTGGTACAACTGGGGCGATCCCAACCGTGAAATGTAAGCCCCCGCTTCTCTCTCTCTCTCTCTCTCTCTCTCACTAGTCACTGCAAAAAACTCAGCAACAAGCAACCTGAAGCTAAGAAAAGCAAACAAGATAAAAAAAAGACGATAAAACGACACCGAGGTTTGATGATGATAACCAGTGTGGCTTTGCCGTCACACTATGAAAAAATCTTGGCTACTATCCAGGTAGCACGGAGATGGGTATAACTCCTTGTACAACGATAACTAATAGTCGCTAAATTAAACAACATTTTTTAGTTTCAGTAAAAGTCATTACGAACATTTAGCGACCTCTTATTGTTATTATACGGGAGGTTATAGTTATATTCATACAACTGGGGTAGCAACCAAAATATTTTCTCGGAGTATGGCCAATATTTTGATTCATAACGATACTCATTACCTTCTCCCACCGTCCCTCTCATTTGTATCTATCTAAACCGAAAAAATAATATGAATACTGGAAAACACACATTAATTAATTAGGCCCGTACGTTTATCATTTTCATTTTCTATTTTTGGCAATCGTAATAAACAAGATTTTTTTTTTGTATTTTTACCATTTTCTGTTTTTGTTTTGAGTAAAATTACTCGAAAGTGTTTTAAGTTTTTTTTCACCCAAACTTAACTCAATGTAAGAAAAAATAGCTTAATTTTTTTTTGTTGTGAAAATGATAAAATTATAGGAGCGTATTTTCTAACTGAATACAAAAATCATGAAAATACAAAACGAAAATGCTAAATATACAGCTCTTAGAATTCAAATCATCACAAGAGTTTCGTCCCAATAAGATGTACCTGCTGAAATCCGGCTCCACATATCCTACAAACTAAAATTTCAAGTTATTCTACAAAACATCACTACCTATATTAGTTACTTTATAATGTTTCTTGGCGTCGTATCGGAAGACCTAAGTTGGTTTTCCCGTACGTCTAGTATTAGGGACGGGACTAGACTCTGTGTGTGGTGGGGTGGAGGTTCGGTTTTGTGTGTGTGTGTGTGTGTTTTTTTTGTGGGTGTGGGTGTGTGTGGTGTTTTGGGGTTGGAGGGGGGGGGGGGGGGGGGGGGGGGGGTAGTAGTTTGGGGACATACTCAAAGTGTCTTTCCATAAACCAGAAGAAAAAACAGCCTTTTAAGTGGGCAATGGGCATGGGACGGTGCCCTCTCCTATCTACTACTATAAGCCTTTAGTATAAAGGCTTTGGCACCTATCTATGGCACCTTTCACGTTGAACTTTTTCTAACTTAGTTGAATAAAATTATGGCCATCTATGGTACCTTCCGAGTCATTCATTTGGCACACTACACATGCTCAGAACAATTTTAGTGATCTGGTATCAATGAGTGGGGTGGTTGGGAACACAGCAGTGCATACCATGTCTGTTCTCCTTGGAACGACTGTAATCTTTTTGTGTTTGCATCTCCTATTGTATTATATATGATGATTCACAGGTGTTTGTGCATGTCTACTGTTAGTAATTAAGGTTTAAGAGAGTCCCCATTTGGGACTACTTGCTTTTATCAACTCAATTTTTGGTGTCATGAAGCATGTTGGACTGATTCCTCTTTTAGCAGATCTTTTTAAGCATCAAAATGTCAAAAAAGAATGTTCTGCTATACAGCTTTAGTGTTGTTGACTTGAATGCTGAACTTAAAATGAGTAGCCGAATAGAAAAAATTGAGTTCTGTAAAAATGAAAACAAAAGAAACGGCAAACGAGATGGAGCGCTGCGCTCAAAGACCCTGCTTTCAATTTTAACAATTTTGGGAGTATAAAAGAGTTATCCAAAACATACGAGTAACAACATTGTTAGCATAAAACCAGATGAAGAAAATCCGCAAATGGTATCATTCATGGTGGATTTGCTTCTTATATCTGGTGGGCTTATCCTTCTTATAAACATGTTTTTTTGTTTGGACGCCAGACCCTTTATTCTCATCCTCACACAGTAATTGGGATTGAAACTCTTTATTTGCATCCTCATTTCGAGCCTCTTTATTCCCATCCTCACGCTGTAGTTCGTATTGAGGTTCTTGATGTTCTTGGTCACTTAATTCCACGTTCACGTAGAGCGGATGTTAAATTATATCCCACATCGTCTAAAAAAAAACGATTTGACATGTTTATCTTTTCTATCAGCATAGTTTTGACTTTGAGTATCAGGCTTTATCGTTACTGTATGGTCTCTCTCCTCTCCCATCTCTCTTCTTACCGGCATAGACCGAGGCACAGTAGCTTAGACGTGGGTTCTAAATGACCCCAAGTTATCCTGCCTTTTTGGCTATATGCATGTTCGCAGTTGGCAATATGATACAGACTAGGGTGCAGTAGCTTTCAGAAGAGGCTTTTGTGTTCATACTGGTTGTCTTTTGTGATTGGGCCAGGACTGTGTTCTATGGGCAGTACAAGTGCACAGGACCAGGGGCAAGCTTTGCAGGAAGAGTACCATGGTCGAGAGAACTCACGGATCAGGAAGCCAAGCCTTTTATTTCACTTAGCTTCATTGATGGATCTGAATGGATCAACAAGTTGTAAAGGATCGATGATGTGTGGAGAGAGATGCTTAGTTACAAGCCAAAAATATAATAGTGGTACCACGATTTACTGGATCTTGCCTCTGTCCCAAAATTTAAGTCAACACGTGAAATTTTGCGCTCTCAAATTTATCCAGAGATCGATGGATAAGAGATCCAAATGTAATTGTTTGCAGCAAATATAGTTTTGTCGCGACGAAAGATTGTTGCCATTAGAAGCCGACAAATCCAAGACCCTTTGCCCTTAGAAGCGAATATACGCATGCAAGGTTTCTACGAACATAATCCACTTCTAGAGTGATACAGAGAATCCTATTCCAAGTTGAAAAGAGCATGACATCGAAACTTATAGAATTTGATAATAAGAGTACCGGGTCAGGTTGGGTTGTGCCAACTTTTACGTTATCAAATTTTTGCGTGAAAATCCAAGTAACCCAATCTAACCCAACGCAACTAGTTGCTTGAACAGCCCTAGTGAGAACCTCTCATCTTAAATAAAATAAATAAGAAAAGAGTATTAGTTCATACTGGATCACCCTTTCAAGAGTCAAAACGTGACACCATGTCTTCTTGAGTTCTTATAGATGTTTGAACCATTGTTAATTCGGACTTCTCAAATTTTGTAGGCCTATTTGCACCACCGTTTTCTTGGGTTCATCGTGGGAACCTTGGGCCACGGTGGAACGCGACTTCGCCATCATCACCACTACCTCTTTGTACAGGACACCCGAATCACACCCAACCACCACCTATTATCCATAGACTATGAAAATCGTGACGGTGTAAACCCCAGATTCTTGATTTTTTTGGTGGTCTAATGAGGTGATATGCAATTATGAGGGGAAATATTTTGTTATGATGGTGGTGTTGTGCATCAATGAGCGGTTATTGAGCAATTGCGATGGTGGTTTGTTTTAGGTAGGGTGTATGGGGGGGAGGGGAGGGGAGGGAGGGCCATTTTTCTCTAGGGTGCAGATCCAAACAAGTTGTAGAGATATTGAACTGGGTTTTTATCAAGCTTTTCTTCAAGAAGCGGCAGAGATAGAGGGGCGACTAGGGTGGTGGTAGTGCCAATTTTAGGGTCAATGGTGGTTATGGAAGTGAGAACGACGGCCTATGGTGGTGAAAATGATTCAGAGGAATCAGAGCTAAAAAGAAGGTTCTGTGCTTGCCTTTTTTGTCGATTACAACAATAGGCAAACCTCATAGTTTTGAGAGCTAATGTGTAAACGCCGGAACTTTAGCTAAGCATTTTTTTGTGTGTGTGTGGGGGGGGGGGGGGGGGGGGTTTACAAGGACATGTGAAGTTGGAACTTTAACCAAATGCAACAGCTGCATAGGGGCTGGGTCTGCTGGACCACCCAGGATAGAATAGCCTGATTTGATTAAACAAGAAGTGGGTCTCTCAAGAATAGTATCAGAGGTGCCCTCACAGGTTCTGATTATGCAAGATAATAACGACTTTCACCATAATAGTGACAAATTTGAGGCAGAAACAAAGCACTGTAGACTGAAACTGCCTTCCATACTCACCTGCCAAAGCCCGCAGATAATTGCCAACATTTCAAACATGAAGACAAAGCAAGGCATGTGGAATAGAATCTGCCCTGACCTCCAATTTGAAAGTTTGAATTCAACCACAGTTTCCTTTCTTTCCCTCCCTTTCTTCTTGGGTGGGGTGGGGTGGGGTTGGGTTGCCATGGAGGTATTCAAATGTAGAAACAAGGGTAGTTTGTGGATTTCACATTAGCAATTTTATCCGCTCTGAAAATGGTTATGCAACGGTGAGACTGTTTAAACACTTTTTTTATGCAATCCACAACACATTGAGATATCGTTGCTCTATGCGTTGTTAGCGACTATTGTGCATGAAAGGGTGTGAATGATTAAAAGGGTGTGTACATAGACTCCTCTAGTGTTAAAAATATTGTATGAAAGTAAAACAAGGTTAACTAAACTACACGAAGTTATCTGATTTGTTGGACGTGTTTAAGTCTGATATGTTAGATATGGTAAAGTCTGTTAGCAGGCTCTTGAATGTGTATTTGCGCTGGCGAGGTGAAGATGATGGAGATTCAACGGTGGCTAAGTTGATTTGTATGTGTGTGTGTCCGCAGAGAAATGGAAATTGGTCATAAAATAAATCTAAATATATACAAAGGGCATTTAGGGTAGATCATAAAAAATTCTGAACAAAATAGAGTAAAACACAACAAAACATCAAACCACATAGAGTGAACTATAATTTTCAAAACTTCGTATAGTTTACTGCAACAACTTGAAACCTCACGTACGTCGAGTGTAATTTAAAAGTGCAGGACTCTGAGATAAAAGTGCAAACAACCCAGAAAGATATGATTAGCTAAAAGCAATGATTATGCACATCATAAGCCAAAAGAAAAAGAAAACTGAGTACAAACCTTCAAATCATTTGCAGTGAAATTCTTATAATCATGACATGCCTGTAACTTTACACACTTCTAATCCATCATCGTGTATCCCTTTTTGCAGTTAAAACAGTTCTTCCTAGCCAGCACTTTCCCTCCCATGTCTCCTTCACTGTCTTTTTTCAATCATCACCTCACCATTTTTCCTCCGTGTAATAATCTATCTCCGGCTCCCTGCCAAAATCTGAAGGCCTGTCAAGCTTGCCCATCACAGCATTCTTGAAACTAATGACTTCTTGAGCTTGTGAGCATGACCTTTGCATTTTGACCCCACTTAGACTACTTCTGGACTCCATCATTTCAGTCAGTGACACCTTCTTTCTCGGCCCTGGCTCGGGCCTTTGTTTCGGAGCACTATGCGATCTCAATTTAGCCTTGAACGATTTCGTGCTCGCCATATAATTCGGGAAATTCGAGTACTGCCTCAAAAAATTCTCCACACAGACGCTCTTAGCGGGCGTGGCAGGTGCATTAGACCCATAGGAATTGTAAAACCTAGGGGTGCTTTGGGCTGTTGAGAACCGGCATTCGTCGCCCATTAGGCCCCAGTCGCGTTCGTGCGAATTCTGGTAGTCGGGCATCGATAAGCGTGCCGGAGTTCGGCATGGAAGTGGGGAGGAGAGGGTTTGGCCATAGGGGTCCTCACCAGAATCTGACACCCATGTGTTGGTCCTTCTGGATCTTGATTTAGGCCGGCCTGTGTCCACCTCCACAATCTTTGGGCTCTCATCAATTGCATTTATTATTGTGGTCTCTAATGATGCTGAAAGCCTTCTGCTGTGAAATGATGCTGTGTGTTCACTTCTTGTCTCATCTAATCTCTCCTGCAAATCAACAAGAACAAGTTAACAAATTGTACATCCTACAAATGCATCATTTCACTGTGCAGCCACAAACTAACCCAGGAATGAAATCACATTTCAAAAGTTCTGGATAGCATTTGCCCCACAAACCACCCTAGTCCCATTATGTGTACCTCTAAATCAAAAAAGTGAATCTACGACAGCTACAGAATTACTCAAATTGTGGTCCTTTATGCAACATACGTAGTACTCTCAGGAACTTCTATTCATGACTCAAGGGGATTCAATCAAGTTCCAAACTCTTAAGGTGGTTGTTGCCTTGCTAGCCACCCTGGTTCCACATTAATGTGTATGTATATATGAAAACTGAGCATCTGACATCAGTAGAATTACCTATGGTTGTCCTTTAAACTCTGGTACTTACCCTCAAGAACTGCTACTACTGAGATGTATAGCACTACAACAAGTAACTTAAGGTACCACAAATAGTCCTGCAACTGAAGACATACAACACTGATCAAATGTGGACTTACAACAGATTTTCGGCCTCGAAATTGCGATTGGAAGCAGCCATTTTCATGCTTGTTGAGCCCACGAACTTTTTGTGCACGAACAGTGGCCTGTGCTCTAATCAGAGCCTGCATGCTGTAAAGTGTTGCAGTTGCTTGTTTACGCACCAGAAAGCCTCTAACAAGTGCTTGTAGCTTCACTAGTCCCTTCAAAGCCTTGAGTGCCTTTCTTGACTGTTTCATAAGACAAAGCACAAAACTTAGTTTTACTAAAACAAACAAGAACAGTGTTTGCCAAACCTTAATTTAAGGTAGGAATAGTACATTAAACACTAATTAATATGTGTCCTTTGGTATATAAACTTGTGTCATTTTGGTTGGATAATGGTGATTACCAAGTATCCTCTAAAGATGGCTTGAATCTTCACGGCGGCCCACCTCTCGCGGCCACCGCCAAACATGGTGCCTCTGCCGTTGCTGGTGAGCCTAACAACCGCCACTGCCGCCTGGGCTGCGGCGACTGCTGCATCAGCCGCCGCGGCGGTGGCTGCAGCCACCGCAATTGCATGCTTGCTCTGCTGCTCCTCTGTTTCGCTGTAAAAGGATCTCAGCCATGAAGCCTCCGCCGGCGAAATGTTCGGCGGTATGGTCGCCGGATTGTTACACAACCCACTTGAGTCTCTGCCGGATTGTCCTAAGCTTCCTTTCTTGTCTTTCCTGTCACCGGAATTCGAGTCTTTTTTTAAACCAAACAGTCCCTTTAACCACCTAGTTGCTCTGCCCATTTTTCTCAAAGATGTTTTGTTTGTTAGGCGTAGATTATGAAATTCTAGGGATACCCAGTTGGAGTTTGTAGTTGAAGAACAACTTTTACAGCTCAGAAAGCTTGAATGTTTTCAAATTGTGGAAAAGTTTACAAGAAAGTAGCTGTGAAAGAAGGAAGTGAGGAGCAAAAACAGAATATCAAGAAAGTTGTAATACAAGAATGCAAGAGGGAGAAGGAATCAGAGGACTGATGGTTTTCAACAAACATTGCAGTTTGAAGATAAAAGGGTGTCCCTTTCCTTGGTGCAGGAAAGCTTTTTACATACAAAGTTCAAAAACTAGGTATAATGAGAACATATCTTAAGGTTTGAACTTCCTGAATTTGGGGATATACAACAAATTAGAGCCAGAGAAAGAGCCAAAGATCTTAAGTGGGAGAAAATGTTGAGAACCCAGATGAGGTTTCTGTTTAAAATGCAGCCACAGGCTCACAGCTCAAGACTTGGCCTCTTTCCACATTGTGGCAAAGTTGAGAAATACTTGAGTTAGAAAATCTCTGATGCTCCGTATAAAACTTTTTAAATGTTAAAAGAAACTTTTTGAAGTTTAGATAATATTTCTAAATAAAATAAGATTTCATAATCCAATTTGATATAAGTAGGATGTTATCACAAAAGTATACAGGTTCGCTAGTTGAAATTGTAAATTTTTCTGACGAATCTTTATTTATAGCCAAAATTTAAACAAAACGATTTGAATTGTATATCTAGGAAAGCGACGGTTGTTTTATAAGAAAGACTAAGATACCCTCTTAAGATACCGTCAATTTTTGGTAAAAGTCAGATTTTCCCTGCTGCATTAGAGTAGCATAAGAGGTGCAGTAACAATGATATTCGCCAAAGTAAAAATGAACACATTATCCATATGGTATAAAATATTTGAAATAGTGTCAAAACTTTGATAAAACATTAGTTTTTCTCAGCTACGACGATGACAGGCATAATAGAAAATGTATCAACATTTCACATTTATATTTCAACGATTTTGTTGCGTGTACATCCGTTTCGTTACGTAATGCCTCGTGGTACGAATTCCACATCAATATTTTCCACGTCGTGAAACCATAGAGTCTGCCTCCAGAATTGACTTTGGACATCAATTACCAACCGTAGCGGCGGCAGTAGCAGTTTTCGGCAAAAAAGATTCGTCTTTTTTCTTTTCCTTTTCTCTTTTTAGCAAAAGCAACCGACTTCAAAAAGAAAACGAGTTATCAATATTGAAAGTAATTACTGGACAAGGATCTTATATGCTACTGTAATAATTTTAGTGACAAAAGTCTGCGACTAAATTTTTTTGTCAATGTCGCTAGACTTTACAGTTGTCATTATTTTATCGCTAAAACATACATAACGACATTTTCAACTTGACATCAGAACAGATCTGTTAAACAAGAGTATCCTAGTTTGAGGTTCCCTATTATAAACCCAACAAAGGGGGTCATTAGATTAGCAAGAAAGTAAAGGTACGCAGAACGTAAACCCACCTTTTTATAGAATCAGATTCTGAAAGATGAGAAAGCAAAAAAGAAACAAAGGGGGAAGGAAGGCAGAAACAAAGTGAAACAGAGGCTCTCGAATTTCTCCAGGACCAAAGGAAAGGGAAAGCACAATGCTTGCTTTCTGGAGCGACGTGTCCTTAAAAAAGAAAGATACCTTGGCGTCCTCTTTCTCTGACACTCTCGTGACTGCTTACCTCTATTTTATGTGCTGGTCTTGTTCATCTCCTTGCATACCAGTTTCATGAAGTAGCCTGCACCCTTCTCGTTGAATATCGTTAGCGACATTTCAGTAAGCATCTTTAACAGTAATTTTAGTACCTTTGTAGTATCGACGATTAGAAGACATTAAACGTGTATAACATGTGTATCGACTATCTTTTGTCGTGATATGAGGATTTGTAGGTTCTTTCTATGATTCGTGTCCACAAACCATTTAGCGCACAATATTTTCCTTTTCTTTTGACCTTGGCAAATGAATGAACCTTACATTCTTCCATTCTTTGTTAACAATTTAAGCTTTTGAGTCTGTGAACTCTGCTGTTTGTTGCTTGCTAAGAGAAGCAAATCACCCCAAACACCAACCAACATGATACATAACACCCCAAGAGAAATGAATCTTGTTCCTTTCTGAGCTGTTGACCATATTCTTTTTTTTTTGGGTACAAGCTGTTGACCATAGCTAAGCAGTGTAAAGTGAGATAGTGCAGAAGAGCCATGTGTGTGAGATTCAAGGTGGTTGGATATAGCCAAGAATATAATGAGGGCTATTCATTGTCTTTTGACAATTTGTACGTATTTGTTGTCGTTAACAATTAAAGGTTTTGTTGGTAATGAATATTTGGCGATAAATGGGGCCAAAATTGTTCATATGAGTTAAATTCGGCTCAACATCAAAAAATTTTGCTTGGTGCAAAATTGTTCATATTGTCTATATCATGTCAAAACCTTAATCCGAGGATAACGCTATATGATATTTCATCTGTTGCAGATCTCTTCTTCTTCAATCTATTTTCGATCGACTAAAATTAGAATGTTGCAGACCTCTTCTTCTTCAATTTATTTATGATGGCGATTGAGTAAAATTGGAAATCAGAAGCTCTTAACACTAGTTATTACATAAATTTCCACTCATCCATTTTTATTTTATTTTTTCACTTTGGCTGTTCTCGTGATCTTATACGAGAAAAAATCAATCACAAACATCCTCTAGGACGCAAACTCCTGATGATCCCTTCAATGCACAACTACGTTAGCACCCCTGCGAGGCAAAAGTTTTCTTCAATGAATGATGAATGTAATATCTCTCTCTCCACATAATTTCTTAAACCCTAGCAATTGAATCAGGCTTCTGTTATTCCATTCTGATGACGCACCTAAGTAAGGTTGGCTTCTTGCTTGCAAACAGAAAGAAACCATATGCCTCTATTCATTGTGCGCCATTAATGCACAGGCCATAATGTCAAACCTTGACACCCCATCTTTAGTTTCTGTTACAGCCGTACCTCATTCAGCCCTTATTGCAGACCATTCCCCCAAAGCCACTGCTATGCTTTGGTCATGTAAAGAAGTAAGAAATCATATGAGCCTCTAGCTGGATGCTTCACTGTGCACTTATTAAAGCAGACATCCCCCATAAAGTGCCTTTTCTTGGATTGTTATTACTTCCTCCTCCTTCTGTCACCAATGATGACTAGTGACTGCAACTCATACCTTCTCATATGGATTGGTGTTGGGATTCTGTTTTTAATTCTTCATTGTCTTCTGTTTTCCTCCTCAACCAATCATCCCTGCAAGTTCTGCCTTCTGCAGTTAAATATATACTTCCAGAGGATCATCATAGCAATGGGAGTACTAGAATTGACAATATCTCTTTTCTTGTTTGTCGAGAAACCCAAAGTCCTTAAATAAAGGGTTGGGTGGGGGTATGGAGGGTTTATTAAATTTGATGAGCTGATTGAAAACAATGAACTGATCTTCTTACATGTTCAGTTTACAAGTATCTTAACAAGAAGAATGCTATTGCCAAAGTTAGTTTACTTTAGCCCAACTTTTTTATAGACTTAGAGCAATGCTTTATTTAGGTGGCTAGCTCCATGCTATTTCTGAAAAAATAAGTGACAACATGGTATAAGAAACTTTTGTACAGAATTTTCAATAGCGAGAACAAAAGAAATACTTTGGTGACAAGCACCCGGTGACTAGTCTCATACAAGGCGACCCAGGTTCGAAGGTTTTTTTAGAGGAGAGTGAAAGAAATGATATAGACAAAAAGGTGAACTGATATTTGAGGCATATATTACATTATATAGGAAAACTTTTTCCTGACTTCTTACATTGGATTTTTCAAACTTTTTCCTGGCGTGCTTTCGGTTTTGAGAGTCCCTTTTTTGTTTTTCCGAACCATATTGATTAAGGCGAATGTACGAGCCAGCACCTCCCAAAAGATTAGTCTGTGAGTTTTTATGAGGAGAAAAAAGAAGAGAAAGAGGGGAAGAAGTTTGGATTCCTTTATCTCGAAATCTTTATTCTCATATTTTGAGAGAGAGAGAACTATCATAACCAATACATTTATAGTACCCACATTATCCTCAATACAATGGAAGACCATATTTCTAATGCATTTTTATGTCCTAAAGCTCGGATGTAAAAAGTTAACATTTCTCAAGAGTTTAAAAGAAAAAAAAAGGTAAAAGGGTATAACCATGTTATCTTTTAAATAATGAAGTAGTAACACTTTCATTATACCCACGTTACGCATAAAAGCCGTGCATACGTACTTTGTTAGAATCGCGGAGACGTGGTAGAAGGGTATAATAATAATAATAATATTGTTCATTTTTCTTTTCTTTCTTCTAGACTTCCAAACAAAGGAAAGAACAATACTTTCTTATCTCTCTTAAACTATGAGAATAAACAAACTGTACGTGCTATCGTATCGTCGACAAATTTTAACGACAACGACTTTCGCGATGCTGGCCCTTTTTTTTGTCAAAAAGAATCAAACCCTCGTGACAATTGATGGCATTAAATAGAATCTATATGCCCGTTAACAAATAGGTTTGGAAAAACCAGATTGGCTTGCATCACCATATATATTTCTTCTCTGGGGGTACTGATCATCAAGGGGCTTACGTTTTCAGATCATGAAAGTATCAAATCAAAAGGACAGAATTTGCATGCACCGTGGTTTGAATTTTGTTTTACAGCTAAAGAACAAGGTTCTGCATATTACAGAGGGTCAGCCACGTGGGTGCACATTTTCATGTCATCTTGCATTATGAGTTTGCGAAGTTACTGTGAATAAGACAAGTCGGTCTCGAGCATAATTCGAAAATAGCAGCAGGTTCAGCTTTGAAGTAGAATGACATGACTGTGTCTGTACTTAGTACGATCGAGCTTCTTCTCTCTTTTTGACACTTAACGAGAGAACTTCATTTAGTTAAGGATGTGCATTCTGGGATCAAGATTACATGCACCTTTATATGCGGAAGAATTATTACAATCATCTAGCAACAACTTTGAAATCCAGAAAGGAGCGGCCAAATGAACGGTACTAGACTACCATTGTCGCCTGGCAGAGATAAAGTGTTTTTGTCACATGTTTTCGCATAAGCTTTTCCACCTACTAGGCTATACGCTCTCCTTGAGCACTCTCTATCGTCCAGTAACGGCCAAACAAAGAGGGTGAATAAGAGTTTCAAAAATTATGTGATTATTTTTTTCCTTTTGTTGGACGGTGAGGGGTATCATTGGAATAACTTTAACGTCAATCAAGACTGAGTCCCCTCCCTGAGCGATCTTAAAGCGCACCCCCCACATCGATCTGGTGCAGTTAGAGGAAAAAAAAAATTCCCCAGGTGCAGGCCGCAAGTTTTGAACCTAAAAAGTCAAGATAGCGAGCATATACCTTCTTCTTGACTATCAGGCTAACCTCTTCGGGTTAAAAAACTTACCTAAGGTGAATGACAGGGAATAGACCCCTAAAATTGGCTCAAATGGCTGCCGTTAGCAAAGCTCTGGTATCACACCAATTTCTACCGGTCATTGCAATCTACGCCATTCGAGGCCCTATATATGGTTATAAACCAAAAACTTGGGGTATACAACAGTTTGAGACCACATTTCATTCCAGCCTTGGACACCTATCTTGAAGAGAGGCAAACTATGCTACAATACCTCAAGACTAATTTATATGAAGCAAAAAACAGGATCAAACAATATGCAGATGCTAACAGAACTGAATGTGCATTCTTAGTGGGTGATTTTTTGTATCTCGAGTTGCAGTTCATACGGACAATCTATGTACACTGGCCATTCGCATGAATCTCAAGCCATCACCAATGTCTTATGCACCCTATGAGGTCCAAGTGCGCATTGGACCGGTGGCTTACAAATCGAAGCCACCACCCACAGTAGTTGTTCACCCTGTATTTCTTGTTTCCTTGCTCAAGAGAAAAATGGGTACTAACCTCAGTTTTTCGATGAAATTTCCTACTGAACAAACTTTGCCTCCTACCCGAGTTGTAGGAATATTCCTTCAACCCAGTGTATAGTGACAATTAATAGTCGTCAAATGTTTCTAGTGGCTTTTCCTCTAACACATTTAGCGACAATTATTAGCAGCACTTTTTAGCGTCACTAAATAAAAGTTACAAAAAATATTGAGAGACGATTGATTGTCGCTATATAGGGGGTAGGAGGAAGATTCCTCCACCCAGAGTAGCAGTCAAATTTTTCCCTTTCCTACCACAGGTCCAGAAGCCCAACTCCTCATGGATCTATTGATGTATTAGACCGTCGAATGATTCGGATTCGGCGAGCTCATTCTCCTGTGGCTCAAGTGCTAATTGAATGGTTAAACATGGTAGATGGATAGGAAGCTTGGGAAGACTGGGCCATTATTAGACGTCGTTTTCGTCCTCCTCTTCTTCTTCCTCGGGGCGGACAACCCACATGACCGGTGATGGCCATGGCACCCCACATATAATTTTTTTTTAATACTTTTTTAGATAATAGATAAACATATTTCAATAATTATGAAAGTTTCACTGTATTGTAAAATAAATTACTTACGGTTTTATTTTATTGTATTTTTTACTCTTTGTGCCACCGACTGTCATATATTTTTCTTTCTCATTCCCTTGCTCTATCTTCATTTTTTCAAATTCCAAATTCTAAAACTTCAAATTACAAAAAAGAAAAAAAAACTAGGTGATTAATATTAGTTCTTTTTTTTTAATTTAAATTCTTAAAGTATGTTAATTTACACGTTACTATTGTAGCCATTCAATTGATAATAGCATTGGTAATATATCTATACATTAAGAAGTAAGCTTCTTTTATGTAAGATTAGTAATTTATTACTGAATAACCTTACCAAGTTAAATAAATCGCTATGACTAGTAAAATTATATGATTACTAGTAAATTGAGCAATCCATTTTACATTTAACGTATTCAATAGTGATGTTAATTATAATACATATTTAATTTGTCATGTTTTACGTGAACTTGAACCTTCTAAAATTCTTTTATGTTAGCCATAAAAAAAATTTATGACTTTTTGGCACCCCGCGATTAGACTTTCTGGATGTTCCTCCTCCTTTTCTTAACTCTCTCTAGCTGTTAATTCTCATTAATCCTAAAAAAATTACCAAAAACCATAGCCAGTTCGGTAGTGTCTCTACAGTACACATCACACCACCACGCCATAAAATGGGTTAAACATAGGCAGGAGGGAATACACTCCATGTGAGGGTTTGGTTAGCTAAATCCGCCAGCCTCGACGCTCTTGTATTTACCACTTTTGTTCACCTCCCGGACGGCCTTACTTCCCTCTTGCTTTTGACATGTACGGTGGAGTTTTGTCCCGGTGAATTCCTGTAACCTAAACTCTCTTATGTATATATTATTATTAGTGTGTTCGACCCAAAAAAAGAATACACTCCATGTGAGGGACACACTGACATTAACAGTCTTTGATTAAGTAGTGCAATCATGCTGGACCATTGAATATTTTCTCCACATGCATATGCCAAAACAAAGTAAATATAGGCCTTTGAAAAAGAAAATGTCTCTTTCCACACGTATTATCTTTATCCACGTGCTTAGTTGCTGCAAAAAAGACCATGTAATATCGTTCACTCACATTTTATACAAACGAGTAAAAATGAGAGCGTGAAAGGCATAGTCGAGCAAAAAAACAGGTCTTCCTTCCTTTATGCTCAGCTCGATGGGCAGGATTAAAAAGGATCAACGATAGATGTTGACCGTCTCACCAGCCCTTAACTCCGTTCTTTGATACAATATCGTAAATGCACGGATGCATCGTCTTCCAATTGGCTAAAAGCTATTGAAGTTTCGGTGCTTTTAGTTTTATCATTAAGTCATTCGCTTACTCCGAACTATGCTCATTCTCTCACGCTATTGTAAGCAACATTCAAATAAATTTTCTGTCAAAAGTTCATAAAGGAATTAGTCTTATGGTCAAGGCCGTTATTCCGGAATAGAATAGAGGTTCTAAAAACAAGCACAAGTTCTCTTCTCATGACACTTGGAAAACTTAAGCCGACCCCACGGAGGTGCTATAACAGATTTAGCGATACTTTTATGCCGCTAATATGGTTTTGCAGCTTTGAATAAAATCTATAGCGACCATAATACGTCGCTATAGTTATCCGGCAACGTTTTTCTAGTTCCAAACCATCATTCTCTGGCTACTCGTTCTTCTTTGTACTGTGAAACATCTCTAATTGCGACTGTGCAAACTGGGTCATGCAAAAATGGCGAATCCCGAAGCGTCGAGTAAATCACCTTCCCAAACAAGATGAACTGTCTAAACCCTTACCTCTCGTTATACCCACTGTTGCCGGGGAAAAAGGGTTCGTTGCCACGTAGAGGTGCCACAAAGGATGCAGTCTGAATCAGCTTCCAAGTAAACAAAGTGGGAGACAACAAGGATGGAGTAAGGGCTGAGAGCAAGGCTCTCCAGATAGGTCGCGAGGGCTGGCAGCGCAGCCCAGGCAAGGTGACGACGAACAAGGCCGACGGTCGACAGTCCGAGTCAACGGTGCAGCGTCAAGGGTCCGATGTCAGGAGTCCAAATGTATTTCTCTCACTAGAAATCAAGAGAGAATAAGTTTTAGAGAGAGAAAGTGAAATGTCGAAATGAGATAGAGGTCTCTGAATAAGCTCCAAAGTTCACTATTTATAAGGAAAATTGTGCATGTGTCATCAACTGACACGTGTCATCCCCTAGGAGCGACACATCACCAGGGGGTCCAAAGTTCCGATTCTCCGTTGGACTGCCGGTCCCCGAGTTCGTGCTGCCCTGCCCTTGCAGCATCCTTCTGCCTGTCTGAGGAGACTGACCATACCGCGGTAGCATGGTCAAAGTAGCTCGTTGCCCCAGCCTCCAGTCCAAGCTCTTACTGAATCCCACGAGATGCGTCAAGAGATGCGCGGAGATCCTGACAGTAGCGAAGGTTGCCCCAGTAGCCAACTGTCAGGCGGGCTAGGCGCGATGCCCTCCGAGGACCTGCTCCCGTCTCGGAGTGACCCGGGGGTCATTGCCCTGGCGGTGTCGATGATCAATGGTAACATGAGCGGCCATGCTCACAGCTCAATGCTCAGAGTCCGTGGCGAGGGGTTCTCGTGCCGAAGCACTACGAGCAGAGCCCCCCGTGAGTCCGTCGGGTGATTGTGCTGGCAATGGCCTTAGGGTTGTGAGCCCATCCCCGTTGCGAAGGCCGGAGCCTCCGGTTGATTGTGCCCGCGAGGGCTGGAGCCCATCGGTTGATTGTGCTGGCGAGGGCCGGAGCCCCCGGTTGAGTGTGCCGACGAGGGCCTTAGGGTTGTGAGCCCATCCCGCCGCGAGGGCCGGAGTGGCGACGAGTGTCGCAGAATGGTACCAAGATGCCGATGCGCGTCCGTGCATGACGGTTGTTGCGGCAATGATGTGCGGGCGACAACGGGCATCACGCGACCACTGGTGATGAGTGAGCATTGCAGAATGCGTTGAGTGAGATGATAGCAGCGGCAAGCAGGTTCCCTCCCCCAAAGACAGGGGTGGCCGACCCCCTTCCAAGGAGGGTGGCCGACCCCCTTCCAAGGAGGGTGGCCGACCCCCTTCTCAGGGGTGTGGCCGACCCCCTTCTCAGGGGGGTGGCCGACCCCCTTCTCAGGGGGGTGGCCGACCCCTCGGAGGGAATCTGCACTTTGAGTTTGATCGACGTCCTGATGCTCGAGGCACGGAGTGCTTTGACCGACTAATGATGTTGAGTAATTTTGACTGACAAGCGGGTGACGTGTCGTGCAATAGGGGTCCCTTAGTGGGCCTGTGGTGCGGTCCGAATAGGTTGTGAACACCCACCAATGCCGATCTGCATAGAACCCTCCAATTGCAGAATGTATGTAACAAGACGTTTTATTTGCTAACAGTTAATTGTTGATCTCTTAACGAGACAAAACGTACATGTTTTTGATATCCTGGTATCTTTTGTATGGCAGTTCCTGTCTGATTGTGGACTTTTATGAGCACAGAAGACGCTGATAAGAGAGAGATTGTTCTTGTTGAACTTGAATTGGTAATTCTAGAACTTATATGTAGTCTTTCTTGGGTATGCTATGACATTGTAGATGCTTAAGAAGGAAATATCGTACTCCCCCATTTCATGATTTTGCTTACCTTTGAGTCTTTGAGTTTTAGTTTCTTAGAGTGGAATCTGTACGTGTTAACATTGAATTTACTTTTTGTCAAGCGTTACTTATTTGGTGAGTACTCATTATTGATCTCTATTCACTGTTTAGATGATCGAATTCTGTCCTAGAAATTCGGTAACGGTCAAAATGGGAGAAAAATTATGATATGCAGGGAGAAACTGTTTGTGGTTCAATTCTCACTTGATGACAAAAAGTGTAGAGAAGACTAGACAGGAGCACGAGAACCTCCCAGTAGAATTGTTGTTTCTTCGCTGTTTGTTTATATCTATGTTGGGAAGAACCAAGTTGAGTAGCATTTGGCAGTGGACATGTGATTGTTACATGCATAAAACACGTTTGTCCTTGTAAGCTAGGAAATTGATGGGTTTTTCTTTGTTCAGAATGTAAACAATCTTACTGCCGTCTCAAGATCTTTCGAGATAGAGAATCGCATTTTGTGCACTTTCTCAAATCCGAACTTTCCTTTTTCTCGAAAGGAAAAGAAAATACGTTGTTTAGAATTCAGTACAATTATATAGAATTTAATTCCTAACATAACCATCTCCCGAGATATCAGCAATCAGCGAAGGTTCCGGCTCCGTGGGACATTGCTTGAGCCATTCAAATGCCTTTTCTTGATTCAGCCCCATGCTAGCCAGTTAGTCTGCACTTTAGTTACCTTAACTCATGACATGTAGGATCGTTGATTTTCTTGCTCTCATAAGAAATTGGCAATCTCTTCTGAGGTTTCCCAGGAGGTGGAAAGGTTTCACTTGGTTAGCAAGAGGTTCTTAGCTTCCATCTGTCAAGTTTTAGTCTATGATAAATCGGTATCCATTATGATGCCACGTAGCTCTGGTTCAAGGCTGGTGCATTAAAGTAGGGATCCGCAAAAGCCTCCTAGCCATTCACCTTTCTCATTCCGTATGAGCCCTCCAAATAATTAGCCTTACCTGCAGAAGCAACGCCCGTTTAGTTAGTCTATGGCTTTGAGTATCTTTTTTCTCTGGTTTACCAAAAGCTGTTGACAGTTCCACAGCCAAGTTCAGAGTTTGCTTCCATAAGATAAGGGTAGCAGTTACCCCTAAATTGCTCCTCTTTTTTTCTTTCTGGTTTTCTGATTGTGCCACATGACGAAAACTGGATAAGCATCTCTAAGGCATTCCTGCAAACAACTCCTGGTTCTTTTTGAGACATCCCCATCTTTTAAGTCAACGGCCTAAGCAGAAATGCATTGGTTGCTAATAACAGAAGTTGCATATAGTAGTATTCACTCACTTGTGTGGCATCCCTGTGCAGCTGCGTGATTTAAATGGTCAGTTGAGCACTACTTAAAAGGAAAGCTACGCTACTTTCTCAGAATTGCTTCTTTCCTGAACTGGGTGGGATGGGGGTGGTTTGTTGGATGGGTGAATAGTACGTCGTCCTTTGCATCAATCACTCTGGATGGCCTCACCATGTCATATTGAATATATCTATCTACAAACACACCTGTTTACGTATGCATGTATATCTATACTTGGGGAAATTTGATATTAGATAGCATGTGCTTGTATATATGTCGTAGAACCAAAATAACGACGGTTGATGCCATTGAGATTGGAAAACCTATAGAAGATTCTTCTCCGAAACCATGGATACTTGCAGTAGTTTCGCAAAAAGGGCAGAAGGCTACCCATTGCCGAATTAATGTAGCTTTTGCCATTCGTTTGTGCTTGATAAAATTTGGTATGATTGTGTTATTGGTCAGTATATTCTGTTCCTTAGTCCATCAGATCAGTTAATGCTCATTTGGTTTGATTCTGTTCAAAGGTGGTAAAAGATTGGGTCAAGCAAGCGACTCTTCTTAATGGACATCAATCAAATTGTTGAGAGCTGAAATACGGCCAATCTTAACTTTTGGATCTTATCGACTTGGGGCTAGTATGAAGTTCTCTCATCTCTCTCATTTTTTCTTTAAAGCACTTCTTTAGCTCTTTGTGATATCTCTCTTTCACACAGTCACACACACGCGCGCTCTACCACACAAACATGCACACACACACACACACACACAAACACAGACACGCAAGAAGATAGTCTCACCAGGACACAAACACTCACATTGGGACTAATGCTGACAGACATAATCCCGAGTCTGATATTGATACTCTCTGCATTGTGTCATCCTATGTAAATAGAGAGGTGATATATTGTCATTGCATTCATACAATTTTCGGGGAATGCTTTTGTTTTTTCTTCTGTTTTACATGATGCTTTGGTCGCATGAATCAATTTATAGGACCATTTCTTTATTAATTTGCATAACATCTTGGCACACATGGTGGAAGCAACTGAACTACAAGCAGTTCCAGATGTCCCAGTTATGAAATTCGATTTTTGTGGTGTATGAATTGATTTCTATATGTGAGTACATTTCTTGGTTGGCTTTTGTATTGCAAAATCCACCTTTTTTTCCCTTGGTTGAATGGGGGCTATTTGCCCCCAACAAACATGCTTAAAACGTTCTTACCTTTGTTGTGTCCCAGTGCTGCTTTTTTAACATCTCGAAGCGTCTGTCCAAGTTGTCCTTCCTCACAAACAATATTTCAGTTGAAAATGACATTAATGTAAGAAATCTACTTGCAGGACCTTGATATCACTAATAGGTCTATATCATGCAATGTTGATGAGCAGAATGTCCGGAGTCTTAACGGATGCAGAGTTGCCGATCAAATGCTTAGACTTGTTCCTCATATTGAGTAGAAAGGAGAAACTGAATCTGCATTATGAACAGAAATGAACTTTTGGTACTGTTATTCCTTTCTTAATTCTTTATACTTTCTGTCGTGTAGCATCTGCAGATGACTCTCAGATGTTTGAAATTTTGGGCTAAAAGCCGCAGCATTTGTTGAAATCTATGTTGGGAATGCCGTGTTAAACATTTCGGCTAGGTTTGACAAATTTTTTTTCCTCTTTTTTTTTTCAGTTTTTAAAAACTGAAAAAAATAGGAGCGTTTGGTAACCATTTTTTTTTTCAGTTTAAAAATCAGTTTTAAACTGAAGAGTAAAAAAAAAAAACTCCAGAAACTGGTTTTTTTTTTCACTTTTGTTTTTTTTTTCTTAGACCACCACCACCACCCTCCCACCGCCGGCAGCCACCTCAGGCGACCACCGCCGGCCGCCGGCGACCACCGCCGGAGACTGCCGGCAGCCACCTCCTGCCGCCGGCGACCACCTCCGGAGACTACCGGCAGCCACCTCCGGCCGCCGGCCACCACCGCCGGCGACCACCGGCAGCCACCTCCGGCCGCCGGCGACTGCCGGCAGCCACCTCCGGCCGCCGGCCACCACCACTACACCCCACCACCGCCACCTCAAACCACCAAAAAAAAAAAAGACAAAATAAAAAGGGTTACCAAACATTAAAAAAAAAACCTAAAAAAAAAAAGGGGTTATCAAACACCCACTTGTTTTTATAAAAAAAAAAATTTAAGCTGCTCTTTAAAAAACTGCTCTTTAAAAACTGAAAACCAAATTTTTTTTTTTTGTCAAACGAACCCTCATTTATGCAGATTATCTTCCCTATATTATGTATATTGAAGGTGTAAATCGGAATTTTCATTCTTCGAGTTTGCCAATTTTATCCTAAAGCGAACCCCAGTATGTTGTTTTCATGTTTCTTCAGGGTTTACTCCAAGTGGCGTTGGCCTAACCCCGTGATGCTATGCCCATGAAGAATATCGATTTCCAAAATGGGTTCTGGTAAAAATCCTTTGGAGCAGACTCATCATATACCAATTGTTAGACCGGCATATCCTCGCATGACCTCTTGTTAATTGTCTAAGTCTTCTCTCAGTAATGATTAGTCAGTTTTATATTGTCACAAGAAATGCCAGGTCAGTCAGATCACAATGATCTATGTACATTATTTGATTACCTTTTTCTATTTTCACTTAATGTTTTCTTGTTGCGTATTCTTTTTTTTCTTTTCTTGCTGGCAAAAGCTAGAGGCAATTTATACAAGTAGAGTTCTTGATCACCAATGTGGGGTGGTCATCCCACTTTGTCCCAAATAAGAAGGTAGGAGGGTGTAGCCATATTACAAAAACTTCCTTCTAAGTTGTAGTCGTCTTGGCTAGGGAGTCTGCCACCTTATTTGCCTCTGAATAGATATGCTTTACCTCAGATATACAGTCCTGCTGAAGTAGAGTCCTGCAATCCATAACCAAGGTAGTGGAGATTTGGTAGTGGCATTGTGTGCGAGTGTCGTTATGCTGTAAGCCAAACTGAACATGGCCAACTAGGAGCACTCTTTTCAAGCCATTCTTTATCTGGACCATATAAACATTATTTGCAGGTTAACATAACTGCTTAAAATGCTGATGACCTGTTGGTTTGGAAATGCTGGGTTGGATCTCAATCGAGTCAGCTGACTCCTGAGGTAAACACAGTTTCTTCAAACTTGGTTATGAAAGAAAACATTGGGTCATCTCGTGGAATAATGCATCCACCCCCTTTGATATAGCATTGCAAGCTATATTTTATTGCCTCAAATGAGAATATGTAACTTGGGTTTTATCTTACATATCGTTGGTTGATAAGTGCCCTTTTCTAATAAGGAATCTACTTTATGTTATATATATCCTTTTGTCCTGGTGCTCTGATAACTATGATGCAGGTGGAGTGGGACACGTCACATATCAACAACGTGCATGGAAAAAACAAGCATAAGTTGAATGTCACAAGTTTGATATACATGGGACTGTTGATAGTTTTGGACATGCAGTAATATGTACGCCTTCTGGAAACTTGGGACAGAAATCTCTCCATCATATATGTTCCCAGACGGAAAGGATGCTCTCGTCCAACATACAGATCTGGACGATCTTGTTGAACATTTCGTATTCATGAGCAGTTCGACACGACAACTCATGCACCGTAGGTAGTAGTGAGGGCATAACTCCCTCTTCTCATAGAACACATAAGAGGATTTGAATTTACGATGATGAAGGGATGTCAAGTAAGCTAAAGAAACTGTCAATCCAGCATCGTGCATGGACAATAATCCTGTTCTCCTGGGAGCATGTTCAGAGGAACGTCTGACAGTTCTTACAAAGGAATAGGATTTGAACCTTTGGGAGCAGGAAGTGTGGAGAAATATATCATGGTCGAGGCTTTTGAACACTCTGGTGATAACAGTGCCTTAGAAAATGTTTTTTTCCGGGAATGACTAGGGAATATCAATTAGCTGGCCAGTTGAAAAATGTCAGGCCAGCATAAATCGGGATGAGAACAAAAGGACAGAATTAACTACTACAGAAATAGCCAATACTTGGTCTGGGAAGAAGCTGGATTCTTTGCGGCAGGATTCTGGTACACTTTTTGAAGCATGTGTGTCAAAAGCTGTTAGTGAAAGGGATGCCAGTGATTGTGATCTCCGAACATCAAAGAGCACGGTTGTATGGTAGCAAATAATTGCAAAACGGGACCGCTCGTGGAGTTGGAGGTTTCTTTTCTTTATCTCTACCTTCTTGTTTCCTCGTGTTTATCTGTCACATCTCGGGCCTTCTACTCACTTCATGTTCTTGTTATACCCAGTTCAGGTTCTTGTTACTTGTCTTTCCTGCATTTGTATTGTTGAAACCAAACGTTGCATGTCACGTGCTTGAAGTAAGGGATGCTGCAGAATTAAGTCTGAAGGCCTGTGCTTTCAAACTCTGAACTTCATTGGGGAATTTTGATGCTGTCAAGTTGTGCTTTTCATCAGCTGTTTTTCTTGGTGGCTTTTGCTGCAGGCTTGTAGCAGGTGAAATTCGACGGTGGGAGCTTTAAGCTCGTAATATCAGCTGATTGTTGCTGTTGATTGTTTGCAAACTTGAGGGACACAGACTTTTTTATCTCTGCCAACTTGGTATTTAACCAATCTTCTTGACTGACTTTCATTTGTCTAACACCCTTTTAAACAGTATGCAGATCTTTTCCATTCCACGCATTGGTTGTGATCGGAAGGTCCTGCAGTTTGCCCGGTTGTGTTCTGTGTAACTATAGGTGTTTCCATGTGGTTCTGCAGTATCCCTCACGATTGTATTCTGAGGAATTGGTGATAGCCAACGATTTCTGTAAACGTTGTGGGTTGTAGTAGGTGGTGTTGTGGAAGACTAAAAGTTCGTTTGAAATTGATTCTTTCAAAACGGTTTTTATTTATTTATCTAAATACAAAAAGTTCTCAAAAAATAGTTTCAATCTGCTTCTAGCATCTAGCATGATCATGTCCTAGTTTGGCAGAACTTACGATAACACTTGCTGAAAACTATGGAAGGCGATTGGATAAATAATGTTGAAAACAGTTTTAAAAAAAGATGGCCAAGAAGGACATCATAGAATATGCAAGATTCTCAATATTTTCTTCTAGCAAAAATTTCAAGATAAGCAAACTATTTATCGTGGCTATTTTTTCGCTCTTTTGTATTAATACACCCTTTAATATTTCTAAAAAATGATTCGTTAGCTAACCTCCAACAATATTAACAACCCTATAATTATTTTTATCACTATCTTTTCCGACTAGTCAATGGTCTCTTTTAGTAGGACCAAAAAAGTTTATTGTCATTAGCAGATAATCTCAAATAGGCCATTCAATGTTATTTAGTTTATTATAGGAGAGTAATTTAGTACTTTTGTTAGTTAAACGTATTTCTTCATAGTTGTTAAAAATTATAAACTACAAAATTTTGGTTTACGGTTTTAAACACTTAATGTTGTTTTTTTGCCAAACACCGCACAGATGCGTTGAAACCTGTTTAAAACAATTTTGACCATTTTAGAATCAATCTCAAGTACCTTCTCAGAGCTTGGTCGGAATTAGTTTTGAAATGAGATATACTTGATTTATTTTGGATTGAGCAGTTGCTAGGCATTTGGCAAACATACAAATTCGATTAAATCAGCTTTCAAAAGCTAAAACACTAATTAGATAATAATCCAAGAAAACCATGAGTACAGGATTGATCATCTTTCATAATCAGGGTTGACCAATTAAATTACTAAAATATCCAATTAGTTACAAAGATCTTAAGCACCTTTTATTCAAACTCTAATATTTGGTTATATTGCCACATTGAAATTGCTTTCAATAATTTTACTCAAATACCATCCAAAATTTAAAGCTAATCTTGCTAAAAAAAATAGATTAAAGCTGATTTTGAAAATATGATCAAGATTTTATCTGAAATTTACTTTCGAAAATCAATCCCAAACCTGCTTTCAAGATGCCAAAAATTGTATTTGCAGCAAATGCTTGTAAGTTGTAAGGATCACTCTCTTTTATTATGGGCGTAGGGACATAAAACAGAAGATAATCTCATTGGGCTTGCTTGGGTTTGCTTTAGCCTCTGTTGGTCGCCATACGAGCCCAAACTTAATTAAGTGGGCTCGCAGTGCCATGGCCCACGAACACCTGTTCCAAAAAATAAAAAAAAAAATGAAAAAAAAAATCTGCCCCTTAATTTTTTTTTTTTGGTTACCAATCTGCCCCTTAATGACCTTTGTAACATACATGCCTCTTGTATCACATTCCTTGGTGGGAAAAAAATAAAATAAAATTAGTGGTTCTAGACCATTGCACCGGCTAATTCCGAGCTTGTTCGGGTCCCATCACATTTGCGTTCCCCTCTTCACGACTCCAAAGGTCCTAAGACTACTTTCTCGTCCTTGGGAGTTGTTCAATTGCAAATTTTGCTCGTGTAATTTGGAATTTCTTTTTTTCTTTCACTCAATGTCAGTGATGAGTTTAGCGATAACTATCAAGAATAATGTACTACGTGATAGTCGGCCAAATAGATGATATGTCACTTTGAAGAAGAAGAAGAAGAATGCCCCCATGCAACATTCTTATTGTTTCACTTCCATGCCTATTTATAGAAACAAAAAACTAGCATTTCATACATCAGTTATTCGAGTACAAGACACCTTGTAGATAATAACAAGAGAAGATTTGATTGATATAACTTCTCAAGTATTATCCCTCATGTTCTAATACTCTCTCTCAAACTTATGGAGGTTTGGTTCCAAGCTTCCTAATTTGATATTTGATACCATACAAAATAAGGATAAAATTGTTGTCATCGTGACCCACGACCGAAGAAGACTTGAGCCTTTAATAGGCTAATGAAAGATAAGGTCATTCGTACCATTAAAGAATCCCTCAAGAGTTAACATTGTGCTCTCCATAGGATGAAATATCCATGCTATAGTTTGTTAGATTGGTACTCCAAATTAAACAAAAAATAAAAGAGAAAAAATATATCGTTGACGGTGAAATGACACACTGCTCTATCGAGTTTAGAGAAACGTATATCGTGACAATTGAAACCTCCTGAGGGAGGTTACAGCAAGAGATTATTATTTTAATAAATGCAAATCGAACAAGAAAAACTTACAAAAAAAAATTATACAAAGAAGGAAGCCCACGAGGAGCCCCCTGCCGTCATGGCGAGTATGATAAATAGGATCCAAGTATGCAAGTGACAAGAATTCAACACAAGCTATTGTCGTATCTGAACTCTAATACAATACGAAAAGTTACTAATTACTCTAAAAAATGCTTTAACACACTCTCTTTAAATAGACAACTTATTGCCATAACACACGCCAAGGCAACCCTTAAACTAGCATATCGCAGGGTACAACTCACAAGTTGTGCATTTGGATACACACGCAGTACACAAAGGCATGTTTGCATGTATATATTGTTTTCGTTTCACGTACCATGCTTTGTGGCAATGTGGCCTCATCATACGCAGTTGGCAGCGTGGGGGCCTCGCGTGTCGACCCTAGAGGGGGTAGAGCATGATGGGAGAGTAAATGAAGTCCTAGCCAACATGCCACAATCAGCTCTCTCCTCTAGGTGCCAAGCAGAGAGTTACGTGTGCAGCTTAACTGGTTCTAAGTGGAGCAAATCATGGAGCTCAGAGAAGACACTTCTCATGCAGAGCGGCTGAGAAGTAGAATATTCATCAAGTAGTGTGTTGGGCTCTGCTTGTTGTTTGCTTAAAGGTCGATAAAGGCTAGAGCTTCATGCCCTAACCCTTCATTTACATTGCTTCTGTCACAATACATTCCATACTTTCCTTAAAAAAAATTCTATAGCATACTTCCTTATCAAACTTCACGCGTTCTTTGGAAGGTCAAAACTTGAGATAAACGGACTCTTAGCTCTGTCCCGTAAGTTCAAGAAGTGGCATCTAATTAAGTTGACATAACGAACAGTTAGAAAATTTTAGATAAGCTAGCCGTTATTGTTGGTTGTTGTAGATAAGTTCTCTATAATCGTGCGTCTGAATATTTCACGTCGTGCATGATTTCTTGTAATTTCTTAAACTTACATCAGTACCATTTAGGAAGTTCGATGTAAAAAAGTTCGTTGTGCAGGTGCAGTCATAGACAACTTATATGCGGCTACACACCCTTTCCCTAGGTAGAAAGTATTAAAGTAGTATTAAAGTTGGGGTCTGCTTGTTGTATAGACAAGAATGATGGAGTGGTTTGTGGGTGATGATGGTGTTGTTGGAGGGTGGTGTGATTGAGAGAATGGCAGAAAGTTTATATATAGAAGAGGAGAAATTCAGATAAGGACACAATACAGATACTTCTTTTAATATGTGAATTTCTAACAAGGGTTACATGTGGGAAGCATGATGGTCTAGAATGATGTTGTCCATTTATTGTTTATGTATTTGAGATGAAAAAAAAGAAAAAGAAAACCATGTTTGCTTCACCCCTACGTTCATGGCGAGAACAAGAATGTCCTCTCAGCTCTTCAGAGGGGCAGCTGTACGTAGCCTGTGGGGACTATCTATGAGGCTCAATCCAGCCATGGCTTCCTTGACCATGCTGTTTCGTGACTCACATATAGCATTTGACAATGCATTCTTTAGAATAATATTCATGTGAAGATGATATGAGGAAACATGTTATGTGTTCTTTGAATAAATAAGGGTGATTATCGTGGCAATTTGTAAGTAGTATTCTAATAAGCTAAGGTTTTGTACAAGTTATTACAATATTGAGCCACGTGGGTATATCTTGTAAATGGAAGAATACGTTAACCTCTTTGAGGTTTTAATTTAGTACACTCTGCTCCCTTCTAGTTCTGAAAATTACCCGGTCCTCCCTCTCCTATATCTAGCTGAAATGCCGCTAAACAAGATCATGGTTTTGACAAGACAACCCTCAATAATTACAAACAAAAATTAGAGATGCTTAAGCTCCTTTACGTCGACGTGCTACATATTCGTCACCACGATGCGTCCACCGTTGTTTCTATGTCCACCAACACACCAACAACATATGGCCACCAAACTCTCGTCTACGACCGCCTTTAATTGGAGGTCCTAAATTATTAAAAATCCCCATAGATGGGAGTCAATTGAATCTAGCATTTGAAACATACAGTAGAGCAAAGACTAACGGCTCTGTTTGATAACATTTTTTTTTCAGTTTCCAAAAAAAAATAAAAATAAAGAGCAGCTTATTTAAAAATAAAAAAAAAACAAATGGGTGTTTGATAACCCAGTTTTTTTTTTTTAGTTTTCTTTTTTTGGTGTTTGATAACCCATTTTTTATTTTGAGTTTTTTTTTGTGATGGTTTGCGGTGGTGGGGCGTGGCGGTGGTTGCCGACGGTGAGAGGGTGATAGTGGTGGTCTCAAAAAAAAATCAAAACTGAAAAAAAAAACTCATTTTTGGAGTTTTTTTTTTCTTTTTCAGTTTAAAAACTAAAATTTTAAATTGAATTATCAAATGCGTTTATTTTTTCTAGTTTCTAAAATTGGAAAAAAATATGAGTGTAAAACGGGACCTAAATTGGATGTCAAATTATTTCCTCATCCCTTCAGACCATCATGTCCTAAACATCATTATTGAGAACTAATGATGTATGGAGGCCACACGCCAACTACACAGCTTGTATGGAGGCCACATGCTAACTACACAGCTCAAACCCCAATCACCCAAAGTCCTCCAGTACCCTCTAATCCGTACGACACTAAAGTCCCTTCATCTGGGTGTACAGAAGCTGGAAATCATGATGCTGGCGGTGGCCGGATGTGGCTTATGGATGCTGATGAAGGAAAACACCACTGACGGACAAAAGAATTGAAGAACGGAGGAAAAAAGCAAAGGTACTGGAGTAAAACTGTCAAATAATTATGAATATCGACAGCAAAGTAACACGAAGGGGGGTTGTCACCAAAAATTTAAAATAGGGGAGTTTGAAGTAATTTTCACGACCAGAAAGGAGCCAAGTGTATCTGCCGGAAACATCAAGGGAGGCGACCGTATTTTACCCTATAAAATGTCGTACTTTGGTGAAAGACATGACTAGTTCCATAAAGCTGAATTTGAAAGTTTACTAAAATTTAATCTAAGGTTGCTTGCTATAATCAAACACAAAAGACTTTATTTCTTTATAATGAAGAAGCTGTAAGCCTGTAATAGCACAAGTTCCATGAGGAGATAAGTGCTAGCCAAAACCTTTCAAGTTGCAGCAATAGTTATCCAAATTATCCCAAAGCTGATCTCATACCTCTCCTCCACTGTCTTTGCTTCCACAACTGAGTGTCAGTTGTATATATATTTTTTTGGTTTGCCTGTCTTCTAAAATGTTGCTTCTTCCTCCGATCAATAACATGTAATATTGCCCATTACAAAGCTATATTTTATATATCCACCATATCATGGTTATGAGTAGACGTGAATTGTTTGATAACATTTGAACCAAGTTAGGAACATCGTATTGTAATTGACGCTTTATCTTTTATCATAACGAGACTCAAACTTACGACTTTGTGCGAAAACTATTACCTCAATCTCATAACTCTCGCATGTCTTGATTGCTTCTTCTTCGTATTCAAAATGTCTTTGATTGCTTCTTCGTATTCAAAATATCTTGACGAAGAAGTGAACAAAACCTTTACGTCAATCGAAAGGTAAGGTAGTGACAATTCCTGTCACCAATTTCCCCCTCCATATGCTTGATTAGTTTGACCACTCACATAATTATAGGAATAAGCCAAAAGACATGGGCAAGATCAAGGTGTGAAGGAGCCATTATTTTTATAGAACATTAATTAAAAAGTATTGCAACTCCCAAAAGTCTCCTATGTTTATGACAAGTTTGCTGACCTCTCCTGTAGCCTTTCCTATTTTCCTCCTCCCTGTCGTACAAATTTTTGTTTAAAGCTAGCATCATGCGTATATATCACATTCCAAATTTGTTTGAAAGCATCCTGATAGTGCCCAATAGTCAGCTCTTTGAACTAGATAGGGTTCTCATAAACCTAACTTGACAAGTATAAAACGTACCAATCATACTTGCTAAGCTTCCAGCGACGAAGCCTTTCACTAACAAATTAGTCTAACGACAACCTCTAGAATTGTCTTAAGGGAATTTGTACAGCTAACGAATGTTGATGTTCTAGCGGATAAGGAAGCATGACCCGTCAAACAAGGAACGCTTCGATCACGACTACGAGCTCGCGCTGTATATGTTCCCAACCCAAGTGGCTTGAAATGGCTAATGGATTCAAATATATGTGGGAAAAAATTTCAAGTGGAACATGACAGCAAAGTTGTGAACGAACGTTTTGAATTGGATCAGAAGTTGATGGATTTGATGGGCTGAGGTCAAATCATTTTAACAAGGAGTGGGTAGGCATATAGACATAACATGTTAAAGTAATGCATAGCATATATATGGGAAAAAGTCAGTCTTTGAAATTGCAAACATGACAGGGGAAGAAGGGAGCTGAATTGCTGCTGGAATTTGGTACACCCATGATGATAACAACAAATTGGATTTGACACTTGCAATGGGACATGCGGGTGGCTGATGCCTTCCTCGTGCGAACCCAGCATGTAAAGCTTCTGCCACTTGAAAAACAGACAAGACTCTATTTTGTTTCCCTTCCCCAAACTTCCATAACACTCTGGTTTTCCATGACCCTTTTCAGTTTTCCCCTATGGTCTTTGTTCATCCTGCAGAAAGTTTTCCTATCCGGTGGAATCCTCATCATGAGGATGGAAATTGAACACCACGTAGTTGAGTGTTCTCCACAGCTTTAGGTACCAACTTCAAGTGAAAAACTCTAAAAGAAAAAGGGAAAAATGAACTGTGATGATCTATAGGGTAACTTCAATATTGCGATATGTACTGTGTACGCAATTGGTGATTGATAATGGGGTTCTTCTAATCACATGAAAATTCCATGTTCAGAAAGTCGCGTTTAGGCTTTTAATTACCAAGTAGAAGTGAGTGTGTGTGTGTGTGTGTGTGTGTGTGTGTGTGGGGGGGGGGGGGGGGGGGGGGGGGGGTGTTAATGGGGAGATAAAAGTACAAGAAAGTGACGAAATTGAAATGGGTTATGAGAGAAAACTGTTGCTTTGTTGGTAGAAATAGAGGAAAATGATGCAAAAGGAAAGTTTTTTATTTTTTATTTTACATGTATTTCGCCTGGTTCGCATCTCCTAAATAATAGTTAATACGAATGTTTGATACGAAGTATTTTCCTAATGTTCGTGAGTCGTAGTAGGTCCAATAACTCTTAATAATTAATCTTGAAATATTCCTTGAGAGAGGTGAACTGACTGATGTAGCTAACTGCTAGGTCTAACCCAATATAGTATCTTCATGAGTGAGGGAAGGGTGATGAAACTAGTGTGACGAAATTGAAATTGGCTGAGACAAAAAGATTGCTTAGTTACTAAGAACTGAGGAAAACGATGCGAGAATAAAGTTATTGGTACTTTAAGCGGCTTGTATCTCGTAAATTATAGTCGTGAAGTGTATGAGGCCCAATAAGTTTGTTAATAGTTGATCTCGAGACATACCTCAACAAAGTTGAATGACTGATGTAACTGTCCACTAAGCTAAATTCAAAGATCACGCTTTATGACGTTTAAAGTGGTTCATTTTCTGTGAAAGCGTTCAATAAAAATCAATCAACAACTTGCAAAGAGGCCCACGAACTTACATTTTGAAGAATTAGTTCATATTTTCTCGATATGATTATATATCAACATAAGCAAAGACTAGTTGACCATAGATGGGGAAAAATAACAGGTTGAAGAACAAAACATGTTTGAATGGACAAGACATGTCAAATGTTAGGTTAACAAATTACTAAATTTTTCCTTACACCATCAACTACGTAGTGTGCAACACATAAATGCTTTAAACAGTTGAAAGTACAAGAAAGTTGCGAAATTGAAATGGGTTATGAGAGAAAAATGTTGCTTGGTTAGTAGAAATAGAAGAAAATGATTCAAAAAGGAAATTTTTTATTTGATTATTTTACGTGTACTTTACCTAGTTCGTATCTCGTAAATAACAGTTAACACGACAATTTATTACAGAGTATTTTTTAACGTTCGTGAGCCGTAGTAGGTCCAATAACTCTTAATAGTTAATCTTAAAATATTCCTTGAGGCGAAGTGACTGAGCTAGCTAGCCACTAGCTAGTTCTAACTCAAGATCATATCTTCATGAGTGAGGGTAGGGTGATGAACCTAGAGCAACAAAAAATGAAATTGGTTAAGACAACAATTGCTTAGTTACTAAGAACAATGGAAAACAATGTGAAAATAAAGTTCTTTTGTACTTTAATCAGCTTGCATCTCGTAAATTATAGTCTATATATAATCATTTGTTATCTTTAATTTCTTACGTTCGTGAACCGTATTAGGCTCAATAACTTTGTTAATAGTTGATCTCGAGACATATATCGACAAAGTTGAATGACTGATGTGACTTTCCATTAAGCTAAACCCAAAGATCACGCTTCATGATGTTTAAGGTGGTTCATTTTCTGTGAAAGCGTTCAATAAAAATCAATCAACAATTTGCGGAGATCGAGGCCCAGAAACTTACATATTGAAGAATTAGTTCGTATTTTTTCAATATGAAATTTGTATATCTTTTTTCAATATGAAATTTATATATCCACGTAAGCGAAGACTAGTTGACCATAGATGGAGAACCATAACAAGTTGAAGAACAAAACATGTTTGAATGGACAAGACATGTCAAATGTTAGGTTAACAAGTTACTAAATTTTTCGTTACACTATCAACTACGTAGTTAAATGCTTTAAACAGTACTGAAAATTGGGAAAGAAACCAAAATTTCTCATTTATCATCTTTACCGAGACCCATTGAACTTCCCCAACCAAAAAAATAAGAATTCACAATCAAGCTCCACTAAAATGGCAAAAAATATATATATAGAGAGAGAAATCACAAAATTTAAGAATTACATCAGATGGTTTCTATTTTAGTCAATTGGTCTATCATGATGAGGTCACCATTATGCAAATCAACGGCTCGTTTTCGCCGTCACGATCACGTGCCACTGCATTTTCTCCACTTCCCGTGCATGTTAGCATCTGTGCTTTCATGGCTTGGTAGTCCCAGTCCGTGGTCCCAACAACATACAACATTAGCCCAGCACAACAAACCTGGGCCGAGAGCAGCCCGAGCCAAAGCCCACAGAACCCAACCCCGAGATAAAACCCGAGCCCGACCGCCACGGGCATGCCCACGATATAGAATGCGCCAAGGTTCACGTTAGCAGCAGTGGTTGGGCGGGCCGTCCCGCGGACCACTCCACACCCGACCGTCTGCGGACAATTCCCCAGCTCGCACAGGCCCAGAATCGGCAGAGCGACATACGTCAACCGCAATATGTTTACATCGCTCGTAAACATTCTCCCCCACTTATCTCTCATCGATGATGCAAAAGCCATAGCAAATAAGCCCATTAGACCCGCAAAAAATATTGACATGACAGCAGACACCCGAGCCTTATCAGGCCGGTTCGCCCCGAGTTCGTTCCCGACCCGAGTCGACACCGCAAACCCGAGCGATGACGGGAAAACGTATAACAACGACGTTGTTTGAATTAAAATACCCATTGACGCCACCGTGGCGGTGGGGTCCACTAGCAGCCCACACAAAACGATCATAATCTCATACCACCACCACTCGAGACAAACAGAGACGCAGCTCGGCGCAGCTAGCTTGACAAGCGGCTTCCACCCGGTCAAGCACTCCAGGCTCGGAGCCGTCCAGGTCGGCTCGTGCAAGCCGGACGACCACACGTAACAAACGAGCGCCACCAATGTTATCAAATTCGACGCGGCTGTGGCGGCTGCAACGCCGGCCACGCCGAGCCGGAGGTGGGACACGAATAACAGATTCATGGGCAAGTGAAGGATGGTGCCCACGAGGGATGCTAGCGTGAGCGGGTGGGTGATGCCTTGAGCGCGAAGGTAAATGCGGATTGGGTGGACGAAGGAGTTTGTGATGAGGTCAGGCAGCGAGAAGATGAGGTACGTGTGAGCCAAGCGTGTGATGTTGGCTTCTTGGTGCAAGCAGAGGAGGATACGGGATATGTTGAGCCAGAGGAATGTGATGGGTATGGAGGAAACCAGAAGGAAAATGACGGACCTGTGAAGGGTAAGTGACAAAAGCTTCGGCCTTTGGGCGCCGAAGGCTTGGGAGCAGAGCGGCTCCATGCCCAGAGCCAAGCCGGACAGGACGGAGTAGCCGGTGATGTTGGCGAAAGCCATGGCTAACGAGCCGGCGGCGAGCTCGGTGTCACCCAGGCGGCCTAAGAAGAGCATGGACAGGATTGAACGGGAGTAGAGGATCAGTGCAGTTAGCGCTATAGGGAAGGCAAGGCTGAAGAGCGCTTTTGCTTCAGATAGTACGTCCAAGGCATTTGGGAGGTCGGATTGGAGTTTCTGGGGGTCTCGCTTGGCTGTTTTCGAAGGATTGATGGTGTTTGGCAGCGAGACTAGATCGAAATAGAGGTGGGTTTTCTGTGGCTGCTGGGATTTGGGCTTGTGATGATGATTATGATCAGTCACAGATATGGTGTTGTTTGGATTGCACATGGTTGATGGAAAGATGGAAGCAGGAGAGACGTTTTATTTTCCCTCTTTTTGGGTTTCGTTCTATATATATATATATATGCTGCTCTGTTTGGACAAATTCTACAGAGATACTCTCATGAAGAGCACTCTCTCTCTTTCCTTCTTGAAGAGAAGGAGAGGAAGGCAACTATTAATAGAGGTGGGGGGGTCGTGGGGATGTGGGGTGGAGGGTGGTTTAGTATATTCAAATTGGGCATAAATTTTGTTTTTCCTTTTTTGGGTTTCATTACAGTTGTTATGGTGTTCATGTCTGGGCTTCTTACATTATTTCCTCACTTTTGTGTGGACTCAAGAGGGGAGAGATGTCAGTTTTTGTCAGTCATCCATGGAGCTTCGATTCCCAATATGCAAAATGTGTGTCTTCACGAGAGAAATTTGCTGCTTGTTTGGTGACTTCCCTGCAACACACGTCCATGGCTACGTGAAGGTCACTGCTGCTCCCAGTTATGTTGCTTCAATGGGTAAAGTGATTGGGGCACCCTTTTATACTTTATGCATGGAGCACCCTTCTGTGATGAAAAGACAGCAATGCCATTGCTTGTGTTAGACTTTTGGCCCCTCCCCCCCCACCCCCCTGTTTGTTTTTTGGATGTGTGAAGGATGCATGTACATGTAGACAAGTAGTGCAGGGGTGCTAGGTTTTCAATACATTCTCCCACAAGCTGAACTGGAGCCCGACATGCCTCATGGTAGCCCAGCATTTCAATGTGGGAGCTCCGAAGATACTATTGTTATTACAAAAAGCGTCAGTAAAGAGTTTTAGCGACAATGGTCAGGGGCAGAGCCACAATTACTCTGTGGTGGGTAATAAATAAGCACCCTAAGTTATAAGGAAATGTGAGATTAAAAAATTTGCCAACTTTAACGGACCAAAAATTAAATGTTATCGGCTAAATATTGAGAAAATTTTTGACGATTACTTTTGTTTATAACCTTTGACGAAAAAAAATTTCTCCGCTGAACCGAATGAAAATTGAGAGTTATTTGCCAAGTCATGAGCCAATTCTCTCTCTCTTTTTTTTTTGGGAGACTACGGTCTCGATTATCACTGCCTTTTATGTAAAGGGCTCTCAAGAGTGTCAACAGATGAGCCAATGAAGCAATGGTAGATGAGCACAAAATTGGTCTTCAAAACATGCAATTGCATACATCCAAATAGAATAAAGGGATGTAAAAAGAATAAAAGTGTGCGCTCCAACATATAGGTTATAAAAGGACCAATTTTTGCTTTCATCTGGGCTGGAGCAAACGAGTGACGAAAGTCGTTGATGACCTTATAGTTGTCGCTAAAATGCCACAAAGAAATGCTTGTAAAAATATTTAGCGACAAAGTTGAGCTACTGTGAAAATGGGTAACAATTGAAATCACACAAGGAAAAAGGAAATAGATACAAGGAAGAAAAAAAAACACGACACCCAGTAGATCGAATTTCAAGTGCAAATTTGTCCAATTCCTTATACATGGAAATTGATAAAAGTTTCTCTTAGAAAGCGGCCACGTACGCTTACAATATTCGTTTTCTGTTTTAGCAATGATGATGAAAAATATTTTTTTTTTGCCTACTTTTACCATTTTCTGTTTTCGTTTTGGATAAAATTACTCAAATAGTAACAAAAAATTGAAAACACCTATAAGGTGTTTTCAGCTTTTTTCACTCAAACTTAACCCAATATAAGAAAAAATAGCTTTTTTTTTTGGTGAAAATGATAAAAGTACAGGAACGGAATTTCAAACTGAATATGAAAATCATGAACATGAAAATGAAAACAGAAAACAAATATTGTAAGCGTACGAGGCCTAGCCCGCTTTGTAGCTTTGCCACTCGTCGTATTTTTAAAAGGCATATACTATTTTTATCCTTTAATATGCTAATGCACTCTCTTATTTGTTATTGAAATACTTACACTCGTCGCTAAAGGTTCACTCTCCACCTTTAAAGTTAGCAGCTCGCTCTGAAGGTAACAAAAGCAAGATGTCCTTCTTACCCCTTCCCTTGTATGCACTTTTTTAGTGACAATGATAAAATAAAAATGCATATAAAAAGGTAAAAATGACATTTTCATTTTTTATGACGCGTACAGTAGATACCCGTGGGGAGCATTATTTAGCGACAAAAGAGTGGCAGCTAGGATTGTGGGGTCTAGCTAGACAGTCTGAGTAATCTAATTGGACAACTTGTTGAGCCCTTACACGTCAGCAAAACCATTTTCTAACCGGAACTGGTCATTTTAACTCCAAAAATGCTGTCGAAGCCCTTCCAGCTCTGGCCCTCTGAAAGTCCTCGGCGCGTCATTTTGGTCGTCACCCGAGTCAAAAAACAAAATATCCAAACCAATATTTTTGTTTTTCGAAAGGGGAGAAAATGGTTCCAACTTGATTTATGGTTTTGTTTTGCCCATGCAGGAGCTTGACGTTATCGGCCGACGACTTTTGGTTGTGCACCCAAATGCTCGCGACGGCGTCTGAATGTATTGATGTATTAGCGTACATATGTACGTGTGTGTGTATATATAATTTTTACGATAGATTTTACGTGAATATAATGTGTTGTTATAGAAACTGTGATTAACCATCTTCGTTTATGGTGATTGTGAGTAAGATTAAAAATTTGAATGATGGGATGAAAAGTGGATACCGTAAAAGTAAAGACTCAACCCTATTTAACGGTACTACAGTATACTGCAGAGTTCGAGGGCAGGTCACAAACTCTCCAGACTTTAAGTATTAAAAAAAATATTTGGTAAACCGAAAATAAATGTATTAAAATTTATTATGTTTTACAAATTTGTCAATTTATCAGAATTAATACATTTATCTATGTATTGTGTAATGTTTTATTGCCAAACTAGGTTGATTGTAATCGCGATGCTGGCGGCACTGGTGTTGTGTGAGATTATTCTTAAGAATAATTCTCACACAACAAAATGTAGCATTAGCCTCTTCCTCATCGGAGTGTATAAT
Organism: Escallonia rubra; assembly: GCA_033065855.1. Taxonomy (NCBI): domain Eukaryota; kingdom Viridiplantae; phylum Streptophyta; class Magnoliopsida; order Escalloniales; family Escalloniaceae; genus Escallonia; species Escallonia rubra. The sequence continues at coordinate 279,794 of JAVXUO010000723.1, forward strand.
GCTCTTCATTCGGTAAAAGCTAGACCCTTCCACATTCATCACTAACAGTTTGGTAAAAGATCCTCCTGCATTCGTCACTAAAAGTTTAACCTACGGATGAATATCTTGCTTTTCAATATCTTTAGCAACATTTTCTCTAGTTTTTTTTTTTTTTGCTTTTGATCAGAACTGCAATTTATATGTGTAACTCGTTGGTATGGAGATTTCAACTAGGAACTTTGGGATTGTCCCTCAATGCCTTTGCCACTTCTCTCACCCGTTGGGATTAACATTTTTCTTAATTTGGGAGCAGAGAGTCTGACCCCTAAATATATTTTGTCAATTCCATTAATATATTGAAGGGTAAAGAAGCTGTACTTCCTGGGATTTGGAAGCAGGCTTTGGGGTTTCCAGAGTGCAACTTGTTTCTTGGTCAGGAGCGGCCTTTGTCTCCTAGTCTAAGCTGATAAGGTGAACCTTCTCGGGGACATATTTGAGATTGTTGGCAAAGCAAATCCTGTTTGATGGCTGACTTGTGCCCATTCCCTATACCATATGCTGATGCAAGTTGTGAGCAACTGTCGCCAAATTATGCTAGAAATTGACACTGTTTGCCTACTTCCATGCTTCACAGAGTATAGGAAAAACTAGACATATTGTACCATTCATAGATATAAGGGTAAATTACACACGGCACCCCTGAGGTTTGCCCTAAATTACACACGGCTGGACCTAAAAATTTTTATTACACTAAACCCCCTGTAGTTTGTACCCGCATTTCACGGAGCCCCAAAAAATTGACGGGGACCCTAACTCCGTCTAAAAATTCTCTTTTTGGATTTGTCATCCCCAAACTGTCCTTCTTCTTCTTTTTGTCTAAAGACTCCTGGACTTCTTCTTCTTTTTGTCTCCGGTGGCGCCGGAGCTGGCCTCCTTGGCCTTGGGCTTCTTCTCGACGGGGGCCTTCTCGGCGACGGTGGGCTTCTTCTCCTCTGCCGGTTTCTTCTCCGGCGTCGCCTACAGTGTACACCACGACACAACAGCGGCAACCACCGTGCCACAGCCACCACCACGCGGGATTCATCTCCGGCACCATCTTCGGTGCCATCTCGTGGTCAACCAGCCCTCATTCTCGGCGGAGCCGACCTCCTTGGCCTTGGGCTTCTTCTCGGCGAGGGCCTTCTCGCGACGGTGGGCTTCTTCTACTCTGCCAGTTTCTTCTCCGGCGATGGACTCCGGCGATGGACTCCGGCGTCGCCTACAGTGTACACCACGACACAACAGCGGCGACCATCGCGTCGCAGCCACCACCGCGCGGGATTCATCTCCGGCACCATCTTCGGTGCCATCTCCTGGTCAACCACCCATCATTCTCCGGCCACGCCCCTCACCGGAAATACCGCCCAACACCCCCGCGCACTACTGCGACACTGAACCGTCGCCCTCCATTGGAAACACCGCCCACCGCAACCTCCAAAACAGCCATGGAATCACTACTGTCGGCAACGTATCCGGTCCCCGATGGCCGATTCCGGCCAGTGTAGCCAGGAGTGAAGAGCCAGACAGTCCCTCCAAGGGTAAAAATGTCTTTTTGCGTCCCACCGTTAACACCGTCGAAGAAATGGAGCGGAGTGTAATTTTCAAAAGATAAGGGGGTCCGTGTGTAATTTAGGGTAAACCTCAGGGGTGCCGTGAGTAATTAACCCTAGATATAACTAAGGATCCACTGGTACCTAATTCGTTATGCATCAGTTTTTCACCTTTCAAAGGCTAAAAAAATTGACATATAAATTGTAATCTTTATATTTTTCATCCTCAAAGCACAGACGTAATCCAGGTTGTTAAAAACATGATAACCAATCAAAAAGCACGCTCACAAGAAGGAGAATATGTTTACTTATTTTTTTTAAAGAATTCGTAGAACTCCACGTGATGACTCTGCCTTGGTGACATGGACAGAAATAAAGTAAAATAGAGATGCAATAAAAAAAATTTGACTAATCTTTCTTTTCTAATCTCATCAGGCATAAGAAACCGGCTTCATGTGAAAGATGGAATTGACCATAAAGAGTCTCGATCCGAATCACGATATCAAGACGAGAGTAAAGAGTCTGAATCTGAATTACAACATGGGGATGATAATAATTGGTGGGCCTAGTTCTGATATCACGTTAAAGACGGGTGTCAAACTCAAAAATATACTCAAAAGAAAGAATAAGTCTACCACGTATAAGAAACATATTGACAACTTAATTTTGATCAACGCAGTATGCAGTGCAACTTAACAAATTATAGCATTACAATATGAAAAAGCTTGTAATGCAAAAAAGGTTGGTTTGAAGTGATGATAATGTAGAATACTAGTCCTAGCTAGGGGATCAAATTCCGACAGAAGATGAAATACATAGTTGGACTACCATTAAAGCTGTGCCCTAGGACCCTAGGAGAATATGTATCTTCATTCTTACTGAGTTGATGGGGTAAGGGACCCAGTGCCCCAGTTCATACCTTTGCTTAGGTATCTCCCTTTTAGGTCATTTATAGTACAACCAGCTAGATCTTTAGCATATATAGCCAGTTGATTTTGATTGTAAACTCTCTACTTGCATGTATGAGTTGGAAAAGAAAAGACCAGAAACCAGTTCCTTCAGTGTTGTCCCTAGTTTAGTACCAAAATCTGCTTGAAATGAGTTGGTAAGGGTCGGTTGTGTTGAATGTTATCTCAAAAAAGCCTCTGCCCATGTCCTCCCTTCATGCCCTTTCTTGGAAAGCAAATCAAGACTGGGATCTTCAGCCACCGGAGATACCCATAGATTTGTCTCCGTTGCTAACTGTCGGCATTCGACCCTGGATGTCCGAGTTAGGACCACTTTTTTGTTATTCTGATCTTCGTTAATAGAAAAAAGTAAAAATATTAATTTGTACTGGTATCCGGTGAGAATACAGAGAGTAAGGATGTTATACAAATGATAGTAATTTAGCTTTTAATTTGAATAAGTAATATGGCGGTACTGGCTAAAGCAAGGCTTTTAATTTGAATAAGTAATATGGCGGTACTAGCTAAAGCACACTTGAACAAATGATGTGCGACTTGTGAGGACTTTTTTATTTTTCCCCCCACAGGACAATTATGCAAGGAAGCTTGAAGGTGCTTAAATATTGGAAATAAATTAATGACAACTTTGATGTAAACATGTAGAAGTGTCCTGAGAAAGTTGATGATCTCCTTCACTTATCCTCTCACAGTGGCTGTGTATTGTAACCATGACAGTACCAAACTGATGTCTTAGCAAGGACATGTTTCCTGGCATTTAGAGTTATATCCAGTACAGAAACTACCTCTTTATAGCTGGAAAAGTCCATTGGAAAACTGCCTAATCAAAGCCTAACCCTGATGTTACACCACTGCCTAACAATATATACCAAACAAGAAGAGAAATGAGTTAGTCCCTTTATTTGGGTATCTATTGCAAAATGGTTTAACCAAAAATAATGACATAACATGAATAGAGTAGAGCTAAAACCCCACTTAGAAGGATCATACATGACAGAAGAGGAAACTAAATTAGTTTAGACAATATCAAGTCTCGTTGGTACGACGTGCCGGAAATGTATACTGTTGCTTAATTGGCCAGAAATGTCAGATTTGTACAAGAGCTTGAGTCACGGGTGGAGGACGTTCCTCGTGTTTCGATGTCATTCACTATCAAAGATGTAAACCCCACTTGATTGAGCAATAAGATCGTTATTTATCAGAAGACCGAAGATCAGAATTAAAACTTATAACCCGTCCTAGGACAATTTTGATCAAAATTCCTTTCCATTTTTCATTTTTTTTTTCTGTGTGAAAATCAGTCATAGTTGACCATGAAAGTTTTTCTAAGAACAAATTAAAGGATGAAGCAGGCTGGAAATAAAATAGAAGAATAAGATATAAGTAGAACAAATAAAGTAGCAAACTGTGCCATTCTAGATGTTTATTCATGGGGAAACACTCTGGTCCTGCCAAGGTATGTATGCCTTGCCAATGTTCTTGATTTCTCCAGTCAAACTAATAAAATACATTTGAAAATCAAACTATCACAATTTTATGTTGCTATTCGAATAACATTCTGACTAAATAATTGATTTAGACATCATATGTAGAATTAATATAAATCAACCAATTTTCATGTGACTACTTGCTCATGTCAAAGTGCAGGCTTCAACTTGGTTGACTCAAGTCTTGCCCCCCACCCCAATTCTCTCTCAAAATCATTGGGGTCGAATAAATCAAAAATAAGAAATTAAAAACAATTAAATTTTTCGCTCCCCAACCGTATTAAAGAAAACGGGGTCCTTTATGCATTATTTGTCATTTGATACTGCATAATACATAAATGCTTTAGATAATATTAACAATTACTTTAAATACTTTTCTATTGGCTTCCTTTTTTTCCAAGATATTATTGCTTATAATATAGCAGCAACCAACAAGTGACACTTTTGAAATCGAAACTTAACATGGACTGAAGAGTTCAACCTCTGTCAACAAAGAGCAAAGGGAAAAGAATTGATTTCAATAAACCAAAGTGGTTTCTTTTGGTGGTCTTTAACCTGAAAAGTGTAGAGGGATCAGCCATAGGTTCAATATCATTTTCTTCGGGTTTTTTTTCCTTCCGAAAAACAAGAAAACGTGTATTAACGTGAATGTATACTATTTTTCGAATCAAACAATCATACTATTGAATATTGCTCTAATGTCATTAAGACATTTGTATATTGTTTGAATAACGGTTTTAGACACATTTGCAGGCCAAATCGCGTGGGTGAGTCTCAACGACATATATGCAAGGAGTGGCTAAATCGTGTTTGAAATTAATGATCATAAAAAAGGAAGATAAAAAAAAGGAAAAATGGTAATTAAGCAAACTGTTGGGCTTTAGACTTTTGTTTGTTTTAAGAAGAGTAAGACCTCCCATTGTAATTAAAAAAAAATCATTAAAAGCATTTTTGTGACAAACAGTTTTTACTATAAATTCTAACAACAGCAGCAAAATATGTCAAATGACGATCTTTTGTATTAAAATATGTTTTAACAAAGTTACGTTACATCAGAGTAAAATATCACTTACTCGGAAAAATGAAAAAACCTCGTAGGGCACGTGTCAAAACCTAGACGAAACAAAATACAACCATTAATTTAGGGCACTTTTCCATGGCTTTTCTTTTAAAAGGGTTTTAGTAGTATTTAGTACCTTCCCCTTTGTTCAAAAGCTGTGTGTATCACTGTGGAAGCACAAAAAGGTAGCAAAAAAAGGGTACAAGCACAAAGCGCACTAGCAAAACAATCGCACAAATCTAAGGACAAAGTGTCCTTAATCTGACTAGAATAAGTTACTTTGAGCTTGGCTTTGAATAATCGTCATTTTTCTGTTCGGCAAGTTGAGTTCTATCTTGATTTAACTTGACTGCTTCGTGAACAAAATTTAAATAAATTAACGTCGAACTTGACTCACAACAATCACTGCATTATCTGCTTCCTGTAGCATGTACTACTTTTACCGTACAAAGTCAGTGTCTTAGGAAATCTTTAAGATTTTATTCCTTGTGATCTGTCTGCAACGCCACTCGAACAAGTGGTTAGTTTCAAGGATAATTTCTCACAGCCTTAATTACCGGTTGAGCTACCCTTGATTGATTGGTCACCTAATATTCCCACCACGTTATCGTAAGTAAACAAACTGTTTGGCTTTAAACTTTTGATTGTTCTTAAGACGATTGAGACCATCTGTCGTAATTAAAAAATATCGCTAAAAATATTTTAGTGACAAAAGATCGTCACTATGAATTGCTTTAGAGCGAGCAGAGGAGAATATCACTTAGTCAAAAAAGCAAAAAAAACTCTTAGGACACGTGTCAAAACCGCAGATGAAACTAATGGAACTATTAATTTAGGGCACTTTTCCATGACCTCTCTTTTACGAGGGTTTTAGTTAATATTTAGTACCAGTTAGTACCTTCCCTTTTGTTCAAAGCTGTGTATCACCGTGGAAGCACAAAAGTAGCAAAAAAGGTACAAGCACACACCGCAGTACCGCACTACGCAAAACAATGGCACAAATCCAAGGACAAAGTGTCTTTGATGCGAGACTAGAATATGTTACTTTGAACTCGGCTTACAATAATTATCGTGATGTTCAACAAGTTGAGTTTCATCTTGATTTAACTTGGCTGCTTCGTGAACTAAGCGTGAACAAATCAAAGTAGAGCTTGACTCGCAGTAATCGCATCACTATATATTGGTTGAGTTCCATCTTGATTTAACTTGATTGCTTAATGTTGAACTTAACCTGTTGTAGTCGCATCATTAACCTTATTTAAAAACTTGAATATGGCATCCACCATCGTCCTAAGTCATTCTCTTAGAATAAATTTAAGGCTTTATTCCTTGTGATCTGCCTCCAATGCCACTCCAACAAGCAGCTGGTCGATCTCGAGGATAATTTCTCGCGACCTTAATTACCAGTTGAGCTACACATGATTGGCTAGTCACCTGGTATGAACACCATTTAAACAACAGAGAGTGCCCGTACCTCCATAAACAAGTCAGAATTTCTTGAAAACAACACGTACAAGCACGTGAAATGTGAGATGGAGATGGTGATGCAGAAGGTTTCACATCCAGCTACTTGCCTCGCACAGCTCACCTCCCCCTACGCCACTAAAAACTACTCGTAATACGCAAAGACTTGCTCGAATACAAAGAAGAAAAATGTGTTTATTGTAGTCCAAAACATCGATCTCCCAAAATCTTACAAGTTCTTAAAAATACTATTTCCTATCCACAAACACATATTAAAATGCTCGATTAGCAAGTGTTGAACCTTATTACGCGGAATTCAATAGCTAGAGCGTGCTCTCGAGGAGGAGCGCCTTACGCTAGCTATAACGTAGTACCGATTGGTACAACGTTTCAAAGCATAACTTGAGTTACTTATTCATAACTCACCTCCAACCCAACCCGCCCCGAACACCACAAACTTCATACTATCGAGTACATAACATGTTTTGGCATTTATGTACATGACTCATTATACGTCATCAGTCATGCGGTTGTGTTGTTAGGTCCGTCGCCAGACAACAACAATTTAACATATTATATGTTATACGCATGTTCTCCTTGTCAAAAAACTTTCTTCTTTTTTCCGCTTCCTGATTAAGAGTGAAACGTGCCGTAACTCAATGACTCGATTTGAACACTTGTGTCTGTTTCACATGTTCGGACACAAACCAAAGTTATTGTTCAGGCACGTCCATTAATAGGATGTCTCTTTTGCGTATGGGACTGACTATCATGTTGCTTTCTTTCAATTCTCTGGCTGTCACCTTTTGTGACTTTGTCAGTGTGCATGGTGTTGACACAATTTTTTTTTTTTTTAATTCCATCACTAATCTACCAAATTAATTAAAGAAGGGAAGAACACAACCACTTGGAAGAGACCCACACGCATTGCCACATCCCACGTGGGACGCAATATCCTGCACATGGACGTATTATGCTCTAATATATGATAACTGTACAAGGCATTTCTTGTCTCAATCCCTTAACCAATTTTGGCAAACGGCCCAGCCTAGCTTACCCTTCTTGGTTCATTCTAGTGTTTGCTGACTGGCCTGAGCTTGGCCTTTACAGGCCATCTGAATCAATCTTATATGCTGCTGATTCAGATGCTTAACCCACTAACTGTCCAATGAGAATTGTGGGTTGCAAAATAGAGTGAAAAGGGGCATGGTGGTGGATTTGATTCGTGTCGTATTTAATGCTTTCTTTATGTTGGTGCATATCAGATGAGAATGTCATCTGTGTATGCGTGTCTTCATTTTTCATGTCTTTTACGGTTCTGTTGTAACTCGACTGATTGCAGTCTTTTGCGTATTTCTGTTACTGCATCGAGAAAATGCGGCAGACCCACTTCGCATATTACGTGCCGGTCAGTGATGGTCAACTACTTGTGTTAGCTGTATCTTTAAGCAGGAAGTCAAGAGTGGTGTGAGTTTTTGTGAAGGTTTCAATATGATTGCGAAGATCGAAGGCCTTTGATAAAATTTCAACTCTTGAAAGTCTAGAGTCAATTCCTAGAAGTTGCTTTATTCTAGACCAATACCCCACAAGTTTTCTTGCGCCATAACTAGAACATTTAAGGTTTCGTTTGACAAAACTTTTTTTTGATTTTCAGTTTTTAAAGAGTAGTTTAAAATATTTTTTTTTAAAAAAAAGAGTGTTCTGTATAGCAACTTTGATAATTATGCCCTTTTTGGCTTTTGTTTGATTTATACCCTACCCTTTTTATTTTTTTGTTTCGTTTCACTTTTTGTCCTTTAATAATTACTACTCCAGCCCTACCCTTTCATCTACTCCATCCCTACCCTTTCAATACGCCGGCGGCCGGAGTTATTTCCAACTTTAGTTCCCTAATTAGTTGTCTGTGGCTGGTCCTGCCGGGGCGGTTGGTATGCATGTGGTGGTGTGCCGCGCAGTGGGAAAAGTATAAATTTTATAAATGGATTATGTCTTCAAAAAAAAAACCAAAATTGAAGAAATTAAAATAATATTTAGAATCTTTTTTACATTGATTGAGAAAAGTGTTAAAAACTGGTTTTTTAAAATTGGAAAATAAAAAAATAATATAGTTAATAAATTGCAATTTTTTTCTTCAATTTTTAAAACAATTAACCAATTGAAAAAAAAACGAAAAAAAGAGAGCATCAAATGTGGCCTAAGACTAGAACTAGAACATTAAGAAATTACAAATATATATGCACACATACTATATTGTATCAGAATATGCTTTTTACGCTTCTCTAGTATAAATAGTAGTGTAAGTTTAGACTGAACTAGTTCGTTCTAGGCTACATGTGTGTGTGTGTGTGTGGAGAGAGAGAGAGAGGGGGAGAGAGAGAACTTATGTATAGCAACTAATTAGAAGATAATTATGCCCTTATTTCAGGCTTCTTGTAACAATTCATTAAGGATAAAAAGACCATTTAGGTTTAAATTTACGGTCTGAATTACAAACCTTAATTGCCATCTCTTACTCCCTAGGTTGTCACCACCATCCTCCATCCGTCACTACCATCACGTCGACAAAGCAACTAGTCGTTGGAATACACTCCCCCGATATTGTCCTTGAATCCCACTAACAGTTCGTTAGATCCCGCCGCTGGTTCATTGTTGCAGTGGTGGGTGGTTGCGCTGGTGGGGACTACGATGGTGGGTGGGGTGACAAGTGGAGGATTGTCGTGGTGGGTGGGGCTATGGCGTGGTGGTGGGCTACGAGTGAAGACCGGCAACGGTGGTGGCGGTGCATGGTCGACAATGGAGGCAACGAATGATGGATGGTGGGAAGTGGTGGTGTTGGCGGTGGCAAGGGAAAAAAATAAAAGGATAAAAGTTTTCAATACGTCATTTTGGTCCATACCATTGAGAAGTTCTTTATGAAATAGCAACACATCTACCTTTCCCATATGTACACACGTCAAATAATAAAAAAAAATCCATAAAGAAGTTATGCCATGGCATGGAGACATACACGAATAAATTTGTTGTAATGCTGCATGTTAAGCTATATATCCCGTGGCCTAGAGGTATAGTATAACGATATATTTGTTGAAACACCACATATTATTACCCAGGGACAGACCTGAAGCACGACCAAGGGGCACCACGGTCGCCCCTAAATTTTGAATTTTTTCTTTAGTTATTCAAACAATGGATTGAAAATATTTATAAAATATCACTATATTGTAATATCAATGTATTAGGGTTTCTTTTTATTGTGTTTTTTTACAATTCGTGCCTCCGACCATCATAGTCTTTGTGTTTCTTTTTCCCTTACTCCATCTTCATTCTTCTAAATTTTAAATTTCGAATCTCCGAAAAACAAAGTAATAAGAATAGAATAAGGTTACTTTTTTTTTTAAAGTTTAAATTCTTATTATCTATTAACATACATGCAGTATTGCCTCATCTAATTCAATAATCACATTAGTAATAAGTATATACATGTAAGAGTGAAGTTTCTTTCATGCAAGATATGTAATTTGTGACCTATTAACTTTACCAAGTTCATAAATTAATATCAATAGCAAAATTATATAATTAGTATGTATATGAGCAATTTATTTTATATTTAGCATATTCAATAGTGATGCTAATTATAATATGTTAATTTTTGTAGATGGAAAAGTCAAAGTCCCTATTTTGTTTGATGAACTACTTCTAGATCTAATGTTTTTTTGTTTCTTCTTTTTATTGAACTTCGAACCTTCAGAAGGAGTCAGTTACTTTTATGTGACTTATTGGTCCCTTCGATTCCACTTCCTATGTTCGCCCTGTTATCACGATCTTTTTTGTTTAACAAGGAGGAGTCAACGCAATACCCAAAAAAGAAGATCACTTCACAACTCTTTTGAAAATGTATACCAATAACGTGTCACATTTATCTGTTGTAAAGGAATATTATTCAACTAATAAAGTATATTAGGGGTAATGGTCCTCAAGCTAGTTTTTGTGCATGGAAGGTACAACCTTAGTAACATCAACATTAACTTTTTTTTATTCATCGGTAAGATGGTATTACATACCATCTTACGAACCGTACTATCTGTGCAGAGAAGGATATACAACATAATATGCATAGGCAAGTACAAGTTCGTTTCATTTATTTACTACGTAGTAAGTTCCATTGTTCAAACATACCACAACCATGTCTACGTTGGGTATAAACTTATGGTCGGAAAATTTTGAGCAAATTAGCAAGTCAACAACATCCATTACGACACCATTAGGCACAACAAGGATCATCATATGTTGAAAATTCGGAAACCATATCCAAATATATGATTCTCCAAATTATATTGCCATCAAATCAACTTAGGATCATGGAATGATGAGTGGTAGATTTAGGAGGATTTGGGGGGTCATATCACTCAGACCTACAATTTTGGAGGGTTGAGTTGAAGTCGTCCTTTGAAGATCAGAAATGGGCCTTATACCCCAAAAAGATAGAAGATATTTTGGATATAGAATTCCCAAAGTCTCACTTGTAACATCATAAATGCGTTGAGTATGCGGATCCACCCACAATGTCAACTATATATATGTAATTATGTCAGGTGTAGGTTGCCTCGATAGGTGCAATTTTTTTGACATCGCAAAAAGAGATATGGGTTTGACTCCCGCTTCGACTTTAGTGATTTAGCTCACGATGTAACTCAGACCCAAGTAATTTAGCTCAAATAGGTGTAATCATGTCGGGATTTAGGAATGTAACTCAGACCGAAGTGGTCTTCTATAAGAATAATTAGCTATAAAAATCTTGGGTTAAAATAAGTTAGGGCATGGTTTAGTCTTCCTCTCCAGCTCAATAGTTTGGCTGGACAATGCTGAGTCCTGTAGACAGCAAACTGCCCAAACCTGCTCTTGACTTGTGGGATATGGCACATGCAGCCCTATCAAGAATTTGTAAAAGCAATGCTAGTGATGTCCATGTCCTTGACCTTTCCCTTTCTTGACAAAATTGCTGGAGTTCTTGGTTTCCCATGATCATTCCACTTTGGTCCAGTCTAATCAGTTATAAAAAATTAAAGTATTTGCTATGAGATGTGAGGGATTCATTGCCCAGATTCTCAAAGTGGGAGCACTATTATAGTTATCTTAAGCCTGTTGATTATGACTAATAGCAACATAATCACTGGTGGGGTCTCCATAAAAAGCAGATTAAATTATGAGAATCTCATGATGTGAAGTCCATGTTTGCTGTGATGCGGCAACATAACATACATTTTTATGTCTGCGTAACGTTACTCAGAACGAGTTTAAGAAAATTTTAACGATTGGCATGACACAATTTCAGACAGAGCTGCATATTGTATTACACCATCAGCATTCTTCTTTGAGAGTTTCTCGAAAGTTCGATTATTCCTCTCTGTCCAGGTGTGTACGCTGTAACAGCAAGAGCCAATTTGGATAATCTACCTCCAAAACTCTTCCCTCGAATGTGAGTGTATAATTGACTTATCGACCGTATATGTGTGAGAATGTCTAGGATCCATGATAGTACACTCATAATTTGTGGCGTATTTACTCCATAACCCCACCTCCGTTTGGTGGAGTTTATTTTTTCAGTTTTGTAAATTAGAAAAAATAAACGCGTTTGGCATACAATTTTCGTTTTTTTTTAGTTTTTAAAACATGGTTGTTTTTTAAAACTCCAAAAAGGAATTTTCGATTTTTATTTTGAGACCATCACTAGCCACCGCCGGCGGCCGGCCACCACCACTGTCGGCCACCGACACACCCCACCACCTCCACCGCAAACCACCACCAAAAGAAAAAATTCAAAATAAAAAATGGGTGATCAAACACACAAAAGAAAAAACTCAAAATAAAAACTGGGTAATCAAACACCCATTTGTTTTTGTAATTTTTTTTTTAATTAAATTAAAATTTTTTTTTATTTTTTTGGAAACAGAAAATCAAAACTGAAAATTTTACGAAACTCTACCTAAGACTATTGCCCATCATGAGCTTTAGTTAAGCTGATTTAACATGAGAGAGCTCGGCCCGTTTACGTTATACCCATCGAAGCACAAACAGAGCTCGGCCCATTTACAATTCGGACTAAGCTAATTACTTCACATAATGGGCTAAGATCATAAACTGAGCCCGAGTTGTAAATGGGCCGAGCTCCGTTAATTAGGGCTCTAATAAGAGAAATTCGAAGCGGGAGCTCAATCATGGAAGCTGAGCCAAAGAAGAGGAGACGCTTTCGTGCACCGCCCCGCAGGTAACTTAACCTCCAGATTCCATTAATCTCCTTTAACCTTCGAATTTCCTTCCTGTTGAATTGCGGAACGAAGCTAATCATTTTGCAGAATTTTGTCGTCTTTTTCGTGGGTTTTTGGAAGTTTTATTAGAAGTTTACCCTCAATCATGTCGTGGCTTTGCATTTTAGAGGTTTATGCTTGATTCGGAAGTGTTAATTGCTCAAGGGACAAATTTGGCTGCAAAGAGGTTGTAGCCTGAGGACACAATTAGTGGTTGCTCAATATAGCTAGTTACATCTCGCGGAACTGGTACTAAGCATATTGAGTGACCATCAATTGTCGCTATATTGAATTCGGGCCAAATTTCCCCTCCCTAAATAAGCTTGCCAAATATCTATGGATGAGGCAAAGGGAGGTGTCTGAACCCACATACCCTAAGTAATTGCTGTGACACAACGTGACCTCGGCACTTGCATCTTGTAAGAAAATGTTTGCGGACGGCGTACCGCTCCCATGTGCATTGCAACATCCATTGGCGGCGGATGACTGATAGAATAATACACCTAGCCATACCGGGATCAGGGCATCTGGGTGAGACTCATGCCATGCCTTCCTAGGCTAACCCCATTGTGGGCTCCATGGGGCGGGGGGCAAGAAATTTAACGTTAAGTGGTTCCTAGGTGATTGCTCATGGCCTTTCTGGATTAGATTCTTGGGCTTTCTCAAATCCTTGATTGTAGAATTCGAGCTTGTTTTAGACCTCAGATATGACTGCGGTGTGATCTAGAACCGTGGAAATTGTAGGATATGTTAATTAACTTGCTTAACTAGGATCAATTTTTGCAATTTTGCAGTCAATTTCAGTTGTTTTTTATTGGGGAGGGTATGAGTTTTTATACTCTTATACATCAAATACGTGATACATTACACTGATATGGCCATCGTTTGGGTAAGGGATGTTAAATTTGATTATCAATGTATCAAACCTAGTTGATAGTTGAAACGGTGCATCTTGGTCACAAGCAGATAAGGAGCAGATTTTGGTAATAACTGTATAGGATCCCATACGCTACATTTACTCTTGCTTCCTGATGTGCTCTGCAAATTGGTATTGGATCTGTGTTTGTTTTGAAACCCTTTGAAAAATGATCATTGCATTTCAAAACTTTATGCTTTGCAAACCTAGTAAGCAGTTACCTAGTTAGAACCGAGTCCATGTTGCACACTTCTTTAACGCTCCTAGGAACGTGTCAGGTACTCTTCAGATGCCGCAGAAAAAGTAATACCGGTACTACATTCTAGTTCCAGTATCTGAGGCAACCAAATGAGAACACCTGAAAGAGCCTCTTGATCTCTGTGATACCGTGGCATTATTTGCTCAGCTACCACAGCTGGTTGTAACGGCAGACTATCTTCGAGCGCCTCTAGCTTTGACCCCAGCATCATCCGTATATGCAACACAATAGAGAGTAAATTTTCTTAAAATGAGGAAAATACCTTTTAGTCACAAGTTCTTCTACTCTTGTAGTATTCTTCAACGTGACTTAATTTTTCCTGAAATTGTAGCTTTGTAATAGGGTGCTATTTAATCTCATCTCACCCTTCAGCAGACCTTCTGTTCTTGAGATTTATCCAAGTAATAAACATAGATGATATGAGAAACATAACTACATTTGTTGAAAGTAATGTCTAGGCTGTCCATTTCAACTTGTTTGATGTATTAATTCCACCCGGCACATTTATGTGTATGATCAACATGTGATAATGAACAAGGCTAATTTTTTTGGTCACTTTTTTGCTTGTCCCCTACACTTCGTATATAAGGATATTTAGGCCTTTTTTCCCAGTATCTCAGCTTGTTTTCGTGCAGGCTGCTTTAATTAGTTAATTCCGCTCCTTTCTTTTCGTAGGCAGTTGAATAACGTAAACCCCGTCTTAGTCGTACTCTTTGTTTTTATTTTTATTTTTTTTAATTCGGAGTTTGCTACTTCGGGTTCGTGATTTTGCTTCATCATACCTCCTATATGCTTGCTTAATGCCAGAACTCATACCATTTCAGGGTTGCCCCTACATCTGTCAGAAAGGAGGACACCGCTGAAACCGCGGTAAATAGATCAGCGGTGTGTACTTTTTTTCTTGGTTATCTTCACCATTTCGGGATATTTATTGTCATCGATAGTTATTTTTGGTTTTTGTATGATGATGGATATGCAGGTTCATGTGGCTCAAAGGAGCGGTGTCCATCCAGCAGTTCAACAGGCTAGGGATTTTGCAGTTGCTCAGGCACAGCAAGAAGGTTGCACGGGAAACTTCAAAAGCTTCGACTCTCCATTTGGGAACTTCCTTCTTCCTGTAATTCCTACTCGTGCAGAACTTGGGGGATAGTTTGCGGCTTTCGAGAATTTAGTCGAACTTGGCTGTAGTAGAACCTGCGATCTTGTGTTCCAAAATTCCTCACGTCGATGTAAGATGTTAGCTTTTTTCACCTTATGATTCAACCTTTGTCTCTGATTAGAGTCTCCTCTTTGACTTACCCTGAAGCCTACTGTCTCTGCCTCTCAGGTAGAAGGAAGCAGCACCCAGAAAAGAGGTTTGGTTTTTCTCGAAAGACACTTCACCTGGCCTTTTCATCCTGCTGCTGCCTGTCCGGATCCAGCCCACTTGATCAACGTGATACGGAATTATGCAGAAATGTTCAAATTTTGTGTCACGCCAGTTGAGTCGATGGCCATCAATGCGTGTATAGACTATTATTCTAGCTTATCGGATTCATTAAGATCGCCTAGCGGTTTTTTATGTAAATAATTTTACGAAAAAAGATGATGGCTTGTAACAATGGATAATAGTATGAGTTCATACTCGAATAGAACAGAAAACAAGAGGAAATGAGAACAATATTGAATAAAGATGTTTGTTCTTTTTCATGTACCAGCTATGTAATTGATACTGTATAAGAGCAAGTAAGGAATTTCTATATGCCATACCTTTTGGGTTGCCTTTTCCTTCTTTTTTCACTCGAAAGAGGAATACCTGCTATTCATTCGCTATTTGCGATGTACTAGCAATGAACCGATCTCAGTCTAGTGAGCAGTGGGATTGTTAAATATGTATTAATTGGGGAAAAAACTCATCATAACATTGTTGAGTCTTTTCTGTAACAGTTTATTTGTGCACTAGCAATCATTCTCGGGTCGATTTTCTATGCGATACCTTTTGGGTTGCGATCTCCTTTTTTTCACTCAAAAGAGGAACGCTACCTATTCATTCGTTATTTGTAATGTACTAGTAATGAACCAATTTCACACTAGTAAACTGTGAGATTGTTAAGATTGATAACATTGTTGGGTTCATTTTCTAACATGATATTAGATCTCTAGTTTGACAAAGTTTTGAGTTTCATATTTCCCGCTTGTATTTTTTGTTTCCCTTTATTATAGTCGAATATGCACTCTATTTACTTGTGTACTTGTGGGGTGCACCTTGATATGTCTCTCTCCGTGCAATCAAAGGCTTGCACGTGAAGGGGGTATTAAGCATGATAACATTATTAACTTCACCTCTAATAACTTAAACTTTTAGGCCAACTGATAACTTAAGAGAGATCACACAACATATAAAGTATGATATTCAACATAAAGAAGACCTCGCACTCATCGTACAGAAAAATAAAAAAAAAATTATAGCTATCTTAAGGTCAAGATAATTGAATTCTCGAGTGTGAAAACTAATGCATTGTAATGTCGCATGAGGGACAATATGTCTTGCCATAAGTCCATAGCCCCTTAAGTTATTACTAATCAAAGTTTGAGTTCTTATTCAAAGAATGAAAGCGAAGTTGCCGGTCTCCCACCACCACTTTTGTTTGATTTATCTTGGAAGAATCTTTAAACGTACTTGGCAGGAGCCAAAAATGCCTAAAATGTCAGGCTTTTTGGTTCCACCCATCAAGGAATTCCTCAAGACCTCAACCATCAAGACAGTGACGGATCCCAGCAAGTAGGTGGTCCAGTGATGGGACTGAACTGTTGTGAGATTTTGGAACACACGGTGCATGCTCAACAATTTGTCCGAGGGATGTTTTTTGAGTGTGTATTTTGTTGTAAGAGCTATTGTAGTAGGAGTGTGGTAAGA
The DNA here is from genome assembly GCA_033065855.1 of Escallonia rubra. Taxonomy (NCBI): domain Eukaryota; kingdom Viridiplantae; phylum Streptophyta; class Magnoliopsida; order Escalloniales; family Escalloniaceae; genus Escallonia; species Escallonia rubra. Next base: position 296,714 of record JAVXUO010000723.1, read on the forward strand.
CCATGAAATTATGTAGTTTTGTGGTGAGTTTTTAAGGGTTTTTTTTTCTATTCGCTTTGCAACTGAAACATCAAGGTCCGAATAAACCTCTCAATCGCAAAACACCCTGGTGTGACAGCCACCATTTGCACCACCTAGCCAACGCAATCATAACCAAACACTCAAAGGTCCATCAACACTCGCAATTTTACCCCCTCCCCTTGTGCCCCGCTGCCAACCACCCTCACCATCATTGATTCGTCTAAAAATAGGCCCTACACCTGAACTCCCGGCAAAATCAGCTCCATCGCGGCCTCTGATTGAAACCTGACCATTAGGCCAAACGTACTGCCTACCACCGACTGCAAAATCTCCGTCAAAACTTGTAGTGCTTAATTTGGGGGAGGGGCAACAAGGACATTGCTAGGTCGTACGGTGGGCTGTGGCCAACCGCCACGTTCGCTAAGGATCTCATTCGTGGCGATGTTGGTTGAGGATTTGATGTGTGTGGTTGTCAAGGTTAGTGGAGGCGTGATGGTGCGGGTTGGTTGTGGAAATGGTTTGGGATCTCTTTTCAGTGAAGGTTGTGTTGATGTTGGGGGGTTGCTATTGACTGAGCTACTTATTATGGCGACATTGTTGGTAGATCAGTGATGGCTGCGATTATTATTTGTGTTAATATAAGGTGGTGTTGTGGTGGTTGTGGGTGGTGCACATGGGAGTGAGCAATGGTTACCTGTGGCCTCAAAATTGTGTTTTGTTATTCTGTTTTTGAGGTAAAAAATTGTCAAAACTACGTAGTTCATAACCTTCTCATATTCACTTTTCCTTTCAAAATAAACCAAGTTATGACAAGTTGTTATGAAACTGCTAGATTAATAAGAATTGGCTAGCCAAGTTTAATATATTATATCTTAGTTACCAATGACAAAAACATCAGCTTAGTTCGACCAAATTGTATGGTTAAATTATTTAGTGACGTTTTAATTACTATTTACCTACTTGATTTTGCATGCACCATTCCTCATTGAAAGAGAATGACAAGATTCCATACAAGATCCAATATGTCCCATCAAGTTTCCGCATTTCCATTTTTAGTCTGAAATGAGACGCTTATAACATTTTAGGTCTAACTACAAAGGATTAAATGCACAGAAAACCCCATACTTTGGGGTCATTTACACGGAACACACTAGGGTTTGAATTTTGACCCCCACCACCCCAAATTTCCAATTTTGGTGCACGCAGCACCATTTGACGATTTTTACTCGTTTTGGTGGAATGTTCGTTAGAAGCCAAAGGGCACAAAGGTAACTTCATCCACAAATCCAAGACGACGTTCTACCGGTAGAGATGGCAACTAAGGAGCCAATTGTCACGGGTGGCGACGGCGCCGAAGGGCACTGCTGCTCCTCGCGGTGGTGCATATCTTGACGGCATGGGTCTGATGGCGGCACTAAGCTGGATGGTGATGCCGGTCCTTGTCGATGGTGGGTAGGCGGCATAGTTGTAAGGCCTTAATCGTGAGGCGACGGTGGCGCCGATTGGAGCCGTTTATCGTGGTGGTGACGCTTCGCCGGAGCTTGCGATAGGGTTGCTCCAGTGCTTTTCGGAAGGCTTGTCGTGGGGGCAACGACGGCATCTTGATGGGATGGTGGTGGCCGCTTGATTGCGACGGTGTCGGTAGCACAGATCTGGAGGAAGGATGGCCGTCCCTTGGTTGTCGACGGCTTCTTACTTGTGGTAGATCCGCGATGGCGGCGCTACGTACTGACCCATGGCCGGCGGCGCTGCCATGGCTTCTTCATCTTCTTTCTCTCTCTGTTTGATTTTTGTGTGAGAGAGATACAGAGGGAGAGAGGGGTAAAACTCTCGGGTGATGTGGCTACCAACAAGGATTTTTTAATGAAGTGTCCATTTTGACCTCAAAATTATAACAGCCGTCCTCGAATTTTGAATTTCAACCGTGAAATGGTGCTGCGTGCACCAAAATTGGAAATTTGAGGTGGTGGGGGTCAAAATTCAAACCCTGGAGTGTTCCGTGTAAATGACCCCAAAGTATGAGGTTTTCTGTGCATTTAATCCAACTACAAAACATTAAGGAACAAATTAGTTGGCCGTCTACAACTAATGATACCAATTAGGTCCTCTCATAAATAAATCATTTCCGTAAACCCTTTTCGTACTTAAATTTAATAACGCGATAAACAACATTTTTCAATGAATGTAGATCTTTTTCGGCTAGACTACATCGCAATCTGATTATAATTTGTGAACACATCGTAACGCCATTATTTAATCATGACAGAGTAAAAAATATATGGTTTTAGTTTAAAGTGTAACTTTGTAGCTCAATGTTGAAAAAGAAAGGTCTTTAGTAAAATAACGTACAATTATCGAAACGTGTGATACGATTTTAACAAAACATGCATTGCTTTGACTAAACTAAACCAAAGGTGTAAAAGCAACAGATGCTAAGGGCTTGGTGGACTGTCTTGCCTGCAGCAGCATTGGCTATACTTTGACTTGCACTTTGAGAATCTTTTCAATGTTTTTACTTTGGGACAATGACCCTTTGTGGCTCAGAATTTAATAACTTAAGTAGCTTTGAAATTAGATCAGAGGCACCCTAATAAATTCCTTACAATTGTTTCATGAACAAAAGCACCTAAAGAGTCACGTTTTGGGAAGTGGCTCATTTCTAAGCTTTTCCTCGCCGAAATTTTGACATGGCCATCACCGAGGGTCAACAATCATATGTTGTAAGGTATCTTTGAGTAACGTAAAAGTGTCACTGGACACGTTTTAGGGACAAATACATGTTACTAAGGTTAAATACACGTTAGTATCCTGAAAGTACCCTGAAGTTTCACTTGAAGGTCTCAAAGTTTATTTTTTACACATAAGGGTTTGTAATTTTAAATTTGTAATAAGTAAAGACTTATGTCCCAATTCCTAATGATCTAGCCCTTTCCGTCAGGGGCAATTTCGTCAAGCCATATTTTGATTTATTATTGTAAAACCCCTTGATTTTTGAAACCCTAATCCATCTCAACACCTTATTTGCACTTGTCTTATTCCCTTTCAACCCTCCTCCTTTTTAGATCCTGTCCACCTTATTTGTTGCTGTAAGTCAAACTTGCCATGGCCGTGGAGCTCATAATGAACTACAGAAACAACACCTTCGTTACCCAAATGGAAGAAAACGCCGTCCAGGAAGTCGCTTTTGGGCTCGAAAGTGTCAAAAAACTCATAAAGTTGCTAACCCAATCCCAACACCAGCAAGAACCCAAAGCATCCATGGATTTGGAGATGGACTATAGAGCCATGCAAACCCTAATTAGGGCCGGTGCAGCACAGCCGCGCAAACCCTAATTAGGGCCGACGCAGCACAGCCGCGCAAGGGAAAGCAAGCAGGGGAAGGGGGCGGGGAAGAGAAGGCAGAGGGAAAGAGGCAAGGGAAGGCGAGAAAAAATGACCAGATCTGACCGGTGACCAACCACGACCTGTTAACTAATCCCGCGATCAACCACGACCAGATCGGACCGGTGAAACCCGACTCCGGCTAGATCTCACACCAAACCCTTTCCTGGTGAATTCTCCGACGAGTCTTGAGATTTTGTTCGCCGGCGAGTAAGCCGTTTCTCGGCGAAAAAGGGAACAGTATAGAGAGAGAGAGGGGGGGGGGGGAAGATGAGAACAGTAGACGTAATCTTCACAAGTAATGTTCTCAACCTATCTTAGCTACACCTATAGGCCCACTAGGGGTCCCAATTCTCATGACATGTCAGCACAATCAACGGTCAACTTTTCAACGTTCACAAGCCGGTCAAAGTGACCATGCTCAAGTCACGTGAATTGCTCGTGAAACAACCTTAGCGTGCCTTCCCCCTTAAGGGGGTCGGCCACCTTGGGGGGGGGGGGGTCAGCCACCTTAAGGGGTTGGCCACCAACCTTGACGAGCAACGATCGTCGCGCTTTGTCGCCGCGACGACTGTCGCTCGCCGCCGCGCTCCGTCGCCCGTGCACCGGCTTCGCGGTGCTCGTCACCCATGGTCAAGCTACGTCCGTCGTCGCTCGCGCATCGACCTCGCGACACTCGTCGCATGTGGTCGCGTGCCGTCTCCGCGACGCCCGCCGTTGCTCACTCACCTACTCAACGGCGCCCTTCGCCCGTACTCCATCACCTCACTCATTCCGCGATGCCCGCCGTTGCCCTTGCGCTGGATTCACGGTGCCCGTGGTCGCGCGTCATCACTTCACTCATTCAGCGACGCCCACCGTTACCCGCCCGTGGTAGCGCGCCATCGCCGCAACGCCCACGTGCCGGCCTCACGTCGCCGTCGCCCACACACCAACTCCACGGCACCCACACCCACGTACCATTTCCAACACTCCGCCGCGACCATGAGCCGCGCCGCTGATACAGTAGCGCCCCCAGGCTCTCTGTCACACTATCGTGTCGCCAGCACCTCACTCACTTCATCGCGACCATGCGCCGTGCCACTAATACAGTCGCACCCCCGACTCTATGTCACACTACCACGCTCCTTGCGCTGGTCCATCCTATCACCACACCATGCGCACATTGCCTTGTTCGTGGAATATGCTTCAGCCCACTCTCCGGAGTGTGCATCATCCCACATGGATAAGCGACTCCTGCGGGACACTATCTATGCCAGGAAGCTTTTTAACTCCCCTTCCACCAAGTAGACGGCTCCTCCGGAATGCTACCTTGATGCGCTTCGAGTGCTCCGGCACAAAGACTCACTCGCGGAGATATGCGACTCCTCCGAGACACTATCTCTGCCAAGGAGCTCTTCAACTCCTCTTTCGCCAGGTAAACAGCTCCTCCGGGATGCTACCTCGGCTAGTCAGGTAGACGGCTCCTCCAGGATGCTACCTTGACGCGCTCTGAGTGCTCTGGCACAAGGACTCACCCGCGGGGATAAACGACTCATCCGGGACACTGTCTCCGCCAGGGAGCTTTTCAACTCCCTTTCCGCTAGGTAGACGGCTCCTCTGGGATGGTACCTTGACGCGCTCCGAGTGCTCTGGCACAAAGACTCACCCGCAGGATAGGCGAGCCCTCCGGGACACTATCTCCGCCAGGGTGTCTTCGTGACTGGCCTACGTGCTCCAGCACCGGGGGCTAGCGTCGGCACCCCTAGCGACTATGACTCCCGGGTCACTCCAAAACGGGAGCAGGTTTTCGAAGGGCATCGTGCCTAGTCTACCTAGCAGTTGGGCGTCGGGTCTTCCCCACCGTTGCCAGGCCTGTGGGACTTTGCAAGAGCTTGTATTTGTGGCTAGATCAAGGGGTGTTCTCTGGTAACACCGACGCTGTGGGAGCCAGTTTTTCCAGACAGCATAGCGATGCTGTAAGGAGCAGGCGGGGTGAATATGCGATCCGACAGTCTGACGGAGAACCGATATTTCTGGCTCCCTGGTGACGTGTCACTCCCAGAGGATGCCATGTGGCAATTGATGACATAGTCATACTTTTGCCTATAAATAGTGGACTTTGGATTTCATTTTCAGGAGAACTCTCTCATTTGACATTTTCACTCACACTCTAGAATCCAAATTCTCTGAAATTCTAGAAAGAGAAACATACAGGACCTTGACTTTGGACCTAAATATCAGACTGTGCCTGTGGTCGTATATTCACCGTGTGTCGTCGCCTTCGCAGCACTGCCACGCTCAGGCTCTGTCTGGGAAGCCCTTGGTCTCTGCCCTTGTTCCACCCTTACTGTGTCCCACATCAACATACTTGGCATCTGACTCGGACTGCATTCCTTGTGGCACTTTCACATCGACTGCGAACCCACTTTCCTTGGCATTAAGCAATGGCTTTAGAAAAACAAAAAAAAAGAAAAGCAAAAAAAAAGAAAAGGAGAGGATAATTTATAGCTTTTATATTACGGGTAGGGGGATTAATTGCCTTAAAACCAAATATGGCTTGACAAAATTGCCCTGACGGAAAGGGCTAGATTAGGGGTGAGCACGGTTCGATTTGGTTCGGTTTGGGGGTCAAACCGTAAACCGAACCGTTACCCCTCGGTTTGAAAATTTGTGAACCGAACCAAACCAAACATCATCGGTTTGGACGGTTCGGTTTAGTTGGTTTGGATCGGTTTGCCCACTTAAAGTGGTCGTTACTTTGCACCCTACCAATTGAAGTTATATTTTTTATAAATTGCATGTAATCTTATTTCATTCGATATATAAGTTCTCGTTGATGAATAAGAAAGAATGAGTAAATATAAACTAGATATTGGTCACAAATTTTTTGTGTTCTAAGTGTTGTTAATATTTTTGTTTCCTTTAACTTTCAAGATTTGTTTATTTTGGAGTTGCTTAGTACCTTATATGTGTAATTATCAATAGAATGTTACTAAAAATACATTAACATATCATAGGTCGGTTCGGTTCGGTTTGGAATCAATTTCAAAGATGTGAACCGTGAACCAAACCGAACCAATGTCGGTTTGGAAAATGTGAAACCAAACCGTTAAGATCTTTGGAAGGTTCGGATTGGATTGGTTCGGTTTGATCGGTTTGAGCGATTCGAATCGGTTTGAACGGTTTGATGCTCACCCCTAGGCTAGATCGTTAGAAATTTGGACGGATGTCCTTACTTATTACAAATTTAAAATTACACTCTTATGTTTAAAAAAAATGAACTTTGAGACTCTCAAGTGAGATTTCGAGATACTTTCAGGATACTAACGTGTATTTAACCATACTTTTAACATTAAAATTTATCGAATAACCTGATAGAACATATGCTATACAGTAGATAATTTTTATCCTCGCAAATGTATGGGACTATACTAACAACCAAATAGTTTGGACTGGATCGTGTTTTTCGCGACAAGAATACTTTGCTGCAACAATCCAAAGAACCTTTTACACTTTTTTGAAACTTTTAGTAGTAAAACAAAAGGTAGTGTTTAATCCCTGCAAAACAAACAAAAGCAAAAAAGTGTATTGTCATGAACTTTATTATTCTTTTTCCCTTTCCTATCTACTTTATCTCAAAAGCAGAGAAAAGTTTTTTTTAAGCAAATTAAACTAATGAAACGAACATAGAATGGATTCTCTACTTTTGTAAAAGGACTTATAAAGAGCTACACAATATATTCTCTAAAAAGAATATCAAAAAAATAGAGTTATATCATGTATAAATAGAATATGTTCGTAAAGCTTTGCAGTTACTTAAAAGAAACGTATCAACAACATATAGAATATGTTCCTAAACTTCTGAAAGACTCCTACTTCTTTTTCAAATATCATGCGCGTACTTCAAACTTTCGTGAATCTAAACTCAATTTTAGGACTGAACCAAACTGATATAGATTCTCATGCATCTTTTGTGATTCTTATAATTAACAAGATGCCCAATTCTGTAAAAGGGTAATATCATTCTGGTTTGATCTTTGAATTGAACGATACTACATCAGTTTCTTGCGGATCAATATTTTAAAACTACTATGGTATAAGGTTTTAAGTTCAAATCTTTCGCTTGCTTTTGCTCTACTTAGCGTTAGTAATCTTGAATTTTTTTAAGCTATTTACAGTTCTATCGTAAGGAAAAAAAAAAACAATGACATTTATAGAGGAGGTAACAAAATCGCATGCCAAACATGGGAGCAAGAACTGCTTTAGGAGTTTGGTGACCTATGCAATGTTTTTGTGATCTTCTGTGTTCCTGTTCTTCTTTCTCAAAAGATCAGAACAAAGACACCGGCACCATACCCTCAACCCTGCCACCATGCCGCAAGTCACCACCACCGTCGCCTACAAATTTGTGCGGACACAAGGTAGATGCGACGATGCACCACCAGTCACCAATCCACATCGCTAATAAATTTGAATTGTGCGGTTTGGCCTTCTTTTTATGTTCGGTGTCTTTTGTTTATCGAGAGATAATTGTATATATTTGCTTCTAAAAGAGTTCGACGATTGCACCTCATTAAACTCAAAGTTGGACATGGTGTTCCAATTTTTTTTAAAAACAACGAAATCAACCTTTTTTTTATCCTGATTTTGAGCCCAAAATTGAGAATGCACCCAAAAGAAAAAGAACAAGAATAGACACAAAACGCATTCTTTTGTACAAAAAAATAGCAATAATAAAAAATCAAGAATCAGGGAACGAGAACCTTACCAAACGTGACCTTAAGAATTATCAAAATCTTACCGGTACGAAAAATACGGACCGGTACGTTCAACTTTTGCCTTCGATCGGCAGTGAAACTCCTTTTTACATTGTGTAACAATCAAAAAATTGCTCCGTACCAGTTCTACCGGTCGAAAACTATGTACCGACTGAGATAATATTTTTTGTTCCACTTCCTGAAAATTTAAAATGTTACAAATTTTATTGGGCAATTTAGTTAATTGACCATATAAATACTAAATATGTAACAACCCTAAGTTCCATTACATTATTCAAAACCTCTGTAGCCTCATTGAAGTTCCAGTTTGGTTGTTTTTATCATAATATTTTTATCATAATTTGCACGATATTTTCAGTTAAGTTTAGATGTCTTCATTGTTCATCACAATTTTCAATTTTCCTTTTACTTTTCCCCTTAGCTTTTCATCGGATTCTTTCATTCTATATGATATACTACTTCACAGAAACACATAACCCCCCCCCCCCCCCCCCACCCCACACACACACACACACAAAAAAAAAAAAACAGCTTATTCTTGAACAGACAATTTATCTGTTTACAATTTTCCGTCAATGCCCTAATTGAAAAAGAGGATAATTCAATTTAATAAGTTGTTTGATCTTGGCGCCACGGTATAAGAAGACACAGAATAATGCCAGACATTTTGATTGTTATTTATTTTGCTTAGTCTCGTCGATTAATGTGGATATTATATATAAATAAAGCTGATCAAAACTTTGAGACTATAATGTGACGGTACTGGTATCGATACGTACTATTTCACGAAAAAAAATCGATACATAACGATATTTGCAACCATATGGTTAACTATATATTTTGGCAATCTTCTTGGACCATGGAGTTGCATTTTGATCCATCCTTTCTCCTCGGCGAAGGTTCTTCTCCGCCCAACGAAGCTGAAAAGATTCCACTTCTGTAGGCACCTCCCACAGAAATGTCTCCCACCAAAGTTAAGTACAAAAAAAGAATTTTTTTTTTTGTTGCAAAGTTGCCAAGATCAGAAGAATAGAAATTATTAATTTACCAAATAAAATATCCAAAAACTCTTTCTCGTCCTTGTCTTCCTTAAAATTTCCCGAGAAAATAGCTCCAAATTTGCCATCTCTCTCTCTCTACCTACAAATATCCCAGAATTTTCCATTTCATTTTCACTCTCTCTCTCTCTCTCTCAACGAAATTCCATTGTACAAAAATAATCCCATTTTTTCTGGGGGGAGAGAGAGAGTTTGGTTGTGAAATTCCACCGATCCGTAATAACAATGGGGAAGGTGGCGGTGGGGGCTGCGGTGGTGTGCGCGGCGGCGGTATGCGCGGCGGCGGCGTTGGTGGTGCGCCACAGGATGCGGAGCTCGGGCCGGTCGGCCAAGGCCCTGGCCATATTGAGGGAGCTGGAGGAAAAGTGCGGGGCCCCCGTAGGGAGGCTCCGGCAGGTGGCGGACGCCATGACCGTCGAGATGCACGCCGGGCTGGCATCCGAGGGCGGCAGCAAGCTCAAGATGCTCATCAGCTATGTCGATAACCTCCCCACCGGGTATGTAAAAAAAAAGAATCACGCACACTGGCGCCAACTGCGTGTGTTTTGAGTTCTCTTTTTATTGAATTTGGCGAGAAAGAATGAATCTTTGATAAAAGATGGGCGCTTAAGTGGGAGTGAAGGGCCTTTTGGTGAATGTGATCCTAATTTTGAAGGACTGTGTGTTAATGGATATGAAAAACACACAGCACACCTACCGGGTCCTGTTATTGTTACATAATTTATCTTCTGGTGAATTTCATGTGAAAGAACGAATCTTGGATGAAAGGCTATGCGTTTGATTTGGGATTAATGGCTATTTTAGTCGATAATTCCCCACTGGATCCATACGCACACAACACACCTAATGTGTGTGTTTTGATTGGTTTATTTTTTAGTTGGATTTGATGAGAAAGGATGAATGTTTGAAGTGATTTGATTGGGATTAGGGGGCATTTTCGTCGATGTTATCCTGGATTTGAAGAACTGCACAAAACACACCTACTGTGTGTTTAAATTGATTCTCTTTTATCGAATTTAAAGAGGAAAAATTAATCCTTGTTGAGAGCTTGGCATTTGGAGTGGTTTATTTGGGATTAAAGGGCATTTTAGTCAAATGTTGTGTGTGTAAATGGATATAAAACACACACACACGCACTCTCTCCGCACACCTACTGTGTTAATTGATTCTTTTTATGGAATTTGATGAGAGAGAAAGAATATTTGATAAAAGCTATGCATTTTAATTGGGTATAAGGGCATTTAAGTCAATGTGATCTTAATTCTGAAGAATTGCGTGTAAGTGGATTAAATTATTTGTTGCCATTTAATGCCTCATTCAAAGTTTTCTTTTGATACAGAATGGGATCTGGGATTGAACTGTCATTTAATGAGTTATTTTCTTTCCGAGTTTTAATTCGTTTAAACGGGATCTGGGAAATTGATTGCAGTGTACCTCTTTTATGCCACTGTTTTTTAGTTAGCTAGTAATATAAATAACAATGGTGAGTTACTTTAAGCTTATCTTTGAGTTGGAGAATTGAATAAAATTATGATGATGTGTTTAAAAAATGTGAAAAAAGGCGGTATGGAAGATTACCTGTGTAATTTTTCTATTATTTTTTGGTTTTCTTTTTTTTGGTAGAGGGCGTGGTGGAGGGTGGAGATGTTTCTTGTTTCAGGATTGGGTATATTAGGAAAATGAAATTGGTTTCTTGGTTGGTTTGTGTTTTCCATGTTGTTGCTTATATTGACTCAGCAAGACTTATCATAAATTTTCACTGAATTGATCGAGAACATTGATTGAGTTTCGTGGTTTTTGTTTAGATAAGTAGGAATCCTGTGCTGTTAGTTCTCTTTTCCTCAAAAGCTCATACTGTGCATTTTTCAGATATCTATTTATGGGATGTTACCTATTCCTTCTTCTCTCCTTTTCCCTTTCATAATCAGATGACTGTTTTCTTCCTTTTGTCAACTTCTCCCCCCTCCCTTTCACTTTCTGACTATCCAGAATTTTTGTGCCTCCTCCTTGAATACTACTGCGTATGTAGGTGTTTTTGTCGAGTTTTTAGGTTTGTTGCAGTAATGAGGTTAGAGGTCAGCTAATTGAGAAAGAAAGTGAAGTGAAGCATCACTTCGTCTGTATTTATTTAGCCTTTTCATGGGTTTCCTTTTAACTCTTTGGGGAGATGAAATTGATTCTTTGTCGTGAAATATGGATACGTGTATTACCTTGTTGTAACCAATTATGCCATTATCAAAAGTGAAATAATCAAGGGTAAATTTCACTTTGGTCCTTTAAGTTTGCACAAATGTTCTAATTGCCACCCCCCCCACCCCACAACATATTTTCAATCCCTTTGGTTATTTTGGTTTCATTTTGTCCATAAAGTGGTCCTTAGGCCGTCACTTAGTTGCACGAAACATAGTTGGGAGCAGTAGCGCGTGCGAGGTTCCAGAGCGGGAATGTCGTTGCTATAGTGGGTTTTTGGGTGGGAGCGAGATTCAGGAGTGAGGTTCCAGGGTGGGAGCTTGACTATGATCGAAGAATCCTGCAATTAAGGGCCGTTAACTCTGTTAAGTCAATTCATTTGATGGTTTGACTTGGGGTAAATACGAAAAATCATCACAATTGAATTAATACAATTTGAAATAACTCAAAACCTAACGAAAGATGTAAAAATTAACAAATAAGTATGCATTAATTAGTAAAACTATATTTTGATTTTAAGTGCTTCTCTTATCTGGTTTATGCCTTTTTAAGTTCATGGTTTTTATTTTTCCATTTTAACCCCTCAGACAAACCAAACATGTAGGGACCATTTTGTGGACTTAACTAAACTTAAAAGGATTAACGTGAAACTTTTCAAAGATGAGGAACTATTTTACCATTGGTACAAACTTAAAGGACCAAAATTACAATTCAACCAATAAGCAAAACTGAATAGGAAAAATATGAAAGTATCTCAATGTTGTTTGGGTACCATTTTCTACTATGTCAAAATGAGCAGGGTTTATTCTGAAAAGGATTGAAGGTAAAAGATATATAATTAACCGGTAAATTGTGTTTTGAAAGAAGTAAATTTGGTGTTTTCGGATATGAAATTTGAAGATGATAAACAATAACAATTTTTCCGAAGAAAGCGTAAATGAAAAACAAAGAAAAGGCTACCCAAATGTAGCCTTGGCAAGTTGGTTTGTTGAATAAATCCGTGTCTCTGGTCTATAGAGTTTCCCGGTGTTGTTCTTGTTTCCAATGTCTTTGTGCGGTTTAGTGTCTCTGATTAGCATTGGTTTAAGTTTTCGAATCTTAGTGTACGTGTAATTACTATTATTTAAAGTGGTAAACGAGAAAGATGAAACATTAGAGATGCACTCTCAAATATTTCATTTTTCACTAATTTATACACTCTGCACCATTCTGCGTATGAATGCTTCTTGTAAATATGCACAATGATTGGATAATTACGGTTTTCATATCCTACTTATCTTTGAGTGGACCCATAATATAGTTCCATCTTTGTACTTGTGGTTCATTAGAAGTATTTAGTTGGTTCTCTGCATATGTGTGATAAAGAATAATTGCATCCTAGAAGAAAGAAATATAGTTCTTGGGATCTCTAGCACTGATGAAATCATGAAAGATAATCAAGCTGAATGGAAATTAGCTAAACTGTTTTCTTTCCTAGGAACGAGAGAGGATGGTTTTATGCCTTGGACCTTGGTGGAACAAACTTCCGTGTCCTCCGTGTACAGTTAGGTGGGAAAGAAAAGCGCGTCGTTAAACAAGAATTCGATGAAGTTTCAATTCCTCCACATTTGATGGTTGCGACTTCTCATGTGAGTACATAATACGCAGTACTTGTTATCATTTTGTTCATGCTTTAAGCTGAAGCTTGTAGCTTATGGTGAATTTCAGGAGTTATTTGACTTTGTAGCTGAGGCACTTGCAAAGTTTGTTTCTTCAGAAGGTGAAGACTTTCATCTTCCGCCTGGTAGACAAAGAGAGCTGGGTTTTACCTTTTCATTTCCCGTTCGGCAACTATCAATTGCATCAGGGACTCTTATTAAATGGACAAAAGGATTCTCTATAGAAGATGCGGTGAAGCTCAATCCCTTTGCTGTATCACATGTCAAGTTTCCTGTTGTATAACACTTATATGCCAATTTATGTCACTTTTGAACTCATATAAACTATGTTACATGGACTCTTAAAAATGCTTGAAGTACCTATGTCGGACACTCGACACTTGGACATGGGTATGGGATTTGCTTCCGACACATCTCATAGGATATGCCACTGAAAACACTATCTTATAGTGTTTCCTGTAGTTCATTATTGCGTCCGACACTTGTACATGGGTATGGGAGGCAATCGTGGGCTTTTTCATTGCTTCTACAATGTTTTGGCCTATTGCTTGCCTTCTAATTGATTAGTTGCGCTGACTGTTTTTGCAAATACTTAAAAAGTTAATGAGAAGCATGCCTATGAAGTCAAATCTTTATAACTATTAAAGCGCTTTTGAACTTGATATCATGCTCTGAGCTGAATCATCGATGCAATCTTGACAACCTTAGGGCTCTTTACGTATTTATTTGTCGTTGTTTCCCCTTAGCTCTCGATAAAAAAATTACTTGAATATCACGATTCCCATGCTTCCCGTCTCTACTTCCATTCTAAAATTTTAGAAAAGCAAAGAGCTGAAGTCAATCAGGGAAACGATTGATTTCCTAATTTATGCATTTTCTGCCCTGATTGATGAAGCATACGTGATGTTGTTGGTTTCAGCAAGCATGACAACCGTTATATTCCACTCGGAGCAAATTTAGTAATTTAATGTGATTTTATAACCTGTTTTCATAATGTTGTTCTATCTTTGTATTTTGATTTTTCTTGCTTTTTGTTGGCTGGTTTTTGAATAGGTTGGGGAAGACGTTGTGGGGGAGTTGACCAAAGCCTTGGAAAGAGTGGGCCTTGACATGCGCGTGTCTGCTTTGGTAAAGTTTCGGTTTACTCCCTGGTATAGATTTGCATGCATATAGATATGCATATTTAGAAAGATGCGTGCATATTCTGTAAGAGGTGATTTATGTTTTGGCACTGATAATGGATGTTTCCTACTCGAATGTAATGCCTTTTTTTTTTTTTGCTTGATGAATTACTTCTCATGTTTGTAACTTCTAACTTGTTGGCTGATGCAGGTCAATGATACAATTGGAACTTTAGCAGGAGGTAGATACTACCACCCAGACGTAATAGCCGCTGTGATATTGGGTACTGGAACTAATGCAGCATATGTGGAGCGGGCACATGCAATCCCTAAGTGGCATGGTCTACTGCCTAAATCAGGAGAGATGGTTGGCATTTTCCCTATTTTTTGTTGTTCTCAAACTATGCTCTCTGATCTGGGTTTGGCTCCAAATTCATTTCTTTATCTTTTGAGACTAAGTCTGTGAAGCGGGCACATGCAATCCCTAAGTGGCATGGTCTACTGCCTAAATCAGGAGAGATGGTTGGCATTTTCCCTATTTTTTGTTGTTCTCAAACTATACTCTCTGATCTGGGTTTGGCTCCAAATTCATTTCTTTATCTTCTGAGACTAAGTGTGGAGCGTGCACTGTTTGTATAACTGAGGAATGTCACATTTCTGATATTTTAAGGTTATCAATACGGAATGGGGTAACTTTCGGGCATCACATCTTCCATTAACTGAATATGATCAAGCTCTGGATGTTGAGAGTTTGAACCCCGGGGAGCAGGTCATACTGCCTTGTTGTTGTCTTACTTGTTAATATTTTTATGCATCAATCAACTGATGTACTGATTTACCTTTTCGTCACTAACTAGCACAGATTTTTGAGAAGATTATCTCCGGCATGTATTTGGGTGAAATTGTAAGAAGAGTCTTGTGCAGGATGGCCGAAGAAGCTGCCTTTTTTGGTGATACAGTACCACCTAAACTGAAAATTCCATTCGTATTAAGGTATGTGCTATCGACAATGCCTTCCCTTTTCTGACTTCTGAGAGTAGTTTTGGTCGACTTGTTACGCGTCAGTTTGAAGGTGTCATTTTTCCATCTTCTGTATAGAAACTATTGCTAATATGAATCAACCTGTTTAAAAATAAGAATTTCACCCGTTCTAAAGTTTTGGTCCAACGATAAGATCGTTTGTAGTGCTAATGGCATGACATGCAGCAGATGCAAACGCATGAAACCCTGATAAGTCCCAAAAATTTCTTAGATTAAGGCCTTTAGAGCATCCATGCTCAAAATTTTTATATGTGAGTTATACTATGTTCATCTAGTTACAGATCTAAATGAAGCATACAGTGGCGGTTCTAGGAAGTTATCTTAGCCTGGGCCATGGTTTATATACTACACAAAATAAAAAGCAACGTTTATAATCTAGTAAAAGACTTTGGTATCTTAGCAATTTTTCTGAAATTTGTGGTTAAAATACGTGACATCTTCATTCTCTTATAGAAGCCTTTTGTTAAAATGAAACAAAAATGTAATTGATTACTTCGATCGGAGGTAGGGAACAACAAGATTTAATCTAACAAGGAGAGACTAAAAAAAAGTGGGTTGGGGCTTCAGGAAGAAATGAGAAAGGCTCGATCTTGCAATGCATCAAATAGGAGTCGATTTTCCTGTTAAGCATAGGGCAGCTGGACGAATCACGCACGACCTTTGATGAGGCTATTAGAATCTAGGGCTGAAGTTAACTTGTTGACTAGGTATACGTACAGTAGTCCAACTAACATGTTGCCCAGGCGAACATCCAGTCCCGCCCACCCTGGCATCCGCCCCTGGATGCGTAGTACTCGGAATAGATTGAAAGTTCAAATAATCAGAGTGCTATTGGCAACCCCCAATTTTTCAAAAACCATGGCAGCATCCCTTATGGAGGCCACAGGATGGAAATATGGGTGGTTGGCATGGGGCATGTGCACCTCAATCCTAAAACCAGTTCAGAGTTTTATAAACCATTTGTTTACTTTACGTTTAATTGACAGATTTCTCTCCTTTTCTGTTACTAGTTTAGATTGTCTTCATCTTTATTCTGCATGCATTAGGTTCTCTGACCCCCATCTTTCCGGCTTACCCCTCCCCACCAAACCACACACACACAAGTCGCTTGGCATGTCACACCAAACGCTTCATATGTGACACCAAATAACAGCTCTTAAAATTTCTATATTTTACCCTCGGCAATCTTGTATGATAGGATCTGCAACATAATGGAGTTGGAGTAAGAATAGTTAGATTAATGCCCCCCTGGGCCCCTTTTTAACTTTCCTTTGCTTGCGCATGTTGGCCTTCTTAAGCTCATCTTTTCTCGTGAGTTTTGATTGCCCAAATCCTTTAGGCTGAATGAACTCATACTTTTGAAACATTTGCTGAATGAAGTCTTTGGAGTGCACGCTCTTTAATTCATAATGCAGCCATTGCTTCGCACAGTATAATACCTTCGTACACGGACAAAACTGGTCCTGGCAAGCTTCATCTAAGTGACTTCGTTGTTAGTATTGATTTTTCATTCTCTGAGAGGAGTTACTTGTAAAGCATTATTTGAATACCCTGATCAACATTACGTGTACTTAAGAGGTAATTTACAGGTGCACTCCAACCGATGCTGATTTTATGGTTATTTTATTGGAGCTTTACTTTTTTTCAATTTAATTCCAGCAGTCTCTTTGCATAAACCTCCAGTTGATGAAATGCGGATGCAACTGTCCATAAACCATGTTATTTTTCTGGTACAACATGTAAATCATGCTGCATCAGCGCAAGTATTAGATCTTGCATGACAATTACATACTCATTGCTACATCTGCAGGACTCCTCACATGTCTGCAATGCATCACGACACGTCTTCTGATCTTAAAGGGGTTGGGACCAAGCTAAAGGATATATTAGAGGTATAACAGCTCTGCAAATTGGGATATGTTTGGTGCTCAGTTCCTTCCTTTTTAGCAAATTTCTAGAACACAGGTTCAACAAATAAGCATAGATTTGACTAGCAAAAGAATAGCAGTAAGCACATTGACAAGTCAAACAGGGGTTAACTGATTTTGTAGGTGCTTGTGTATTTGTTCATATTCTAACCTAGGACTAGCAAAAAATTCAAGGGGACTCAATTTGTGGAACGGAGGTAGTTGTTTTGGTGTCTCTTCCTTTTAGTTCTTCATGTGCGTGAGTGCATGCCTAGAGGGAATCTGGAGCTGAGGCAATGATGTGTGGATTTGCTGCCCTTCAAGTTTCCTAAATTTGTTTCAAATCCTTTTTCTATGGGACAGATATCGAATACTTCTTTGAAAACAAGGAAAGTGGTTGTTGAGGTCTGTGACATTGTTGCCGCTCGTGGGGCCCGCCTTTCTGCCGCTGGCATCCTAGGCATCCTCAAGAAATCGGGAAGAGATACAGTAAAGGAGAGGGATAATCAGAGGTCGGTGATAGCATTAGACGGTGGATTGTTTGAGCACTATACCAAATTCAGGGAGTGTATGGAGAGCACTTTGAAGGAATTGCTTGGAGACGCTTCTGACAGCGTTATCATTGAGCACTCGAACGACGGTTCAGGCATTGGAGCTGCCCTCCTGGCAGCCTCTCATTCCCAGTACCTTGAAGTTGAGGAGTCTTAAGTCATGGACTTAGCCCGGGAAATGTAGTTGTATATTTTCCTTTCCCCCGCCTTTCTTCACAACTCCCCGCACAGTTCGAGTTTATCTTGCCTCGTTCAAGAGATCATGCCGGCAATCCTTTAAATTATGGTCCTGTGAGGCTTGTAATGGAGCCATACATCAAAAGATGTTGTTAGGTTCTGGCCCAAGGTTTCTTATGGGACAAAACCTTGGCGGCCTTGCCTCTTTGCCGTTCTCACATTCTGTAGCGTTTGTACTACTGTAAGCTCATTTTACAATTTTAGAAAATAAATTGGGGGTCTAAGGCTGTATATTGTTGGTAAAACATTCCTCGGTCAATGGAAATAAAAAGATCTGGTGGGTATACTCTTACGTAGTGTGTTTCGTTTATTGGATCAGACAATATATCCAAAACGTGACGAAATGAACAACTTTCAAATCGGTTCCTAGATTGATTTTTCATTGTATGCAGCATGTGGAATGCCCTCTGTTTAATTTCTTAGTAGGGTTAATTATAAGACTGTCCCATGTGGTTTACATGTTTTTGCACTTTGCCCCTCCCCTCGTGTTTACAACTTTTGCAATAATGTCCCTCGAGGTTGACAAAATCATTGCAAACAGCTCCAAAAACGAAAGGCCGTTCAAATTCAGCCGTTAAGAGCCCACGTGCATAGCACACCCGGTTTTCTCATGGGTATATCAGTTAGTTGCCTACCCCATGTTCCCTCCAAAAGTGACTGTTACTCTTATTTCCCTCCAAAATCAGTTTATACTTCAGTATTGGCTTCAGTGAAGGAGAGAGAGAGAGAGAGAGAGTTTGAAGAACCCATCTCATGGCTCATATATACTGTCAGTGTGGTCAGAGAGCCGTGGCTAAGACTTCATGGACAGATCTAAATCTCGGCCGAAGATTTTGGACTTGCAGCAACCATGTGAGTTTTGTGTTGAACCCATTTTCTTTTTCAATTTCGTGAGCTGAATGAACAATCTTTTTGTTCTCACAGGTTGGTAGGTGTGAGTTTTTTGCTTGGCGTGACCCTCCAATTACGATTAACAGGTCAAAGGAGAGATTTTGGAAGATTGTTGCAATTATTAGTTGGGTGTTGCTTTTACTGACTGTGATTGCATTATTGTCTGATTTTGGCGACAGGACAGAGGAATTGAGCAATATTGAAGGCGAAGATGTGGGCAACAGCTTGTAGAAATTGCTAGGGATGTACTGAATTAGGACTTTTTGTAATGTTTTGAGCCGTGGAATGTACTGAATTAGGGATTGCCCTAAAAAAGTCAACATCCCCTGTTTCCAAGCTGCGTACTCAAGCAATGTAATGAAGATAATTTTCAATTTAATGTTTTTGCATTTCTGTTCCATGTACTTTTAATGTTAATGGCAAAAGTGTCCCCCGTACTTTTCACGTACCGAGCAAAAATGTCACATATGTATTGCAATTATGTTCCCTGTCATTTACAATAGTAGACAAAAGTGTCCCCTGTGGTTTACTTTTTCAGGACAAATGTGTCCCCTATACATTGTTACATGTTGACAAACCTGTACCTAAATACTCAAATTGACATGTCCTTAAACACTGCATTGTGCTGTATTCCAATTGCAATATAGCACAATGAAATTGCATCATCTCACTTGCAGATTCATTACATTTGCATCATCACAAGTGCTAAAATATCTCTTTCATGTAAGATTCATAACCAAATCTCAAGACAAGTAATCAAGTTACATTACATCCAACATACATATTCACAACCAATGGTTTTGTCATCAATCTTCCAATTAAATTACATCCAACACAAAAACAATATCATCCTTCCTAATTCTAATTACAGCCAACATCCAAAAACATGTACTCTGACACTATCTTATAGTGTATATACTAGGCTTCCAAAAACCAGCCACTTACAAATTTATCTACTGCTCTCCAAAAACCATCCAACCTTCATATACTTTGAACAAAAACTAACAGTGAGCTCCCTACATTCACAAAACTAAGCTACACTGACATTTTATCATTTTTGCTTTCCCTTGCCCTTTGCACCAGCAGATGTTTGTCCTTCACCTTGACTCCTTGCAGCTGTTCTTGATCTTATGCTTATTTGTCCTCCTGTTGGATTTGGGCCACCCTTGTCTTTTGACTTCTCTTTCCCTTGGCTTGGACCTCCCTTCGCAGTCTTCTCTTTCCCTCTGCTCTGGCCACTTTGGTATAGGCCATGATGGTCTTTGGGCTGATGTTGCCTGTGGAGTTGGCATAAATCATGCTGGTATCTGCTCTGTAACAACTGAGGTTTGTGGAGCACCTTGGCTTAGTTGAGATGCAGTTTGTTGCCTTCTTGGCTGCAAAAAGACATTTTCAGTAAAAACACCTATTTATAAATACAATTCAAATATATAACTCTGTTATTTACATACTGGTAACTTTTGCCTTCTTGGGGTTCTCCCCCCCTCCCCCTTGTTGCCATATCTCCATGTTGTGGGGCTCTGCCTTGCTCAGTTGCATTATCTCCATGTTGTGAGGCTCTGCCTTGCTCAGTTGGCTTGTTTCCCTGTTAAAGAGGTTACAATACATTAATCTCAAACATAAATAACAACTAGGCCAACTAAATAAAATCAACATGTACTTACTGAGGAAGTATTTTGTCTGCTGCTCTGACATTTCCTCATGTTGTGCCCAAGCTGATGGCATATGCTGCATCTAGTTGTTGTTCATTTCCTTGACATCTTGCCAGTGCATGTGTTATCCTCAGCTTCATATTTGCCTCTTCTCCTCAGTTTCTTAAGTCTGCCACTTGGCCTTCTATAAGTGGGGGGTAGAATGAAGGGTTAATTACTTTTAGGCCACATACTTGGACCATTCATTGGGTTAATGATTGGTGCATAAGCCTTCTTGTATGTGTCAATACTATAGCACTCATAGATGAAATTCTCTACTACAAGGTTCTTGTGCCAAATGCATGCAATGGCATAGGGACAGGAATCCCATTCAAGTCCCACCTCATACATGAACATGTGTACTGCTTGAGATCCACAGTGAACTACTCCCCCCATGGACATGCTACCTGAAACCTCAACTCCCCTGAGTGTGATGGTATCTCTTCCCCAGCATACACCTTCAATCTTTCAGTTATCCTTTGTATTGCATGACAAATCTCACCATTCCATTCCTCATCTTGTTCCCTAGAAAATCTCATCCTTGCCATCAAGGTATTTCTTATTGTTTCAAGACAAGTAGTGGTCATTTTATCCCTTGCTTCCTTTATCATTGAATTGAAGCTCTCACAATAATTGTTCAAAAGAACATCACATTTAATATTTGTACTAAAATGTGACCTAGACCACTCTGTAGGTGGCTTATCATCAAGCCAGGCCACTGCCTCCTTGTCTATGTCAGCCATCTCTTGCATTTTGTGCTCCCATCTCACCACATTGGTTGCCTTGGCTGCAGCAAACAGAGCATCTCTCAAAGCAATCCCAGTAAACCATGCTGCCTTGAAGTTTGCATGCAAGTGCATGACACAAAACTTGTGCTCAGTATGAGGATACAATGACTATATGCTCCCAACCAACCCTTTTCGTTTGTCAGACAAAAATGTCCAACTCAAACTGTCTTCTATCTCTAAGTCATCACCCAACAACTATACAAACCAACCCCAAGAGTCTCTGTTTTCAGCCTCCACTATAGCATATGCCACTGGATACATCTGGTTGTTGGGATCAATGCCCACTGCAGTCAAGAGCTGACCACCAGTGGGACCTTTCAAAAAGCACCCATCTAGCCCTATCAATCTCCTACACCCAGCTTTGAACACTTCCTTCAATGCACCAAGGCATATATAAATCCTTTGAAACATGTACTCACTCTGTCCTATGCCCCCTGGTTCATATTGTAGATCCACAGTGGTGCCAGGATTACTTCTCATAAGTTCATCAATGTAAGAGTTCAACTGCCCAAACTGTTCCATTATATTGCCCTCAACCATCATTGTTGCCTTCCTCTTGCTTCAATAAACTGTCCAAAGTGGCACATCTAGTTGGTGATCACTCATTAATGTATTTCTCAAAGTACCAACCTTCATATTAGGATTTAATCTGAAATCTTTACTGTATCTAGCAGCTAGCCAAGTATTGGTCACATGTTTATTCTTGTGCACCCTGGTACAGGTGTGCTGGGTTACTGCAGTCTTCACAACCAAATCAACCTCATTGTCTCCTTGCATCCTAGACACAAACACCTGCCATTGACACCCTTCTGAATCACACCTAGCACTAACTCTCCCTGATTCATTCTTGGGGAATACTACTGGTTTTCCTTCCAAAATAGAATGCTGCCTAACGGCTTCCTTGAAAACCTTGTTGTCTTTAAACACCATACCAACCTTGAACTCATGTTTTCTCATGTCTAATTTAGGGTTAAATTCCCCAGTTAGTTTCTTGTTTATTGCATTGTCAATTTCTCCCTCAGAATCTGATGGTGGATGTTCCTGCCACTCATCAGAGTCGTATTCTTTCTCTTCAAAAGTTGGCACTATTCGTCCCTTACCCTTGCTTCTGCTACCCACTCCATGTTCTACTACATTCATGTCAACATTCTTCTCATACAATCTATCATCCTCATTGGCATCATAGTCAATATCAAAAAAATCTAAGCAGTATGATTCATCATCAGAATTAGTGTCAGAATCACTACCCCTTGGCCCTTCAGAAGCACCACCACTTGGCCCATCATTAGCACCAGTAGCACTACCCCTTGGTCCCTCAGTAGCACTGCCCCTTGGCCCCTCATTAGCACTGCCCCTTGCTGCCCTCGTCCTTTGGTGTATGGTTTCCTGCCCTCAGTGCCCATTCTTTCCCTACCGCTCTGATTTATGTTTTCCTCCCCCTGAGTACCCATTATTGCCCTACTGCTCTGGTTTATGTTTTCCTCCACCCCAGTGCCCACATTTACTGATGCTTGTGTACCAAGCCCATCATCACCAGCATTGCTTAGACCTTCTAGACCTAGCCTAAACCTTGAACCACCTCTCACCCCCTGTGTACTTGTTGTCCCCTGTTTTCCTAAGCTCCAAACAGGCACAGTAGTCCCTGTAGGCACATTTCCTCCTACATTGGCTACATCATCAAGCTCTTCAATAACCACACTAGAGCTCATAGTCTCTTTAAGCCCTAACTGAGTGGAAATTGATTCCATCATCTCATCCTTTGACAAACTTTCCAAATATATTTCTACTTGGCCCTGTGAATTTATGCAGTCTTTCAATGCCAAAATGTCTGAGTCTACAATCATCTGCACTAGTCCATTGTCAAGGCTTAACCCAGGCTTCTTATAGTAATAGTTCATAAATCCTACAGCTCCTACACTCTCTGTCATGTTATCAATCTCAATCAAACTTAGCATGTCAAGGTCACAGTAATCAAAGTAGTCTATTTTGCAAGGAGTGTAAACCTTGTGTAGTATGTTCTTAAATTACCCCCCATAGTGCAGTTTTATGGTTAAAAGAGAAGAATGAGGATCTGAAAACACACAAACAAACCAAACACGCACAATCCCAAATTAACTACTGCATAAAACATAAACTAATAAAAGTTTTAACTTCAAAAACATTATTCTATCAATAAACAACACGCACGAACAAACAACAACACTTTAACAAACAAAATTATTTAATTAGAACTGGGATTATAAAATGATTTGCACATGTGAGAGACATTAGTTAATTATATACTTAAAACTCAAACCCTAGTTTAATAAAAAAGGTACAAAATATGGGTTTCAGTAGCATTGATCGTAAATGGGCTGTGCGACATCGCTTTCTCGGGATTCCCAATCCATTTTCGCTCATCAATCTCCCACACGCGATCTTCTTCGTCCAAGAATTTCGATTTGCAGGTAGTGATCGCACGATTGCACGACCGTTCTCTGTTTTCCAGCTACTCTTTGTTTCTCTCTCCTCAGCTCTGGCAACGGTTGGGTTTTTTGATTTCGTGATAACCGAGGGAACATGGGGTAGGCAAATGACCGATATACCCATGAGAAAACCGGGTGTTATGTGCACGTGGGCTCTTAACGGCTGAATTTGAACGGCCGTTCGTTTTTGGAGCTGTTTGCAATGGTTTTGTCAACCTCGAGAGACATTATTGCAAAAGTTGTAAACACGAGGGTCAAAGTGCAAAAACATGTAAACCACAGGGGACAGTTTTGTAATTAACCCTTCTTAGTAAATTGAAGCTATTTGCTTGCTAGTTTTACTGATAACAGTACGTTTATTTTAAGCAAGTGTGGAAATCCTTGCTTGAAGGATAGTGCTTTTGCGTTCTGATGTTTCAATTCTGCGCTATTGCGCTTGTCCTCGATGCTAGGAAGAATGGCATTCTCCATTCGAGGCCCTTCATTTTGTAATTGTATGAATAGCAAGCAGTGTTCTGTATATATATTTAGCTGCATCACTTTAGAGGAATACATGTCTGTTCACCTCTTCAGTTATACAGTGGAACTGGACACTTCCACTGTAGTGCCCCTTACAAGAAAACCATAAGATGCTGTTTACGTATTGCCTACTGATGTATATTACCTACCCTTATTCTCTAATCATTCTGACATAGGTGTCTAAACGATCGACACCAAATCACCATTGTCATTCTCCAATGCCCTCTCGCGCTTAGAATTCTTCAGGAGGGGAAGGGAATCCACCTCACTCCCGACGTTCTTCTCTCTGGATGGCAATGGATGACCGCACCGGAGCAAGACCTGCAAGACCTCCTTCATGCTAGGCCTCGTCGAAGGCAGTGTCCCTGTGCAAATGACCCCGAGTTTGAAAACGCTGCTCATTTCGTCCATGTAACAAGGCTCCTTGATCTCCTCGTCGAGGGCATCCACTATAGGGTTGCCGTCTTGAATGTGTCGCCACGCCCATTCGGCAAGCGACGTATGCTCGTCTCCTTCACCGGCTTCCCTACCGGTCACCAGCTCCAAAAGTACAACCCCAAAGCTATACACGTCAATCTTCTCGTTCACCCTCGTTGTAGTAGCATACTCTGAAATTCAGTCAAAATCAAACAGTTTTCCATGAGTAACAGTACCTGTTGACATGGATGAAGATCACATTGAAGATGAAAAGGGTGAAGAAACAATACCTGGAGCTATGTATCCAAAAGAGCCAGCCACACAAGACACTGTATTAGGCTCTCCATTCTTGACCAAAATCCTGGCTAGACCGAAATCTGCAATTTTTGCGTTGAACTCGGAATCAAGCAAGATGTTGCTTGATTTCACGTCCCGATGAATAATCGCAGGCGAGCTGTCATGATGCATATAGCATAGCCCCCTGGCTGCACCCACCGCAATATGCAACCTCTTAGGCCAATCCAAGACAAAATGATGGACTGAAGCAGAGAGATTAGATGGTCTTTTCTTCCCCTGAAGCCATCGATCCAAGCTGCGGTTTTCCAAGTACTGGTAAACAAGAAGCTTTGAGTTGTCACTTGATATACAGCACATAAGTTTCACTATGTTGGCGTGTCGAATTGTGCTCAGTATCTGAACTTCTGCCAGAAATTCCCTCTCAAGGTTCTGGTCCAACTTCTTGTTATTCCAGATCTTCTTCACAGCAACAAACTCACCAAAACGGTTTACAGGAACGCGGTATACTTTTCCGGACCCCCCACTCCCGATCACGTTATTTTCTGTCAAACCTTTTAAAATGGTTGATTCTGTGAAGTTCAAACGTTGGAATGAAGTGAGCTTCCACGACGAATGCAATCCAAGCTTTCTCCTCCGATGACTTCTCAACACATAAAGCGAAAATAGCACAGCCAATAGAAATGCCACCACTGCGATAGTCGAAACAATAATGACAAACTGGGGTGAAATTTTTGCGGTTCCTCTGGACTGGGAGCGGCAAACACTGACGCCCGGGAAAGCGTTATATGCACAAAGACCGGGATTATTCAAGAAACTCCTATCGAAAACTGGATTTTCAAACTCATCTGGTATTCTCCCAGTAAGACTGTTAGAAGAGAGATTGAGTGAAGTTAGCCTTAACTGGCCAATTTCAGGTGGAATTTGACCCGAGAACTCATTTTTAGACAAGTCCAAATCAGTCAGACCTGGTAAAACCCCTATTGCGCTGGGAATCTGGCCAGTGAGTTGGTTACGACTGAGATTTAACAACGTTAACGACTTCCACGAGATTATATCCGAAGGAAGATGCCCAGAAAGTCGATTCCCATCGAGTAAAAGAGTCGTCAGGAATGAAAGTTCAGTCAACTCTTGGGGAATCACGCCACTAAAGAAATTATTGCTTGCCTTAAACACCCTCAAATTCGTCCAAGAAGACAACCCAACCGGAATTCCACCCGAAAAATTGTTGTTTCCGATATCGACTAGTGATAGATTCGCTCCCATTTCGCTGGGAAGCTGACCAACAAATTCGTTATCGCTTATCATCAACCCTGTCAAATTCAATGCTGTCCATAACCCATTAGGAATTTCCCCAGAAAGCCTGTTACGCTCAACTCTAACAATCAACAAACTACTACAATTCCCAAGTGACTTTGGCAATCCCCCGGTAAGCTTGTTATCAAAAGCAACTGCACCTAACAACACTCCTTTTGTACACAGATACTCCGGTAAAGCGCCCACAAATCCGTTCGACGACACTTGGAAGCTCTCCAGCATCGAAAATCGGCCAAAATCCGGTGGCAGTTCACCAGACAGGTTATTAGTGAACAACCTAATATCGGTCAAAGATGGTAAACTACCCATACCTACCGGGATTACGCCAGACAGTTGATTGAAAAATAAAGACAATCTTGATAATCTTGTCAAGTTTCCAAATCCATCAGGTATTTTCCCAGTCAACATATTGGCAGACAAATCAATAACTTCTAAATTCAAAGCTTCTACAGACTGAGGAATATCACCAACTAGGTGGTTCTTGTAAAGATATACCTCAGTTAAGTTCTTTAGCAGAAGCAACCCACTTGGGATGTTACCAGTCAGGTTGTTTTCTGACAAATCAAGAACTTCCATTCCCGCCAAATTCGCTAGATCTTCGGGGATCCCTCCAATCAAATTTGCTGCCGGCATTGAAAGCTGGGTCAACTTCTTCAACTGGGTAAAGCTAGGTGGAATCGTGGATGGTGGTGAAAACCCATTAAAGCCCACTTGAAGCACTTCAAGATTTGTCAAGTTGCCAAGTTCAGCTGGAAAAGAGCCCTTGAACAGGTTCTGGTTGAGATATAATTGGCTGAGCTGGCGCAACCCGGTAATGGCGGGAGGGATGTCGCCGGTAAAGTTGTTGTACCCCAGGTTGAGGTAGCTCAGGACAGGCGGTAGCCGGTTAATGTCATCTGGAATGAAACCCACGAAGTAATTCTGAGAGATGTCTATGTACTGGAGATGGGTGCAGTTGTAAAGAACTGTTGGAAATGGGCCTGGGATGTAATTGTTCGAGAGCTCGAGGTGGGTCAGGTTGTTGAGGTTGCAAATGAGGGGCGGGATTTGTGTGGTGATGTTTATGTTGGAGAGGGTGAGTCCGGTGACGGAATTTCCGGAGCAGGTGATTTCAGGCCAGGAGCAGTGAGCTGTGGAGTTGGGGGATGTTTCCCAGTGGGAGGGGGGGGGTGGGTCGGAGAAGGCCTGTTTGAGGCGGAGCAGGGTGGTTTGTTCTGGGTAAGCGGGTTGGGAAATAACAAGGAAGGGTATGGTGAGGAGGAGGACGAAAATGAGGGCGTGGAGGAGAGGTGGTGGTGGAGGGGGCGTTAAGATCATTTTGAGAGATGGGTTGGCGGGTTTTGTTTTGGGTGTTTTCCGGTGAAGGAAAGGGAGATTATGGCGGCGGCTGTGGTGGTGGCATGTGTAAAGGAATATCTGCTGGAAAATTGTTTCTTCATGTATTAAGAATATATACAGAGTATGTTGATGTGAGGTGAGTGATATGTGGAGAGATGACGTGAGGTGAGTGATGTGGACAGATTTATTGATGATACTTCAAATGTTTAAATCTTTCGAAAATTGATCATATTTTTTTTTTTGGGACCGTCCTATACAAAGAGTGATCATTTTCAAATTGGAAAAAATTCTATAGGTATTTTTATATACTTACCATTTGTATACTTTTTTTTATTCTATTTCTCTCATGCCCCACTACTTTACACTTTTTTATTCTATTTCTCTCTCTATATTTATCACTCTACCAATAAATTTTTTCTCTCATGGCCAACTCTCTTCCCCCCTCTCTCTAAAAGGTAAAATGAGAAAGACACATAATAAATAACATAAATTCTTAATACACGTACAAAATGAAATGGATCACTCTTTAAGGGACGGAAGGAGTACATGTTAAGGTTATATACAAAGGACTTTTGGAGGGAGCTGTCCACATATAGGCAGCAGTCACATGTGCATCATGGTTTATTGCTTGCTTGCCAAGCTGTCCTTAACAGCATGGAGCAAAGCTCTTTGGTCGGAGTTGCAGAGGGGTGGAAGCGAAGGAAAAAGCTTTAGGCTTCGTCAAATTTTTTTTTTGGTTTTCAGTTTTTTTTAAAAAAAATTTAATTTTTTTTTAAAAAAAAACAAGTGGGTGTTTGATAACCCAATTTTATTTTGAGTTTTTTTTTGTTTGATAACCCAAATTTTTTTTTTATAGTGATTTACGGTGGCGGTAGTAGGGCGTAACGATGGCCGACAGTGGATGGTGGCGGTGGTCGCCAGCAGTCACCGGCAATGGTGGCCGGAGGTGGCTGCCAATGGTCGCCGGCAGCAACCTCCGGCGACTGCCGGCAAGTCGTCAGCGGTGGTCACCTGAGGTGGCTGTCGGCGGTGGGAGGGTGGTGGTGGTCTAAAAAAAAAGTCATTTTGGAGGTTTTTTTTTTCTTCTGCAGTTTAAAAACTGATTTTTTAGATAAGGAAAAAAAAATTGTTACCAAACGTGTTTTTTTTTTTTCAATTTTCAAAACTGAAAAAAAAAATGAGTGTCAAACGGGATCTTAGACTTTCAAACTTCAACGTTCAAGCTCATTGGGATTTATCTATGCGAGTGGGGCCCACTGTATGATCAGGTCAAGTCAATGAATTAGTTTGTCCACTTGGAACATGAAATTCTTTTACAATGATTGAGACATCTATCGGCACCCCTTATATATATATATATATATATATATATATATATAGAATGAAGAATAAATAAAAATTACGGTGTGTTTTAGATCAAAAGTGCCGATCATTGAAAACCCTTGCAACCGAAAGAAACCGATGGAACGTAACAAAATTATACACTCGGCAACACTAATACCACAGCACATAGTTATCCGATATTAGGTGCTCTATTTGGTAGTAGTAGTTTTCACGTTTCACTTATTAATTAAGAATAAGAAGCTTCGCTTTGACTTAAGAAGAGTTAAGAAAAATCGTTTGCTCAGAAATGAAGTTTGATTAGGTGCGTGTAGAACACTTGGTGGGAATACTGTGGCATGTGATGACTAATCAAAGCACAATAGTAATTGGATTCTGTGCGTAATTCTTCCACGAAAGGTTCTTTCAGTCAATTTTTTTTGGGGAATTTGCATTTGAGCTCAACTTTTAGTCATTTAAGCTACACTTTCGTTGCTAAAAGTCTTTTAGGTGTCGCTATATAATCACTTATGACTCGACATTCAGAGAGCTGTCATGTATGTATAACAATGACATATGTATGCGTGGCAATTTTATACTAAATGGCTCTAACGCAAAAGAGTATATGATTTTCGTCAAAGTAACGTACAGTTCCAGAAACGTGCATTGTAACCTTTAAGATCTCGTAAAGTGCAAAGCATATATTAAACTGTGTACCATACGCTAAAGTTGACCCATGGTAAACTATTAGTGACCGTCGCATACTGATCCAAAAAATACTACAAAGTCAGAAACTAGTATACAATCGGAACTAAAAACTTAGTCAAGTTATCAGAGCGCATGTGAGCAAAATAAAAGTAGTCTAACCCTTTTTAATTATCATTGCGTAAGGTATGTGGGCACAATCTAGATGGAAATGTACCAATATGATAAGCCAAGAAAAGGTGCAAGGAAGGGGACATGAGTGTGGGGGTAGATGCTAGAGAGTGATAGTCAAAGTTTTTGAAGAGCAGCTCACCTTCGTTGAATGGAGAAATTTGGACTTCATTTGTTGCCAACTGCCAACCCCACACACACTCTTCCTATCATTATTCAAGCAATAGCAAAAGCCACAAAAAGTTGTCAACACCAACCATGAAGAAAGATTAACCTCATTCTGGAAGAGCCCACCAACACGCTGCCTTTTCCTGCATGAAATAAATCAGCTCACACTCATTGGGCCTTTTATGCTTTAGATATTTGGTTCTTAGTTCATTGTCGTTAAAGAGACAAGCGCACGTAAGGCCCAAAAGGTTTTTTGAAGTCTAGACTTGACCGCAATGCAGAGGTGGGTGCCTAACCGAAGCAAGGGTCATAGTGCATAACCTACACAAACTTTTCATACCGCATAACCAACAATACAAATCATCAAAGTCACTTGTCCAGATTCACTAACTCAGTAGTACGCTTGTCCAAAATGTCAATTCTTCTATACTTTACCTGAATTTCACAAATTAGGTTTGCTACAAGTAAATTAATGGAATAAAGTCTTCTTTCACAAACATTTCAGTGTTTACTTCTTTCTTTGGGACTTTAACTCCCTTTCAATCAAGATCTTATCTGATGACTTAGTTATTTACACAAACTAGATGCAGCACACCTAGGTGCGCGCCTATTTGAAGGGGCTGCTTAGCGCGCCTTGCGCTGGGCGTGCCTTTAATGACTGCGGTTCCAAAGTTTAGTTTTTGTTTAGCTTCAGTTTACGAGATTTTAATTCGTAAGGGCTAACATGCCTGCAGTGGAAACGGACCAAAAAAGAGAAACAGAAATTATTCTGACCAAAAGTCACATGGAATGAACTAGTTAAATTTGGCAGTGAACTGCATACTGCAGTCCCTGAAGTTCTCACTAGTCATGATGGGATGAACCTAAGTCTTCTTGGTTCGATCTGAACCCCGGGCGCACGTCAAGAGTACACAGAAAGTTCAGCCGTGAGCTTTACGAAACGCTACGGGCGAGCGGGAAAATTAGGAAAGAGTGGGTTTTGGGGTTGAAAGTTAGTGGATGGTGGATATTGTTTGTAAAGTTAAGAAAAAGTGGGTCTTTTGTGAAAATTTCTGAACAATGGTTTTTTTTAATTCTCATTTTTTATTTACCCAAACTACCCCTTTCAGCTCATTTTACAAATCGCGTTTTGAAACCATGTCTTCATAATAAATCGTGGTTTGTAACAACATTTTAAGACAAAAGTTGAATAACATAAATCGCGTTCGTGAATCGCGTTTTCAAAGGAAATCATTATTGCTAAAGGCGTTTTGCATTGAAGTGTGGTTACTAACCACGATTGTTGTTGAAATGAAAACGGTTCGATAATACAAATTGCCTTTCGAGAACCACGTTTTCAATGAAAATCGTTGTTACGAAAGGTGTTTTCCTTTGAAGTCGTGGTTACTACCACGACTATTATTGAAATGAAAACCAAGGTTGAATAATATAAATCGCTTTTCGAGAACCACATTTTCAAATGAAATCATTGTTAGAAAAGGCGTTTTCCCTTGAAGTAGCCAAAATGCATGTCTTGCAAGGGGCAGTTTGGGTAAACCAAAAGTGAGAATTTGAAAAAACCATTGTTAAGAAATTTTCACAAAAAAACCCACTTTTTCTTAACTTTACTAATAATTTCCACCATCCACTAATTTTCAATCCCAAAACCCACTTCTTCATTTTCTTGCTTTATCTTCATTCTTCTAAATCCCAAATTTTAAATTTTCACATTACAAAAAATTATATATATATTAAGGTTCATTCTTTTTTTTTTTTTAAGTTAAAATTTTTATAGTAGGTTAACTTATACGTAACTAATTTACTCATATACTTAACAATCACATTAGTAATAAATTTATACAGTAAGAGTTAAGCTTTTTCAATGCAAAATTAGAAATTTATTGTTAACTAACATTAGCAAGTCATAGTGAAAATATATTGCTAGTAGACAAATTGAGCAATCTATTTTATATTTAACGAATTTAATAGTGACGATAATTATAATGTGTTTTTTTATTATTCATGTTTTATGTGAACTTGCACCTTTTAAATTCTATTATGTTAGCCATCAAATTTTTTTATAATTATTTGGGACCCTCGATTAGACTTTCTGGATCTGCTCTTGTGAATATACCACCTCTTCTTTAGCCCCATTTTGAACTTGCTCCTCTCTCTCGTCAGCCTTGTCGACCTTAGCCTTTGACTCCAACATCATCTCTGGCTCAATCTACCATGCATTCAACTATCTGACCACTCCCCATCCTCTCTCAACTTGGCAGACACCGACCGAGCAATTTGACGGCACTGGAGTTCTTAAAATTTAAGAAAAAATTTAACTCGTAACGTGCCGAAGTGTTATGTTCAATTTATGACTGACCAACAAGCTGACCAAAGAAAATCCTCAGCAAATTTGGGGCTTCATCGATTGCGTTAGCTTGACCTGCATCGTAAGATCCGAGGGGTATAATTGCCAGTAATTGCATACGATTCTTCGGATCTGCAAGTCATCAACTTGGCTTCCAATAAGTAGACAGGACAGAAGCAAAAGTGAGTATGCATTAATCTTCAGATCCCATACAACAACAGATCAAGTGGCAAAATGCCCCAGTGGTGTGGAAACTTAAGCAGGATTCTTCTTGTGCTACCATTCCTGAGTCATTCTAGAATACAATAACTAGACTTACCATCGACTTTAACTGCAATAAGTACAGCATTTCGAGTGCTAAATTTTGGAAGCAGCAAGCTAAATGATGCATTTTCATTTTGCTAAGCAAGTCTTCCAAGCTTAAAGTACTTGTACTGAGATCTATTGGAACCTCCGAGGTGAATAATCCCTTCAAAGTAATGCATGAGTTGGGAATGCAGTATAGAGGGACGGGTGTACATCAGAACTCTTACAGTAACAATCAAAGTAATGCATGAGTTGGGGGGGGGGGGGAAGATGATAGCACCCGGATTTAGGAACGATTTTCTAAGGAGCAGCGAAACTTAAGGTACTCATTTTTTTGAATTTGATGTTGGTAATAAGTTCTTATTTTGATAGGGGTTCTTTAGGTGAATATAAACTTAGCATCATATCAATACGATTGGACTATATCAACTCTCACATTTGTGTCACTTAAAGATGCATTAATGAACTTTTAACTTCTTTAGCAGTTAATTCTTTATGTTTAACAAAAAAAATTGTAATTTAGGTTCACTTTCTTAAAAGTAAAACACACATTTAAGTTTGTAAATCTTTTATTTCTAAAAGAGGTACTTTTAATGAAAAAATGTTTAGCCGTTTTAGTCCTTTGAGATTATTTTATATGGTGGGGCCAAATCCTTACTCGGTTTGATTATATTCACAGACCTTTGTTACTAAAATATGCATTAATGAATCTCTTTAGTGTCAAAAAGTTTAAAGTTAGCCAAAATGGTAGTAATTTAGCCTCACTTTTTTAAAAGTCAAAACATTTAGAAAATTTTTAAACTTAAAATGAATATTTAATTTTTTAACCAAATGCGTATCAAAACGTGAGAGTTTACAAGCTCAAAATAAATTATTAATCATTTGACCCGACATAAATTAGAGTCTTTATCAATTGGGATTCATCCAATTCTATCAATTATGAGAGTGAAATATACGAAGAGAATAGCCATATGAAAAATGTTTTATCATATAAATATATGATATCTCGAGATGCAGTAGATCAAAGAAAGGTAATAACCATACGAAGGATACGTTGTCATGCAAATAAGGGTATTTTATTAAATCTAGACGAATACAGGATTATGAACTTGCCAAGAACTGAAATTATAATTAGGAATGATATTTTTCTGGTACAACATGTAAATCTGCGCGAGTATTAGATCTTGCATGACAATCACATACTCATTGCTACATCTGCAGGACTCCTGGACATGTCTGCAATGCATCACGACACGTCTTCTCATCTTAAAGTGGTCGGGACCAGGCTAAAGGATATATAAGAGCTCTGCAAATTGGGATATGGTTGGTGCTCAGTTCCTTCCTTCTTAGCAAATTTTTAGAACACAGGTTTAACAAAGATCTGCAAGGGTTAACTGATTTTGTAGGTGCTTGTGTATTTGTTCATATTCTAACCTAGGACTAGCAAAAAATTCAAGGGGACACAATTTGTGGAACGGAGGTAGTTGTTTTGGTGTCTCTTCCTTTTAGTTCTTCATGTGCGGGGGAGTGCATGCCTAGAGGGAATCTGGAGCTTAGGCAATGATGTGTGGATTTGCTGCCCTTCAAGTTTCCTAATTTGTTTCAAATCCTTTTTCTATGGGACAGATATCGAATGCTTCTCAAGAAATTGGGAAGAGATACAGTAAAGGAGGGGGATAATCAGAGGTCGGTGATAGCATTAGACGGTGGATTGTTTGAGCACTATACCAAATTCAGGGAGTGTATGGAGAGCACTCAAACGACGGTTCAGGCATTGGAGCTGCCCTCCTGGCAGCATCTCATTCCCAGTACCTTGAAGTTGAGGAGTCTTAAGTCATGGACTTAGCCCGGGAAATGTAGTTGTATATTTTCCTTTCCACCGCCTTTCTTCACAACTCCCCGCACAATTCGAGTTTATCTTGCCTCGTTCAAGAGAGCATGCCGGCAATCCTTTAAATTATGGTCCTGTGAGGCTTGTAACGGAGCCATACATCAAAAGAGATGTTGTTAGGTTCTGGCCCAAGGTTTCTTATTGGATCAGCCAATATGTGACGAGATGTACAACTTTCAAATCGGTTCTTAAATTGATTTTTCATTTTATGCAGCAAGTGGAATGCCCTCTGTTCAATTTCTTCGTAAGTTGAAGCTGTTTGATTGCTAGTTCTACTGATAACAGTACGTTTATTTTAAGCAAGTGTGTGGCAATCCTTGCTTGAAGGATAGTGCTTTTGCTCCCCTTTCACGATCTTGTTTTGCGTTCTGATGTTTCAATTCTGCGCTCTTGCGCTTGTCCTCGACGCTAGGAAGAATGGCAATTCTACAATTCGAGGCTCTCCATTTTGTAGTTGTAAGAATAGCCAGCATTGTTCACCACTTACATCACTTTGGAGGAATACATATGTTCACCTCTTCAGACATACACAGACTCAGTGGAACTGGACACTTCCACTGTAGTGTCCCTTACAAGAAAACCATAAGATGCTGTTTACGTGTTGCCTGCTGATGTACATTTTACCTACTCTTCTTCTCTAATCATTCGACATAGGCGTCATTCTCCAATGCCCTCTCGCGCTTAGAGTTAGTCAGGAGGGGAAGGGAATCCACCTCACTCCCAACGTTTTTCTCTCCCGATGGCAGTGGATGACTTCACCGGAGCAAGACCTGCAAAACCTCCTTCATGCTAGGCCTAGTCGAAGGCAGTGTCCCTGTGCAAATGATCCCGAGTTTGAAAACGCTGCTCATTTCGTCCAAATAACACGGCTCCTTGATCTCCTTGTCGAGGGCATCGCCTATAGGCTTGCCGTCTTGAACGTGTTGCCATGCCCATTCAGCAAGCGATGTATGCTCGTCTCCTTCACAAGCTTCCCTTCCGGTCACCAGCTCCAAAAGTACAACCCCAAAGCTATACACGTCAATCTTCTCGTTCACCCTCCTTGTAGTAGCATACTCTAAAATTCAGTCAAAATCAAACAATTTTCCATGAGTAACAATACCTGTTGACATGGATGAAGGTCACATTGAAGATGAAAAGGGTGAAGAAACGATACCTGGAGCTATGTATCCAAAAGAACCAGCCACACAAGACACCGTATTAGGCTCTCCATTCTTGACCAAAATCCTGGCTAGACCAAAATCTGCAATTTTAGCGTTGAACTCGGAATCTAGCAAAATGTTGCTTGATTTCACGTCCCGATGAATAATCGGAGGTGAGGTGTCGTGATGCATATAGCATAGCCCCCTGGCTGCGCCCACTGCAATATGCAACCTCTTAGGCCAATCCAAGACAAAATGATGGACTGAAGCAGATAGATTAGATGGTCTTTTCTTCCCCTGAAGCCATCGATCCAAGCTGCGGTTTTCCAAGTACTGGTA
The DNA here is from genome assembly GCA_033065855.1 of Escallonia rubra. NCBI lineage: Eukaryota > Viridiplantae > Streptophyta > Magnoliopsida > Escalloniales > Escalloniaceae > Escallonia > Escallonia rubra. Next base: position 332,745 of record JAVXUO010000723.1, read on the forward strand.
AACAAGAAGCTTTGAGTTGTCACTTGATATACAGCACATAAGTTTCACAATGTTGACGTGTCGAATTGTGCTCAGTATCTGAATTTCTGCCAGAAATTCTCTCTCAAGGTTCTGGTCCAACTTCTTGTTATTCCAGATCTTCTTCACGGCAACAAACTCACCAGAACGGTTTACAGGAACGCGGTATACTTTCCCGGACCCCCCACTCCCTATCACCTTATTTTCTGTCAAACCTTTTAAAATGACTGATTCTGTGAAGTTCAAACGTTGGAATGAAGTGAGCTCCCACGACGAATGCAATCCAAGCGTTCTCCTCCGATGACTTCTCAACACATAAAGCGAAAATAGCACAGCCAACAGAAATCCCACCACTGCGATAGTTGAAACAAGAATGACAAACTGGGGTGAAATTTTTGCAGTTCCTCTGGATTGGGGTGAAATTTTTGGAGTTCCTCTGGATTGGGAGCGGCAAACGCTGACGCCCAGAAAGGCGTAATATGCACAAAGACCAGGATTATTCAAGAAACTCCTATCGAAAACTGGATGTTCACACTCAAATGGGATTTTCCCAGTAAAGCTGTTAGAAGAGAGATTGATCGAAGTTAGCCTTAAAAGGCCAATTTCAGGTGGAATTTGACCCGAGAACTCGTTTTCAGACAAGTCCAAGGCCATCAGACCTGGTAAAGCACCTATTGCCCTGTGAATCTCGCCAGAGAGTTGGTTTCGACTGAGATTTAAGGACGTTAATGATGTCCATGAGATTATATCTGAAGGAAAATGCCCAGAAAGTCGATTTCCATCGAGTAAAAGAGTATTCAGAACAGGAAGTTCAGTCAACTCTTGCGGAATCACGCCAGTAAAGAAATTATTGCTTGCCTTAAACACCCTCAAATTCTTCCAGGAGGACACCCCAACCGGAATTCCGCCCGAAAAATTGTTGTTTCCAATCTCGATCAGAGAGAGATTCGCTCCTATTTCGCTGGGAAGCTGACCGACTAGGTAGTTCTTGTAAAGATATAACTCAGTTAAATTATTTAGCAGAAACAACCCACTTGGGATATTACCAGTTAGGCCGTTTTCTGACAAATCAAGAACTTGCATTCCCGCCAAATTCCCTAGATCTTCGGGGATCTCTCCGATCAAATTTGCTGCCGGCATTGAAAGCTGGGTCAACTTCTTCAACTGGGTAAAGCTAGGTGGAATCGTGAATGGTGGTGAAAACCCATTAAAGCCCACTTGAAGCACTTCAAGATTTGTCAAGTTGCCAATTTCAGCTGGTAAAGAGCCGTTAAAGAGGTTCTGGTGGAGATATAGTTGGCTGAGCTGGCGCAACCCGGTAATGGCGGGAGGGATGTCACCGGTAAAGTTGTTGTACCCCAGGTTGAGGTAGCTCAGGACAGGCGGTAGCCGGTCAATGTCATCTGGAATGAAGCCCACAAAGTAATTTTGGGAGATGTCTATGTACCGGAGATGGGTGCAGTTGTAAAGAACTGTTGGAAATGGGCCTGGGATGCAATTGTTCGAGAGGTCGAGGTGGGTCAGGTTGTTGAGGTTGCAAATGAGGGGCGGGATTTGTGTGGTGATGTTTATGTTGGAGAGGGTGAGCCCGGTGACGGAATTTCCGGAGCAGGTGATTTCAGGCCAGGAGCAGTGGGCAGTGGAGTTTGGGGATGATGCCCAGTGGGAGAGAGCGGGTGGGTCGGAGAAGGCCTGTTTGAGACGGAGCAGGGTGGTTTGGTCTGGGTTGGTGGGCTGGGAAATCACAAGGAAGGGTATGGTGAGGAGGAGGAAGATGAGGGCGTGGAGGGGTGGTGGTGGTGGTGGGGGGGTTTGAATCATTTTGAGAGATGGGGTGGTGGGTTTTTCTTTGGGGGTTTTCCGGTGGAGGAAAGGGAGATTATGGCGGCGGCGGCGGTGGTGGCATGGAGCAGAGCTCTTTGGTCGGAGGGATGGGGTGTGGAAGCGGAGGGAAAAGCTTTAGGCTTTCAAACTTCAACGCTCAAGCTCATTGGGATTTATATTTGGGAGTGGGGGAGGAAAAGGAGATTATTTAGTAGCAGCACGTTTTAGTAGTTTTCACCTTTTAGTCATTTAAGCTACACTTTCGTTGTAAAAAGTCTTTTGAATGCCGTTATATAATCACTTATGACTCGACGGTCAATGAACTGTCTTGTATGTATAACAATGACGTATGTATGTGTGTCAATTGTATACTAAATGGCTCTAAGTCAAAAGCGTATATGATATTCGTCAAAGTAACACGTACGGTTCCAGAAACGTACATTGTAACATTTAAGATCTCTTAAAGTGCAAAACATACATTAAACTGTTTACCATAATCTAAAGTTGACCCAAGGTAAATTATTAGTGACCACCGCATACTGATCCAAAAAAATACTACAAAGTCAGAAACTAGTATACAATCAGAAATAAAAACCTAACCAAGTTATCAGAGCGCATGTACGCAAAATAAAAGTATTCTGACCCTTTTTAATTATCGTTGTGTAAGGCATGTGGAAATGCACCAATATGATAAGCCAAGCCAAGGTGCAAGGAAGGGGACGTGAACGTGGAGGTAGATACAAGAAGTGATAGTTAAAGTTTCTGAAGAGCAGCTCACCTTCGTTGAATGGATCTCATTTTGGGAACCAACAACATATTCCACTCTATAATTCAAGAGCAGCTCACCTTCCTTGAATGGATATCATTTTGGAAACCAATAACAGATTCCACCTTCTGCGCAATATAATTCAAGATAGTAGCTAACTCATTAGAGCTACTAATTCGATATTATCACATGTATATAGAGAGTGCAATCAAAGTGCCGATCATTTAGCAAACATTGGTGTGCAACAAGGGAATTCTTTTTTGTATCTCATATAACCATCGGAGGTAGTCATCCTCTTGTTAGCAACTGATATAGCAAGAATTGCCCATGTCAGGGTCTAAGTTGTAAACATTTTATTATATCTAATTTTTGTTGCAACAAAAAAAAATATTTTTGTTGCCAACCCCACACACTTTCTTCCGATCATTATTCAAGCAATAGCAAATTACAAAAGTTGTCAGCACCGACCATGAAGAAAGATTAACCTCATTGTGGAAGAGCCCACCAACTCCCTGCCTTTTCCTACACGAAATAAACCCGCTCACACTCATTGGGCATTTTATGCTTTAGATTTTTGGTTCTTACTTCATTGTCATTAAAGGCCAGGCACAAGTAAGACGTAAAAGGTTTTCTAAAGCCTAGGGTCGAGCGTAATGCAGAAGTGTTGAAGCAAGAGTCATAGAGCATAACATATACAAACTTTTCATACTGCATAATCAACAATATAAAGCATCAAAGTCACTGTCCAAATTCACTAACTCGGTAATACACTTGTCTAAAATGTCAATTCTTCTATACGTCGCCTGCATTTCACAAATTAGGTTTGCTAAAAGTAAATTAATGGAATAAAGTCTTCTTTCACAAACATTTGAGTGTTTACTTCTTTCTTTAGGACTTTAACTCCCTTTCAATTAAGATTTTATCTGATTACTTAGTTATTTAAACAAACTAGATGAAGCACACCTAGACTGGGCCTAGTGCCCCGTGCCTAAGTGCACGAGGCGCGCGCCTATTTGAAGGGGCTGCTTAGCGCCCCTTGTGCCGGGCTTGCATTTAATGACTGCGGTTCCAACTTTTGGTTTTTGTTTAGCTTCAGTTTACGAGATTTTAATTCGGAAGGGCCAACATGCCTGCAGTGGAAACGGACTAGAAAAGAGAAACAGAAATGATTCTGACCAAAAGTCACATGGAATGAACTAATTAAATTTGGCAGTGAACTGCATGCAGCAGTCCCTGAAGTTCTCACTAGTCATGATGGGATGAACCCAAGTCTTCTGGGTTCGTTCTGAACCCCATGTGCAGGTGCAGAAAGTCCAGTCGTGAGCTTTGCCATGCGATACGGCTCTACGAAACGCTACGAGCAAGTCCGAGGCTTGCTTCCACCGGGCTCGTCGTCACCTCCACCCTCGGAGGACTCATACCGCCTACACGAATACACCACGACCTCTTCTTTGGCCCCATTTCGAACTTGCTCTTCTCTCTCGACAGCCTTGTCGACCTTAGCCTTTGGCTCCAACATCATCTCTGGCTCAATCTACCGTGCATTCAAGTATCTGACCACTCCCCATCCTCTCTCAACTTGGCTGACACCGACCGAGCAATTTAACTCGTAACATGCCGAAGTGTTATGTTCAATCTGTGACTGACCAACAAGCTGACCAAAGAAAATCCTCAGCAAATTTGAGGCTTCCTCGATTGCGTTAGCTTGAACTACATGATAGCAATTGCATATGATTCTTCAGATTCGCAATTCATCAACTTGGCTTCCAAGAAGTAGATATATAGGACAGAAGCAAAAGTGAGTATGCATTAATCTTCAGATCCCATACAACAACAGATCAAGTGGCAAAATGTCCCAGTGGTGCGGGAACTTCAACAGGATTCTTCTTGTGCTACCATTCCTGAGTCATTCTAGAATACAATAACTAGACTTACCGTCGACTATAACCGCAATAAATAGATCATTTCGAGTTCTAAAAATTTTGGAAGCAGCAAGCGGATGCATTTTCATTTTGCTGAGCAAGTCTTCCAAGCTTAAAGTACTTGTACTGAGATCTAATAGATGCACGATCCTATTGGAACCTCCGAGGTGAATAATCCCTTCAAAGTAATGCATGAGTTGGGAATGCAGTATAGGGGGACGGGTGTACATCAGAACTCTTACATACAACCATTAATTTGTCAAGCAATAGAGCTTTAGGAGAGATTTGAATAATGAAAAATAATCAAGGGAAAACTTAATTCTACCCGAGCACGCAAATCATCAGACCAACTTTTAGGTGAAATTCGTAGGCAACTTACTGCTCTACCATTTCTTTCAGCTCTAAAGTCTAAACATTGCCCAAAAATATCTCATTGGACCCATACTCATGGCAGACAGCTCAATACATTTAGTAAATGCATCATATATTGAGATGTTAGGGCTATTGGGATTGTACTGGTCATGAAGAACCCCCAGTATTCCCTCAAGCTGATAATTTGAAGTGTGAGAGTGACCTGATGCTTCATAGACTGAGACATGAATTCTGACTTTGATTGCTGAAGTTTGGACAATGATACCGCCCTCAATTTGCTTCTACCCTTCTTCATCACTCGACCCACCCAAAAGATGCCACCACCGTATCTCTTGAAATTCCCCAAACATCCCCACTCTCTCTCTCTCTCCACCATTTTACCTTTGCATGGAAAGCCCCAACTCCGTGCCAGAACAAACAAGCCTCTTCGAACTAAAATAGAACTGGTCAGTCCACCCTCCATTTCCCACTGGGTCTCGTCATCAAACTCCACCTCCACCCACTGCAGCAGTACACCTGGCCTGAAATCACCTAGACGAGCGGGAATGTCATTGCTATAGTGGGTTTTTGGGCGGGAGCGAGTTGGTGCGAGATTCAGGAGCGAGGTTCCGGGGTGGGAGCTTGACTATGATCGAAGAATCCTGCAATTAAGGGCCGTTAACTCTGTTAAGTCAATTCATTTGATGGTTTGACTTGGGGTAAATACGAAAAATCATCACAATTGAATTAATAAAATTTGAAATAACTCAAAACCTAACGAAAGATGTAAAAATTAAGAAATAAGTATGCATTAATTAGTAAAACTATATTTTGATTTTAAGTGCTTCTCTTATCTGGTTTATGCCTTTTTAAGTTCATGGTTTTTATTTTTCCATTTTAACCCCTCAGACAAACCAAACATGTAGGGACCATTTTGTGGACTTACTAAACTTAAAAGGGTTAAACGTGAAACTTTTCAAAGATGAGGAACTATTTTACCATTGGTACAAACTTAAAGGACCAAAATTACAATTCAACCAATAAGCAAAACTGAATAGTAAATTTGGTGTTTTCGGATATGATATTTGAAGATGATAAACAATAACAATTTTTCCGAAGAAAGCGTAAATGAAAAACAAAGAAAAGGCTACCTTGGCAATTAAGTTGGTTTGTTGAATAAATCCGTATCTCTGGTCTATAGAGTTTCCCGGTGTTGTTCTTGTTTCCGATGTCTTTGTGCGGTTTAGTGTCTCTGATTAGCATTGGATTAAGTTTTCGAATCTTAGTGTACGTGTGATTACTATTATTTATAGTGGTAAACGCGAAAGAGATGCACTCTCAAATATTTCATTTTTCACTACTGTATACACTCTGCACCATTCTGCGTATGAATGCTTCTTGTAAATATGCACAATGATTGGATAATTACGGTTTTCATATCCTACTTATCTTTGTGGTTCATTAGAAGTATTTAGTTGGTTCTCTGCATATGCGTGATAAAGAATAATTGCATCCTAGAAGAAAGAAATATAGTTCTTGGGATCTCTAGCACTGATGAAATCATGAAAGATAATCAAGCTGAATGGAAATTAGCTAAACTGTTTTCTTTCCTAGGAATGAGAGAGTTATTTGACTTTGCAGCTGAGGCACTTGCAAACTTTGTTTCTTCAGAAGGTGAAGACTTTCATCTTCCGCCTGGTAGACAAAGAGAGCTGGGTTTTACCTTTTCATTTCCCGTTCGGCAACTATCAATTGCATCAGCGACTCTTATTAAATGGACAAAAGGATTCTCTATAGAAGATGCGGTGAAGCTCAATCCCTTTGCTGTATCACATGTCAAGTTTCCTGTTGTATAACACTTATATGCCAATTTATGTCACTTTTGAACTCATATAAACTATGTTACATGGACTCTTAAAAATGCTTGAAGTACCTATGTCGGACACTCGACACTTGGACATAGGTATGGGATTTGCTTCCGACACATCTCATAGGATATGCCACTGAAAACACTATCTTATAGTGTTTCCTGTAGTTCATTATTGCGTCCGACACTTGGACATGGGTATGGGAGGCAATCGTGGGCTTTTTCATTGCTTCTACAATGTTTTGGTCTATTGCTTGCCTTCTAATTGATTAGTTGCGCTGATTGTTTTTGCAAGTACTTAAAAAGTTAATGAGAAGCATGCCTATGAAGTCAAATCTTTATAACTATTAAAGCGCTTTTGAACTTGATATCATGCTCTGAGCTGAATCATCGATGCAATCTTGATAACCTTAGGGCTCTTTACGTATTTATTTGTCGTTGTTTCCCCTTAGCTCTCGATTTAAAATTACTTGAATATCACGATTCCCATGCTTCCCGTCTCTACTTCCATTCTAAAATTTTAGAAAAGCAAAGAGCTGAAGTCAATCAGGGAAACGATTGATTTCCTAATTTATGCATTTTCTGCCCTGATTGATGATGCATACGTGATGTTGTTGGTTTCAGCAAGCATGACAACCGTTATATTCCACTCGGAGCAAATTTAGTAATTTAATGTGATTTTATAACCTATTTTCATAATGTTGTTCTATCCTTGTATTTTGATTTTTCTTGCTTTTTGTTGGCTGGTTTTTGAATAGGTTGGGGAAGACGTTGTGGGGGAGTTGACCAAAGCCTTGTAAAGAGTGGGCATTGACATGCGCGTGTCTGCTTTGGTAAAGTTTCAGTTTACTCCCTGGTATACATTTGCATGCATATAGATATACATATTTAGAAAGATGCGTGCATATACTGTGAGAGGTGATTTACGTTTTGGCACTGATAATGGATGTTTCCTACTCGAATATAATGCTTTTTTTTTCTTTCTTTTACTTGATGAATTACTTCTCATGTTTGTAACTTCTAACTTGTTGGCTGATGCAGGTCAATGATACAATTGGAACTTTAGCAGGAGGTAGATACTACCACCCAGACGTAATAGCCGCTGTGATATTGGGTACTGGAACTAATGCAGCATATGTGGAGCGGGCACATGCAATCCCTAAGTGGCATGGTCTACTGCCTAAATCAGGAGAGATGGTTGGCATTTTCCCTATTTTTTGTTGTTCTCAAACTATGCTCTCTGATCTGGGTTTGGCTCCAAATTCATTTCTTTATCTTTTGAGACTAAGTATGTGAGGCGGGCACACGCAATCCTTAAGTGGCATGGTCTACTGCCTAAATCAGGAGAGATGGTTGACATTTTCCCTATTTTTTGTTGTTCTCAAACTATACTCTCTGATCTGGGTTTGGCTCCAAATTCATTTCTTTATCTTTTGAGACTAAGTGTGGAGCGTGCACTGTTTGTATAACTGAGGAATGTCACATTTCTGATGTTTTAAGGTTATCAATACGGAATGGGGTAACTTTCGGGCATCACATCTTCCATTAACTGAATATGATCAAGCTCCGGATGTTGAGAGTTTGAACCCCGGGGAGCAGGTCATACTGCCTTGTTGTTGTCTTACAAGTTAATATTTTTATGCATCAATCAACTGATGTACTGATTTACCTTTTCGTCACTAACTAGCACAGATTTTTGAGAAGATTATCTCCGGCATGTATTTGGGTGAAATTGTAAGAAGAGTCTTGTGCAGGATGGCCGAAGAAGCTGCCTTTTTTGGTGATACAGTACCACCTAAACTGAAAATTCCATTCGTATTAAGGTATGTGCTATCGACAATGCCTTCCCTCTTCTGACTTCTGAGAGTAGTTTTGGTCGACTTGTTACGCGTCAGTTTGAAGGTGTCATTTTTCCATCTTCTGTATAGAAACTATTGCTAATATGAATCAACCTGTTTAAAAATAAGAATTTCACCCGTTCTCAAGTTTTGGTCCAACGAGAAGATCGTTTGTAGTGCTAATGGCATGACATGCAGCAGATGCAAACGCATGAAACCCTGATAAGTCCCAAAAATTTCTTAGATTAAGGCCTTTAGAGCATACATGCTCAAATTTTTTTATATGTGAGGTATACTATGTTCATCTAGTTACAGATCTAAATGAAGCATACAGTGGCGGTTCTAGGAAGTTAGCTTAGCCTGGGCCATGGTTTATATACTACACAAAATATAAAGCAACGTTTATAATCTAGCAAAAGACTTTGATATCTCAGCAATTTTTCTGAAATTTGTGGTTAAAATACGTGACATGTTCATTCTCTTATAGAAGCCTTTTGTTAAAATGAAACAAAAATATAATTGATTACTTCGATAGGAGGTAGGGATCAACAAGAGTCGATTTCCTGTAAGCACAGGGCAGCTGGACGAATCACGCACCACCTTTGATGAGGCTATTAGAATCTAGGGCTGAAGTTAACTTGTTGACTAGGTATACGTACAGTAGTCCAACTAACATGTTGCCCAGGCGAACATCCAGTCCCGCCCACCCTGGCATGCACCAGGATGCGTAGTACTCGGAATAGATTGAAAGTTCAAATAATCAGAGTGCTATTGGCAACCCCCAATTTTTCAAAAACCATGGCAGCATCCCTTATGGAGGCCACATGATGGAAATATGGGTGGTTGGCATGGGGCATGTGCACCCCACCCCTAAACCCAGTTCAGATTTTATAAACCATTTGTTTACTTTACGTTTAATTGACAGATTTCTCTCCTTTTCTGTTACTAGTTTAGATTGTCTTCATCTTTATTCTGCATGCATTAGGTCCTTCCACCCCCATCTTTCCGGCTTACCCCCCCACCAAACCACACACACACAAGTCGCTTGGCATGTGACACCAAACGCTTCGTATGTGACACCAAATAACAGCTCTTAAAATTTCTATATTTTACCTTCGGCAATCTTGTATGATCTGCAACATAATGGAGTTGAAGTAAGAATAGTTAGACTAATGCCCCCCTGGGCCCCTTCTTAACTTTCCTTTGCTTGCGCATGTTGGCCTTCTTAAGCTCATCTTTTCTCGTGAGTTTTGATTGCCAAGTCCTTTAGGCTGGATGAACTCATACTTATGAAACATTTGCTGAATGAAGCCATTGCTTCGCATAGTATAATACCTTCGTACATGGACAAAACTGGTCCTGGCAAGCTTCATATAAGTGACTTCGTTGTTAGTATTGATTTTTCATTCTCTGAGAGGAGTTATTTGTAAAGCATTATTTGAATACCCTGATCAACATTACGTGTACTTAAGAGGTAATTTACAGGTGCACTCCAACCGATGCTGATTTTATGGTTATTTTATTGGATTGCTTTACTTTTTTTCAATTTAATTCCAACAGTCTCTTTGCATAAACCTCCAGTTGGTGAAATGCTGATGCAACTGTCCATAAACCATGTTATTTTTCTGGTACAACATGTAAATCATGCTGCATATATCAGCGCAAGTATTAGATCTTGCATGACAATCACATACTCATTGCTACATCTGCAGGACTCCTCACATGTCTGCAATGCATCACGACACGTCTTCTGATCTTAAAGTGGTTGGGACCAAGCTAAAGGATATATTAGAGGTATAACAGCTCTGCAAATTGGGATATGTTTGGTGCTCATTTCCTTCCTTTTCAGCAAATTTCTAGAACGCAGGTTCAACAAATATGCATAGATTTGACTAGCAAAAGAATAGCAGTAAGCACATTGACAAGTCAAACAGGGGTTAACTGATTTTGTAGGTGCTTGTGTATTTGTTCATATTCTAACCTGGGACTAGCAAAAAATCCAAGGGGACTCAATTTGTGGAACGGAGGTAGTTGTTTTGGTGTCTCTTCCTTTTAGTTCTTCATGTGCGTGAGTGCATGCCTAGAGGGAATCTGGAGCTTAGGCAATGATGTGTGGATTTGCTGCCCTTGAAGTTTCCTAATTTGTTTCAAATCCTTTTTCTATGGGACAGATATCGAATACTTCTTTGAAAACAAGAATGGGTGGAAGAAATTGGGAAGAGATACAGTAAAGGAGGGGGATAATCAGAGGTCGGTGATAGCATTAGACGGTGGATTGTTTGAGCACTATACCAAATTCAGGGAGTGTATGGAGAGCACTTTGAAGGAATTGCTTGGAGACGCTTCTGACAGCGTTGTCATTGAGCACTCGAACGACGGTTCAGGCATTGGAGCTGCCCTCCTGGCAGCCTCTCATTCCCAGTACCTTAAAGTTGAGGAGTCTTAAGTCATGGACTTAGCCCGGGAAATGTAGTTGTATATTTTCCTTTCCCCCGCCGTTCTTCACAACTCCCCGCACAATTCGAGTTTATCTTGCCTCGTTCAAGAGATCATGCCGGCAATCCTTTTAATTATGGTCCTGTGAGGCTTGTAATGGAGCCATACATCAAAAGATGTTGTTAGGTTCTGGCCCAAGGTTTCTTATGGGACAAAACCTTGACGTCCTTGCCTCTTTGCCGGTCTAGCATTCTGTAGTGTTTGTACTACTGTAAGCTCATTTTACAATTTTAGAAAATAAATTGGGGGTCTACGGCTGTATATTGTTGGTAACACATTCCTCGGTCAATGGAAATAAAAAGATCTGATGGGTATACTCTACGTAATGTGTTTCGTTTATTGGATCAGACAATATATCCAAAATGTGACGAAATGAACAACTTTCAAATCGGCTCCTAAATTGATTTTTCATTGTAAGTTGAAGCTGTTTGATTGCTAGTTTCACTGATAACAGTATGTTTATTTTAAGCAGGTGTGTGGCAATCCTTGCTTGAAGGATAGTGCTTTTGCTCCCGTTTCACGATCTTGTTTTCCGTTCTGATGTTTCAATTCTGCGCTCTTGCGCTTTTGTCCTTGATGCTAGGAAGAATGACAATTCTGTATTTGAGGCCCTCCATTTTGTGGTTGTATGTATAGCAAGCAGTGCTGGGTATGTATATTTAGCTGCATCACTTTTGAGGAAAACATGTCTGTTCACCTCTTCAGATCTACATAGACTCGGTGGAACTGGACACTTTCACTGTAGTGCCCCTTACAAGAAAACCATACGATGATGTGTACGTATTGCATACTGATGTACTTTACCTACTCTTCTTCTCTAATCATTCGACATAGACGTCTAAACGATCGACACCTAATCACCGTTGTCATTCTCCGATGCCCTCTCGCGCCTTCAATTCTTCAGGAGGGGAAGGGAATCCACCTCACTCCCGACGTTCTTCGCTCTGGATGGCAGGGCGATGAGTGCACCGGCGCAAGACCTGCAAGACCGCCTTCATACTAGGCCTCGTCGAAGGCAGTGTCCTTGTGCAAATGATCCCGAGTTCGAAAACGCTGCTCATTTCGTCCAAGTAACACGGCTCCTTGATCTCCTCGTCGAGGGCATCGACTATAGGGTTGCCGCCTTGAATGTGTCGCTCCGCCCATTCAGCAAGCGATGTATGCTCGTCTCCTTCACCGGCTTCCCTTCCGGTCACCAGCTCCAAAAGTACAACCCCAAAGCTATATACGTCAATCTTCTCGGTCACCCTCGTTGTAGTAGCATACTCTGAAATTCAGTCAAAATCAAACAGTTCTCCATGAGTAACAATACTTCATCACATTGAAGATGAAAAGGGTGAAGAAACAATACCTGGAGCTATGTATCCAAAAGAGCCAGCCACACAAGACACTGTATTAGGCTCTCCATTCTTGACCCAAATCCTGGCTAGACCAAAATCTGCAATTATAGCGTTGAACTCGGAATCAAGCAAGATGTTGCTTGATTTCACATCCCGATGAATAATCGGAGTTGAGGTGTCGTGATGCATATAGCATAGCCCCCTGGCTGCACCCACTGCAATATGCAACCTCTTAGGCCAATCCAAGACAAATTGATGGACTGAAGCAGATAAATTTGACGGTCTTTTTTTCCCGTGAAGGCACTGATCCAAGCTGCGGTTTTCCAAGTACTGGTAAACAAGAAGCTTAGAGTTGTCACTTGACATACAGCACACAAGTTTCACTATGTTGGCGTGTCGAATTGTGCTCAGTATCTGAGTTTCTGCCAGAAATTCTCTCTCAAGGTTCTGGTCCAACTTCTTGTTATTCCATATCTTCTTCACAGCAACAAACTCGCCAGACTGGTTTACAGGAACGCGGTATACTTTCCCGGCCCCCCCACTCCCGATCACGTTATTTTCTGTCAAACCTTTTAAAATGGCTGATTCTGTGAAGTCCAACCGTTGGAATGAAGTGAGCTTCCACGACGAATGCAATCCAAGCTTTCTCATTCGATGACTTCTCAACACATAAAGCGAATATAGCACAGCCAATACAAATGCCACCACTACGATAGTCGAAACAATATTGACAAACCGGGGTGAAATTTTTGCAGTTCCTCTGGATTGGGAGCGGCAAACACTGACGCCCAGGAAGGCGTTATAAGCACAAAGACCGGGATTATTCAAGAAACTCCTCTCGAAAATTGGATATTCAAACTCATCTGGGATTATCCCAGTAAGACTGTTAGAAGAGAGATTGAGTGAAGTTAGCCTTAATTGGCCAATTTCAGGTGGAATTTGACCCGAGAACTCATTTTCAGACAAGTCCAAATCAGTCAGACCTGGTAAACCCCCTATTGCGCTGGGAATCTGGCCAGTGAGTTGGTTTCGACTGAGATTTAACAACGTTAACGACGTCCACGAGATTATATTGGAAGGAAGATGCCCAGAAAGTCGATTCCCATCGAGCAAAAGAGTAGTCAGAAATGAAAGATGAGTCAACTCTTGCGGAATCACGCCACTAAAGAAATTATTGCTTGCCTTAAAAACCCTTAAATTCGTCCAAGACGACAACCCAACCGGAATTCGACCGGAAAAATTGTTGTTTCCGATCTCGACTAGTGATAGATTCGCTCCCATTTCGCTGGGAAGCTGACCAACAAATGCGTTATCGCTTATCATAAATGCTGTCAAATTCAACGTTGTCCACAACCCATCAGGAAGTTCCCCAGAAAGCCTATTACGCTCAACTCTAACAGTCAACAAACTACTACAATTCCCAAGTGACTTTGGCAATCCCCCGGTAAGCTTGTTATCATAAGCAATTACACCTAACAACACTCCTTTTGCACACAAATCCTCCGGTAAAGCGCCCACAAATCCGTTCGACGACACTTGGAAGCTCTCCAGCATCGAAAATCGGCCAAAATCCGGTGGCAGTTCACCAGACAGGTTATTAGTGAACAACCTAATATCGGTCAAAGATGGTAACCTACCCATACCTACCGGGATTACGCCAGACAATTGATTGAAAAATAAAGACAATCTTGATAATCTTGTCAAGTTTCCAAATCCATCAGGTATTTTCCCAGTCAACATATTGGCAGACAAATCAATAACTTCCAAATTCAAAGCTTCTATAGACTGAGGAATATCACCAACTAGGTAGTTCTTGTAAAGATATACCTCAGTTAAGTTCTTTAGCAGAAGCAACCCACTTGGGACGTTACCAGTCAGGTTGTTTTTTGACAAATCAAGAACTTCCATTCCCGCCAAGTTCGCTAGATCTTCGGGGATCCCTCCAATCAAATTTGCTTTCGGCATTGAAAGCTGGGTCAACTTCTTCAACTGGGTAAAGCTAGGTGGAATCATGGATGTTGGTGAAAACCCATTAAAGCCCACTTGAAGCACTTCAAGATTTGTCAAGTTGCCAAGTTCAGCTGGAAAAGAGCCGTTAAAGAGGTTGTAGTTGAGATACAGTTGGCTGAGCTGGCGCAACCCGGTAATGGCGGGAGGGATGTCGCCGGTAAAGTTGTTGTACGCCAAGTTGAGGTAGCTCAGGACAGGCGGTAGCCGGTCAATGTCATCTGGAATGAAACCCACGTAGTAATTCTGAGAGATGTCTATGTACTGGAGATGGGTGCAGTTGTAAAGAACTGTTGGAAATGGGCCTGGGATGTAATTGTACGAGAGGTCGAGGTGGGTCAGGTTGTTGAGGTTGCAAATGAGGGGCGGGATTTGTGTGGCGATGTTTATGTTGGAGAGGGTGAGTCCGGTGACGGAATTTCCGGAGCAGGTGATTTCAGGCCAGGAGCAGTGGGCTGTGGAGTTTGGGGATGTTTCCCAGTGGGAGAGGGCGGGTGGGTCGGAGAAGGCCTGTTTGAGGCGGAGCAGGGTGGTTTGTTCTGGGTAAGCGGGTTGGGAAATAACAAGGAAGGGTATGGTGAGGAGGAGGACGAAAATGAGGGCGTGGAGGAGAGGTGGTGGTGGAGGGGGTGTTAAGATCATTTTGAGAGATGGGGTGGCGGGTTTTGTTTTGGGTGTTTTCTGGTGGAGGAAAGGGAGATTATGGCGGCGGCTGTGGTGGTGGCATGGAGCAGAGCTCTTTGGAGGGGTGGAAGCGAAGGGAAAAGCTTTAGACTTTCAAACTTCAACGTGCTCATTGGGTTTTATCTATGGGAGTGGGGCCCACTCTGTATGATCAATCTACAATGATGTCATATATCTACGTCAGTTTTACAATTTCAACTATCACTTTTACAATGATTTTATATATCTACATCAGTTTACGTAATGCCTCATGGTACGAATTTCACATCAATGTCGTTCATGTCATGAAATCACATAATCCGCCTCCTAAATTGACTTTGGACATCAATTACCAACGTAGCTGCAGCAGTAGCAGTTTTTGGCAAAAAGATTCGTCTTTTTTCTTTTTCTTTTTTCCTTTTCTCTTTTTTGGAAAAAATCAACCAACTTAAAAAAGAAAACCACTTATCAATATTGAAAGTAATTACTGGACAAGGATCTTATATGCTACTGTAATAATTTTAGTGACAAAAGTCTGTTACTAAATTATCATTGCGTAAGGTGTGGGGGCAGAATCTACATGGAAATGTACCAATATGATAAGCCAAGAGAAGGGCACCTCACCTTCGTTGAATGGAGAAATTTGGACTTCATTTGTTGCCAACCCCACACGCACTCTTCCTATCATTATTCAAGCAATAGCAAGCTACAAAAAGTTGTCAACACCAACCATGAAGAACGATTAACCTCATTCTGGAAGAGCCCACCAACACGCTGCCTTTTCCTGCATGAAATAAATCAGCTCACACTCATTGGGCCTTTTATGCTTTAGATATTTGGTTCTTAGTTCATTGTCATCAAAGGGACAAGCGCACGTAAGGCCCAAAATGTTTTCTGAAGCCTAGACTCGACCGCAATGCAGAGGTGGGTGCCTAACCGAAGCAAGGGTCATAATTATGTAGATAATTATATAGATAATTTTTGCAATGATTATGTTTTGCGTGTGTGTATATACATATTATTAGGTTACAAAGAATAATTCTTAGTACCTAAATTAATCGCGACTAACTTAAGTAAAATATGAAAGATGAATTGACTTGCATTAGTCCTAACTTCCGATTATTGAATAGCATTATTTTTTTAATTAGACTACATGCAATAGTTATGACATATGTGTACATTACATGTATGTTTCCTTTTAATTTCGTTATATTATAAGTTAAAATATAAAGAATAGATAGCGACACATTATAGCTGCTAGATACTTGTATACTTTGAGCTTTTGTTTTAAGTTGTCAAGTAGTATTTTATATAAATATTGACTTAACACTTAGATTAGTAAAATAGTCATGTTGGTGCCATATATGGCTAAATAACGAATACAATTGTTGTTGTAATTAAAATATGATGACGCTATTAAGTATCCATTTTGAATTGTAAATGTTACATACGGATTTAATTCTTTAACTTCAGAAGAACTTTAAAGTATTACATATATATGTTCTTGAGGTTATTACAAAGATTAAGTGGAAATTTAAAATGAATAAAGTTGAATTTCAAATTAATGTGTACGCCTTATTACTTTCAAATAAGTTACTATTACTTTTTACAAAAATAAATTTAACAGAACGATCACATAATATCCAATATTTTCATGTATATTTTTTCTTTAATTCATTTAAGATGCTCGTAATGAGAATATTAAATTGATGAACACGACGTGTCCTTATTTTGGATTATTGAAATTATTTTTCACATCTTTGATGACTATTATTTGTCGTTAAGTTAAAGTTTTTATATACACTGAATGCATTCAATGATATTTTTTCATAAACAACACTTGTTTTATCACAACATGATATAACATATATATACACCAAAATATTTCAGGTTATGCCTATAACTATAATGAGCTTGTAAATGATAAGAAATATCATTATATATTAAGCTAATACTATAAAGAAGGAATTAATCAATCATTTGCTATTGAACTTGCACAATAGTCAGTATTCATAATTGTAATCAATTCTATCATAATCAGAATTAAGTTTAAAGCTTATAATTTGTCTAAAACTTACCGAGTAGTCTTATTTTTCATAAAAATTTAATTAAGTATAATGTGTTGATACCGCCCTCAATTTGCTTCTACCCTTCTTCATCACTCGACCCACCCAAAACATGCCACCACCGTACTTTCTCTGCTCAACCAAGAAAAACAAAAAAGCACCACAGTATCTCTCAAAAGTCCCCAAACATCCCCACTGTCTCTCCAAATCCACCTCTAAGTTCTATCTCTCTCTCTGCCATTTTACCCTTGCATGGAAAGCCCCGACTATGTGCCAGAACAAACAAAACTTGAAGCCTGAATTACTTGAATCTTGAATTTCGCTCTCAACCATGATCAATCCAGATTTTGAAATATCTGGGACCAAATCTTCTCCCATTCTTATTCAATCCGAAGGTTCATCGTTCAAAGCAGCGATAATACTCGATGACACAAACTATGATTTGTGGTCTCAAATTATGGAGATGCACATTGCAGAGAAGGAGAAACTTTCATTAATCTGAGGTAATTCTCAACCACCAACTAAGGAGGATAATATGTATCAGAAGTGGTATGCAGACAATCAAAAAGTCAAGAGATGGCTATTGATGTCTATGTTCCCAGAAATCATGAAACGATATATTCGTTTACCCACCGGTCGAGATATCTGAAAAGCTCTTTCTAAAGCCTTTTATGATGGAGCAGATGAATTGCAGGTGTTTGTATTGAATCAAAGATCTTTTTCGGCCAAATAAAATGACTGAACACTCTCTACATATTATGGAGAATTAACTGAAATTTTTGGCTAATTAGATCATCGTGATAAAGTGATCATGGAGAGTGAGAATGATGTTGAATCTTATCGAAAATCAGTCCAACGACTAAGGGTGCATATTTTTCTTGCTGAATTAGATGGTGAATTTGAACAGGTTCGTGGTGATATTTTGAGAAATGATCATATTCCCGAATTAGAAGCATGCTATGCATTGATCCGTCGTGAATCTGTTCGACGCACAAAGATGGTTGAAGAATCAGAAAGGATGAAGCTTCAGCCATGGAAACCCGATATCGGCCTTCTCAAAGCCAGCTTAAACCCATTAATGCCGTAGATAAATCCACTTACAAATGCACCCATTAGAATCAAAACAGTCATACCAAAAGCCGCTGTTATCAACTTGTGGGGTATCCAGAATTGTGGGACCATAACCGCGATCCGCGAAAGAGAAACTCCAAAAGGACCTCCAGTACTGTAGTGGTTGAAACAAAGATAAAGGATGATGTTACTAGACAACACTCGGCACTAACGGCAGTGACAGGTAATGGTGGTAAGGCTTTAAATATGTCTACACTTGTTACTAATAGTATATGGATAATTGATTCTAGTGCTACAGATCATATAACATTTGATTCCAGACAAGTCTCAAACCTCAAACAGTCCTCACGAAAATTTGTTACTACTGCAAATGGCAATTCGGCTCCAATTGTTAGAAAAAGGACACTTACCTCACACTGATAATATGAACATAGACTCGATTTTAGTTGTTCCATCTTTGAATTATAATTTGTTGTATGTCTCCTAAATTACCACTGGTTTATTTTGTGTGGTAATTTTTTGGCCTAATTTTTGCGTGTTTGAGGACATCTGCACGAGGCAAACGATTGATTGTGGTGTTAGGAGAGGAAAATTGTATTACTTGGACTTGGTGTCAAAGAGTTCGGACAAGTTGCGTCAAACGCTTATGATGAATGATTCAGAGAGAAAAATGGGAAAATCTAAAATTTGGTTATGGCCTCAACGTCTAGGACATGCCTTATTTGGTTATTTGAAGAAATTATTTCCTTCTTTATTTACAAAATGTGATATTTCTAGTTTTCAGTGTGAAATTTGTGAACTTGCAAAAAGTCATCGTGTTTCGTTTCCGTTAGCTTTGAATAAAAGTCCAGATCCTTTTATGATCACACACTCAGATGTTTGGGGCCCATCAAAAGTCAATTCCTTGGGTGGATCACGTTGGTTTGTTACGCTTATTGACTACTGTACGAGGATGACTTGGGTGCAATTGATGAAATCTAAAAGTTAGGTGAACTTATTATTTCAGCAATTTTGTAAAATGATTCATACTCAGTACAATGCACAAATTCAAGTTCTTTGAAGTGATAATGGACGCGAATACTTGAGTACTGAACTTTAGCAGTATTTAAAAGCACATGGAATCATTCATCAAACTACTTGTTCCAATACACCTCAGTAGAAGGGGGTGGCTGAGAGAGAAAAATCGTCACTTGTTGGAGGTTGTCTGTGCTTCACTGATCGAATTCCGACTTCGATTGCTGAAGTTTGAACAATGATACCACCCTCAGTTTGCTTCTACCCTTCTTCATCACTCGACCCTCCATTTTCCACTGGGTCTCGTCATCAAACTCCACCTCCACCCACTGCACCAGTGCAGCTGGCCTGAAATCACTTGCACGAAAGGTCGCGTTACCAAGCTCATGAGTACCAAATATAATATCGTTGTAGCAACACGGCCCTTCACCAGCAACTCAAAAATCTTACACGGCGTTTTATTAGGTGTAAGTGCTTTTGGAAACAATCTTATGGGTGAATTGACGGTCTCTTGGGAACTGTAGCAGTTTGTTGATTGCTCGAGTGAATCGTATCAAATGTCCAGGGAAATTCCCAATGGTTTATGGACATAATCAAATCTGCCAATGCTGATGTTAAGTGATAATTCATTCACTGGTCAGCTTCCCAAGAAAGTGTTCGCAAATTCGACATTACAACAGATAAGTAAGAACCAATTTTCAGGTGAAATTTCAGCCAAAATATCAGCTCTAGTAACAACTTTTAGTGGCACAATTCCTCAATCAACATGCAATGCAAGCGTTCTTCAACTCTTGCTGTTAGAGTGGCAGATGGTACCACAATGTTTAGGAAACTTCAGCACGCGTCTTCTCGTGCTGAATCTGGGCATGAATGGACTTCATGGCACCATTCTAGAATCATTTTCACATTGATGACCATCAAATATAATGCCATAGTGGCAATAATTTGGACAGGCCAGTAGCTCGACCTTTGGGGGCAATTTTAGAGTTGGAAGTTCTTAATCTTGAAAACAACATGTTGAACGACACATCCCCCTTTTTGTCTTAGAAGATAAACAGACTGCATAGTCCCATCTAAAGCCCCGACATAAAAATTTCCTATTGCAAAATTGCGAATGATTGCCATCTCTTATCCAAAGCCCCAAGTTGCCCAGAGAATATTTCCGCAACTTCAAGGCTGTTACGATCATGCATAAGGATTTGGGATTGCTCTCTGTGTCGGATGGAAATAGTTATCAGACTTCAGTTACCCTGACAATCTAATGGATGGAGATTAAACTGGAGAAAAATCCTAATCATGTATTCAGCTATAGTGAAAGGGTCTACAGAGAGTCATGACAATATTGGACTTGGTACGCGACTCCGAGAAACTATCTCGGCCTGTATCCTTGCTTGAAGGGTAGTGCTTGAAGGATAGTGCTTTTGCTAATCACGTATCCTTGCTTGAAGGATAGTGCTTTTGCTCCCGTTTCACGATCTTGTTTTGCGTTCTGATGTTTCAAAGCTGGGCTCTTGCGCTTGTCCACGATGCTAGGAAGAATGGCAATTCTACCATTCGAGGCTCTCCATTTTGTAGTTGTAAGAATAGCAAGCAGTGTTCTGTATATATATTTAGCTGCATCACTTTAGAGGAATTACATGTCTGTTCACCTCTTCAGATATACACTAGACTCAGTGTAACTGGACACTTCCACTGTAGTGCCCCTTACAAGAAAACGACAAGATGCTGTTTACGCATTGCCTACTGATGCACATTTTACCAACTATTCTTCTCTAATCATTCGACATAGGCGTCTAAACGATCGACACCAAATCACCATTGTCACTCTCCGATGCCCTCTCGCGCTTGGAATTATTCAGGAGGGGAAGGGAATCCACCTCACTCCCGACGTTCTTCTCTCTGGATGGCAATGGATGACCACACCGGAGCAAGACCTGCAAGACCTCCTTCATGCTAGGCCTCGTCGAAGGCAGTGTCCCTGTGCAAATGACCCCGAGTTTGAAAACGCTACTCATTTCGTCCATGTAACAAGGCTCCTTGATCTCCTTGTCGAGGGCATCCACTATAGGGTTGCCGTCTTGAACTTGTCGCCACGCCCATTCGGCAAGCGACGTATGCTCGTCTCCTTCACTGGCTTCCCTTCCGGTCACCAGCTCCAAAAGTACAACCCCAAAGCTATACACGTCAATCTTCTCGTTCACCTTCGTTGTAGTAGCATACTCTGGAATTTAGACAAAATCACGAATATATACAGGTTTCCATAACTAGTAAAACCTGTTGACATGGATGAAGATAACATATGGAAACGAAAATGAAAAGGGTAAACAAATACCTGGAGCTATGTATCCAAAAGAGCCAGCCACACAAGAAACTGTATTAGGCTCTCCATTCTTGAGCAAAATCCTGGCTAGACCAAAATCTGCAATTTTTGCGTTGAACTCGGAATCAAGCAAGATGTTGCTTGATTTCACGTCCCGATGAATAATTGCAGGTAAGCTGTCATGATGCATATAGCATAGCCCCCTGGCTGCACCCTCTGCAATATGCAACCTCTTAGGCCAATCCAAGACAAAATGATGGACGGAAGCAGATAGATTAGATGGTCTTTTCCTCCCTTGAAGCCATCTATCCAAGCTGCGGTTTTCCAGGTACTGGTAAACAAGAAGCTTTGAGTTGTCACTTGATATACAGCACATAAGTTTCACAATGTTGACGTGTCGAATTGTGCTCAGTATCTGAATTTCTGCCAGAAATTCTCTCTCAAGGTTCTGGTCCAACTTCTTGTTATTCCAGATCTTCTTCACGGCAACAAACTCACCAGATCGGTTTACAGGAACGCGGTATACTTTCCCGGACCCCCCACTCCCTATCACCTTATTTTCTGTCAAACCTTTTAAAATGACTGATTCTGTGAAGTTCAAACGTTGGAATGAAGTGAGCTCCCACGACGAATGCAATCCAAGCTTTCTCCTCCGATGACTTCTCAACACATAAAGCGAAAATAGCACAGCCAATAGAAATGCCACCACTGCGATAGTTGAAACAATAATGACAAACTGGTGTGAAATTTTTGGAGTTCCTCTGGATTGGGAGCGGCAAACGCTGACGCCTGGAAAGGCGTTATATGCACAAAGACCAGGATTATTCAAGAAACTCCTATCGAAAACTGGATTTTCAAACTCAACTGGGATTCTCCCAGTAAGACTGTTAGAAGAGAGATTGAGTGAAGTTAGCCTTCTAAGGCCAATTTCAGGTGGAATTTGACCCGAGAACTCGTTTTCAGACAAGTCCAAGTAAGTGAGACCTGGTAAAGCACCTATTGCCCTGGGAATCTCGCCAGAGAGTTGGTTTCGACTGAGATTTAAGGACGTTAATGATGTCCATGAGATTATATCTGAAGGAAAATGCCCAGAAAGTCGATTTCCATCGAGTAAAAGAGTATTCAGAACAGGAAGTTCAGTCAACTCTTGCGGAATCACGCCAGTAAAGAAATTATTGCTTGCCTTAAACACCCTCAAATTCTTCCAGGAGGACACGTCAACCGGAATTCCGCCCGAAAAATTGTTGTTTCCAATCTCGATCAGAGAGAGATTCGCTCCTATTTCGCTGGGAAGCTGACCGACAAACGCATTATCGCTTATCGTCAACTGTGTCAAATTCAATGTTGTCCACAACCCACCAGGAAGTTCCCCAGAAAGCCTATTACGCTCAACTCTAACAATCAACAAACTACTACAATTCCCAAGTGACTCTGGCAATCCCCCGGTAAGCTTGTTATCAAAAGCAGATACACCTAACAGCACTCCATTCGCACACAAATCCTCCGGTAAAGCGCCCACAAATCCGTTCGAAAAGACTTGGAAGCCCTTCAGCATCGAAAATCGGCCAAAATCCGATGGCAGTTCACCTGACAGGTTATTATTGAACAGCCTAATATCGGTCAAAGATGGTAACCTACCCATACCTACCGGGATTTCTCCAGACAATTGATTGAAAAATAAAGACAATCTTGATAATCTTGTCAAGTTTCCAAATCCATCAGGTATTTTCCCAGTCAAATTATTAGCAGACAAATCAATAGCTTCCACATTCAAAGATTCTATAGACTGAGGAATATCACCAACTAGGTAGTTCATGTAAAGATATACCTCACTTAAATTCTTTAGCAGAAACAACCCACTTGGGATATTACCAGTTAGGCTGTTTTCTGACAAATCAAGAATTTCCATTCCCGCCAAATTCCCTAGATCTTGGGGGATCTCTCCAATCAAATTTGCTGCCGGCATTGAAAGCTGGGTCAACTTCTTCAACTGGGTAAAGCTAGGTGGAATCGTGGATGGTGGTGAAAACCCATTAAAGCCCACTTGAAGCACTTCAAGATTTGTCAAGTTGCCAAGTTCAGCTGGAAAAGAGCCGTTAAAGAGGTTGTAGTCGAGATACAGTTGGCTGAGCTGGCGCAACCCGGTAATCGCCGGAGGGATGTCACCGGTAAAGTTGTTGTACCCCAGGTTGAGGTAGCTCAGGACAGGCGGTAGCCGGTCAATGTCATCTGGAATGAAACCCACGAAGAAATTTTGAGAGATGTCTATGTACTGGAGATGGGTGCAGTTGTAAAGAACTGTTGGAAACGGGCCTGGGATGCAATTGTTCGAGAGGTCGAGGTGGGTCAGGTTGCTGAGGTTGCAAACGAGGGGCGGTATTTCTGTGGTGATGTTTATGTTGGAGAGGGTGAGCCCGGTGACGGAATTTCCGGAGCAGGTGATTTCAGGCCAGGAGCAATGGGCTGTGGAGTTTGGGGACGATGCCCAGTGGGAGAGGTCGGGTGGGTCGGAGAAGGCCTGTTTGAGGCGGAGCAGGGTGGTTTGGTCTGGGTTGGTGGGCTGGGAAATCACAAGGAAGGGTATGGTGAGAAGGACGACGAAAATGAGGGCGTGGAGGGGTGGTGGTAGTTGTGGGGTGGTTTTGATCATTTTTTAAGATGGGATGGCGGGTTTTGTTTTGGGTGTTTTCCGGTGGAGGAGAGGGAACTTACGGCGGCGGCGGCGGTGGCATGGAGCTGAGTTCTTTGGTTGGAGGGATGGAGTTGCAGAGGCGTGGAAGCGAAGGGAAAAGCTTTTTAGACTTTGAAACTTCAACCTTCAAACTCATTGGGATTTATATTTGGAAGTGGGGTCCACTGGATGGTCTGGTCAACGCCTCCCAGTCAATGAATTTGTTTTTCCACTTGGAATATGGAAGTCTTTTACAACGACGAGACATCTATCAGCACCTTGTATATATAATATAGAATGAAGAATAAATAAAAATTACAATGTCTTTTGTATCGATAACCCGATGATCAAGAACCACTGCAATCTCAAAAGGGACGGATGAAACGTAGCGAAATTATATGAGTAATGAACTATTGTAAAAAAATTGACGCTCATCAGTTCACTCGTTTCAAACGGTTTCATAACGTTTGTCCTCAAGTGATCTTAGATTCTCTCTTGAAGCCGTCAAGAAATGTCGTTATTTTGTAAGAGTCAACGTGACACACGCGACGTGTATGCAAAAATAAAATTAATAATCAAGTATCACGTATAAGTGTTTATAATCACATTCGGTAAAATAAGTTTTAAATTATGGAAACTAAACATGTCTTTATAAGTAGTTATTTTCTATTTAAACTGTTACTTTTTGTTTAGAATGCCAATTGTTAACATTCTAGATAGGGAATTATCGTGCCACGTGTAATGCGTGTGCAAAAATAAAGTTAGTAACATTTTTATAAAAGTAAGCTTGCCCTTTAAATTATATTGTTTTTTATGAATCTTAGATGGCCTCATGTGCAATAATAAAGTTCTTTGAATTTTGTTAAAAAAAAATCAAGCATGCATGATACATAAATGTATTAAAATTTAAAAACCAAACATGTCGTATGATAGTTGTTTACTAATTAATATTTTTGTTACTAATTAATATTTACTAATTAATATTTTTGTGTGTCATTTTTTAAGAAATTTATCATAAAGTGTCACCATTTTAAATAGTTTGTTATATAACACCAAACTGGTGTTATAAGAAAAACGATTTTCGCTCTATATATCATATAAATATACACAAAGCAATACTAATACAGCAGCATATGGTTATCTGGGATTAGGTGCTCTGTTTAGTAGTAGTTTTCACGTTTCATTGATTAATTAAGAATAAGAATAAGTATAAGAAGCTTCGCTTTGACTTAAAAAGGGGATTAAGAAAAATTGTTTGCTCACTAATGAAGTTTGATTAGTTGCTTGTAGAACACTTTGTGGTAAAATTGGGGCATATGATGACTACTCAAAGCACAATAGTAATTGGGTTCTGTGGGTAGTTCTTCCATGAAATGTTTACTAGGCATTTAAGCTGCGCTTTCGTTACTAAAAGTCTTTTAAGTGTTGCTCTATAATCACTTATGACTCGACGGTTAGAGGTTGTCCTCTATGTATAAGAATTCCATACGTATGCGTGGTAATTTTATACTAAATGGCTCTAATGCCAAAGCGTACATGACTCTTGTCAAAGTAATATACAGTTCCACAAGCATATACTGCTTTGGCAACACGACTAACCTTTAAGATCTCATAAAGCGCAAAATATACAACATATTATGCACCATAATCTGAAGTTGACTCGCTGTAACTTATTAACTGGCATCTTATATCTATTTAGAAAAAATTACATAATTAGAAACCAACACACGTATTAAAATTAAGAATTAAAAACTTAACCAAGTTATCAGAGCGCACGTGTATAAAAAATGTAGTCTAACCCTTTTTAATTTCCATTGCGTAAAATATCACACAGTCTAGATGGAAATGAACTAAGATTTGATAAGCCAAGAGAAGGTGCAAGGGAACGTGAATGTGGGGTAAATACTAGAGAAAAATAGTCAAAGTTTTTGAAGAGCAGCTCACCTTTGTTGAATGGAGAAATGTTGACTTCAAATGTTGCCAACCGCATAGACATTATTCCAATTTATTCAAGCAATTGCAAGATACAAAAACTTGTCAACCCTAAATGCAAGTCTACTCTTATCCTCAAAAAAAAAAAAAAAAAAACTTGTCATCCCCAACCCATGAAAGGTTAACCTCATTCTGGAGGAGCCCACCAACTCTCTGCCTTTTCCTACATGAAAATAAATCAGCTCACCTCATTAGGCCTTCTTTGCTTTAGATTTTTGGTTCTTAATTCTTACTTTCTGACATTGTTATTGAACGAGCAGGTGCAGACATATACAAGACGCAAAGGTTTTCTAGAGTCTGGGCACGAGGCGTGAGGCGGAGACACGCCTAATCGAAGTGAGGGTCATAGTATAGAACGTATGTAAATGATTTCTTAAAACAACCAACAATATAAAGCATCAAAGTTACATGTCCATATTCACGAGTCCGGTAATACGCTTGTACAAAACGAAATTTCAACTCTTCTACATGTTACTTGAATTTCACAAACCAGATTTACTAAAAGTAAGTTAATGCAATAAGTCTTTTCCACAAACAATTCGGTATTTACTTATTTATTTATGACTTATCTCCTTTTTAATCAAGATCTTATCTCATTACTTAGTGTTTTATAGAAAGCAGATGAAGCATGCCTGGAGTGGTCCTAGTGCCCGTGCCTAGGTGCACAAAGCGTGCGCCTATTTGAAGGGGCTGGGCCTAGGCTAGGCAAGGGATTCAACTTACGCTTTGCACACCTTGCGCCTGGGCGCGCCTTCAATAACTATGGTTCCAAATTTTGGTTTTTTCCTTAGTTTCAGTTTACTATATTTTAATCCGGAATGGCCAACATGCCTGCAGTGGAAACGGACCAAAAAAGAGAAACAGAAATGATTCTGACCAAAAGTCACATGGAATGAACTAGTTAAATTTGGCAGTGAACTGCATGTTGCAGTGATGGAATGAATCCTAATCTTCTTGGGTCGATCTGAACCCCATGAACATGTCAGGGGTACGCAGAAAGTTCAGCCGTGCGCTTTGCATACGGCTCTACGAAACACCACGGGCGAATCCGTAGGCTTGCTTCTGCCGGCCTCGTCGTCATCTCCACCCTCGGAGGACGAATACACCACCTCTTCTTTGGCCCTATTCCGAACCTGCTCTTCTCTCTCGACAGCCTTGTTGACCTTGGCCTTTGGCTGCAATATCATCTCCGGCTCGATCTACCGTGCATTGAACTATCTGACCACTCCCCATACTCTGTCAACTTGGCTGACAACGACCGATCAATTAGCAGCACCGAATTCTTTTTAAAATTTAAGAAAGGATTTAACTGGTAACTTCCCAAATGTTGTATTCAGTATATCACTGACCAGTGACCAGCAAGCTGACCAAAGAAAATTCTCAGCAAACCTGTGGGTTCCTCGATTGTATGAGCTTGACCTGCATCACAATGATCCTAGAGGTATAATTGCCAGCAATTGCATATGATTCTTTGGATTTGCAAGTCATCAACTTGGCTTCCAATAGTATACGGGACAGATGCAAAAGTGAGTATGCATTTATCTTCAGATCCCATGCAATATTAAGTGGCAAAATGCCCGAGTGGTGTGAAAACTTTAGCAGAATTATTCTTGTGCTACCATTCCTGAGTCATTCTAGAATACAATAACTAGACTTACCATTGACTTTAGCTGCAACAAGTAGACCATTTCGAGCTCTAAAGTTTGGAAGCAGCAGGCTGAATGATGCATTTTCATTTTGCTGTGCAAGTCTTCCAAGCTCACAGTACTACTACTGAATCTAACAGATTGCACGATTCTATTGGAACTACCGAGGTGAAAAATCCCTTCAAAACATTGCAAATGAATTGAGATGCAGCATGGAGGGACGAGTATATACTTGAACTCTTACAGCAACAATCAAAGGGCAGAATATTACAACCATTAATTTGTCAAGCAATAGAGCTTTAGGAGAGATTCAAATAATGAAAAGAATGAAAGGAAACCTTAATTTTACCCAAGTAATCAAGTCACTAGACCAACTTTTAGGTGAAATTCCTAGGCAACTAACTTGTCTAGCATTTGTTTCAGCTCTGAACCTTCCCAAAAATATCTCATTGGACCTGTACTCGCGGCTGACAGCTCAATACGTTTAGTAAATGCTTCATCTATTGGGATATAAGGGCCATTTGGATTGTGCGGGTGATGACTGATGAAGCACCCCCAGTATTCCCTCAAGCTGATGATTGAAAGTGTGAGAGTGAACTGATGCTTCATACATTGAGACATGAATTCTGATTTTGATTGCTGAAATTTGAACAATGATACTGCCCTCAATTTGCTTCTACCCCTCCTCATCACTCGACCCACCCAATAGATACCACCACCGTATGTTCTATGCTCAACCAAGAAAACCAAAAAAGCACCATCGTATCTCAGAATTTCCCAAACATACCCACTGCCTCTCCAAATCCACCTCCAAGTTATCTCTCTCTCTCTCTCCCTCCCCCCCCCCCCTCTTCCCCCTCTTCGCCATTTTACCATTGCCAGAACAAACAAGCCTCTTCAAACTGGTCCAGTCCACCCTCCATTTCCCGTTGGGTATCGTCATCAAACTCAACCTCCACCCATTGCACCAGTGCACCTGGCCTGAAATCACATGCATGAAAGGTCACATCATCGATTTAATGACAATAATTTGGATAGGCCAGTACCTCGATCTTTGGGCAATTGTGTAGAGTTGGAAGTTCTTAATCTTGGAAACAACATGCTGAACGACACATTCCCTTTTTGGCTGGAAAATCTTCCAAGATTGCAGGTTCTTGTCTTAGAAGCTAAATAGACTGCATGGTCCTATTCAAAGCCCAAAGGTGAACTTTCCGTTTTACAAAATTGCGAATAATTGACATCTCTTATCCAAAGCGCCAAATTGTCAGAATATTTCAACGACTTCAAGACTGTGATGACCATGCAAAAGGGTTTGCGATTGAAACATATGTGGAATGGAAATAGTTATCCGACTTCAGTTACCCGGACAATCAAATGGATGGAGATTTAATTGGAGCAAATCCTAATCACCTATTCCACTATTGAATTCTTGAGCGAGCAATAGATATGTTCGCAAGACTCCAACAACTACTGACAACCTTATTGTAGTCCGGGGACTAAATCTCTCTCATAACAGCTTGACAGGCCACATTCGGAAATTTGAGGGGTCTTGAATCACTAGACCTTTGGCAAAACAACTTGCAGGTAAAATTCCTCTCCAACTTACAGGTCTAACAATTCTTTGAGCTTCGAACCTTTCACAAAATCATCTCATGGGACCTATACCTCGCGGATCACAATTTAGTACATTTGGAAATGCATAGTACACCGGAAACTCGTGCTCTGGGGATTTCCTATGTCGATGAATGTGCAGATGAAGGCCAGAATAGCCACCCTCAAGTTTCACACAAAATGATGATCTGAATTTTGTGACTGAAGTTGATTTGGAAAATAATAGCAATAAAGTATGGATGTGGATTTTTGTTTGTATCAGCTATGAGATTATTATGCTACTAGCTGGAAAACCCAAATGGTTTACTAGAACTGACGAAACCAAAAGTAAGAGGAAGATTAAAATGCCTAAGAATGGTGGTCAAAAAAATGGTGAAAAGCAACAGGCATTGTCAGGTGAGTGATGGATGGTCAATGGCAAAATAAAAAAATTCGTATCACACTTTTTTAAACAGGTAACTTGTATCAAACCTTTAGTTAATAGAAGCAAAACTTTCGAAGAAATATTTGCACACATAGACATCATGAATGTTCAAGGAAACAACAAAAATAGTCTTTGAATCATGCCTTGGCATTGGCATTGTGACGTATAAATCGGGTCCCTACAGGCTCTTTAAGAATGATAATGCTATTTGGAGGCTCTTTTTCATCTCAAGAATGATTCTTGCTATTAGTTGTTGAGGTTAAGCTATCAACAATTTTGTCAGATCATACAATAGAATATTCTAGATATTAGCAAGTAAAGGAGGTTTAGTCAAGTCAGTTGTGGTCTAAGATATTTGACCTTATGGATTATGCTATGCAGTCCATTTTTAATGAAGTTTCGACATTCCATAACTGTTCTCTGCTTTCAATAAGATATAAACAGGAACTCTTTTAATTTTCTTTCCAAACTCTCTTAGCGTCCATACTCTAAGAACAACAAAACATAGAGCGTGCATTACGACCTGCCTTGTCCTTGTCTCAAGCTCATTAGAAAATGCAAGTAACACGTATAATCGGTCATCAACTTTTCCTATTTTCCCTAGAGTAACAACATAATGCAACCATTTCCACAAGCCATACAAACTGGTTCAAAATTTTACCATCAAGCAAAGAGTAACATACACAAACAGATGCGCATATATGACTCTTCCCAAGTTAAATACTAGAAAAGATAACTCATATACTACTGAAAAATGCACATTAACTCCAAGTCACATAACAGAACATACTATAAAGATACACGGTTAATTTCGATTTTCACATAAGACTGAAACTTTACCAACTAAGCCTGCTCCTTCGATTCAAGAGACACATTGTTGAGCCGCTCGAGCGCCAAAATAAGCGCCTGGGTGCCCAAATCGCCCTCCCCATGCGCCTTAAGCGACACGTAGAGCTGCTGAGCCAATGCCAGCCCGGGCAGAGCAACACCCATGTTCTGACACTCCTTCAAACAAATCCCCAAGTCCTTCACAAAGTGATTCACGTAAAAACCCGCCTTGAAATCCCTCCTCAAAATCCTACCTCCATACAAATCTATTGACCTGGAACCCGCTGCACCCGTAGAAATCGCGTCGAGGTATTTTGACAAATCGAGATTGGCCTTGTGTGCATATATTAGCCCTTCCACTAACCCAACCATTGTTGAAGCTATGGTGATCTGGTTAGCCAATTTCGTAAACTGGCCTTTTCCGGGGCCACCCATGTAATTAACCTTCCCGAGAAGGGCAAAGATGGGATTCAGACGGGTAACGACGGACTGTTCGCCTCCAGCGAAGATGGACAGCGTGGCGTTGCGGGCGCCGGCGTCGCCGCCAGAGACGGGGGCATCGACGGAGTGGCAGCCAGCGGCGGCGGCGGCGGAGTGGATTTCTACGGCTAGGGATGGGTCGGAAGTGGTCATGTCGACCAGGGTACCGGCGGGTCTGAGGCCGGAGAGGGCGCCAGAGGAGGGGTGGAGGAGGACGTGGCGGACGTCGGAGGGGTAGCCGACGATGGAGAAGACGACATCGGACTGGGCGGCGACGGAGCGCGGGGACTCGGACCAGTGGGCGCCCGTGTTTAGGAGGGGCTGGGCCTTGGACTTGGTGCGGGTGAAGATGGTCAAGGTGTAGCCGGCCTTGAGCAGGTGGGAGCACATGGAGTGGCCCATGACGCCCGTTCCGATCCAGCCCAGGCGGGTGTTGGATGGGGTGATGGGCTCGGCGGGATGGGTGGCGGTGGCGGTGGCGGTGGCCATGGCGCGGCGGAGCTGGGTAGTGATGGGGATGGAGAAGAGGGTGAAGGAGTGATGAGAGTGGCGAAGTGGGCGGAGTGATAGTCTCATGATTGGTTCTCGTACTGTCCGATGATCCTGTCGTAATTATTATCCATTTCTGAGGTTCTTTTTGGCAATAAGAATGTGACATTGCTCTAAAGTAAAATTTGCGCTCCACTTTTATAATTTACGTCGATACTTTAATCAAAATTTTAATCCGTGAGATTACATAATAATGTGTGCGTATTGAAAAAGAATCGTGCTTCTTGGTCTCGGCCTGCGTTTACTCGGTTAAAACTTGTTTGAGATCAAAAGAAACCTTTTTGAAGTTTGTTACTACTTTTTAGCCTGGCTTACTAAAAAAATAATTATATAATGTTTGAACTCAAGCTCGTTAAAGATACCATGAAAGATAAGTAAATCAAGTTTGAACATAACTTTGAAGCTTAACAAGTCAAACGAATAAACATAAGTTTGGCTCGGCTAATTCAACACCATTTTTGTGCTACTATGTTGTCAGTCCAACACACTATTCATAAGTTCATTTTTCGTTAATCTGAATCTCGCTTATCTATTATATCTGGTCATTGTGGTCCAAATTTTCTTTTTACATGTACTAGTTCGTACTTTTAAAGGAAGAAAACTAAAAATCCGTATTAAAATAAAGCTTTGTCCACCTTAAATGTGCAAGTATTTCATTCATTTTAAAATTTGCACACTTCAAAGTTAGAAATATTATCTGTTGATGTTTAATCGTGCTCGTCTTATCTGGAATTTCAACCTCCCACCAACAGTTAAGATGAATGTCTTAAATATACGTGGTTTTAGACATAAGAGTTGATAATAATGGTGGCAATAGAGATGTCAAAAGGGTTGGCCCGGCCCTAAGTGGTGAACAGTGCGGCCCTGGTCCATAGGGCTAGGGCTAGGGCCACGCCATGAAAATTTCCAAAAAAGTTCGGCCCGGTTTCTGGTCCTCTTTTCGGCCCAATTCTGGCCTAGCCCTTTAGCCCTAAATCTGACCCTATACAATTTTGAGTCACATTTTTTTTCTTTCCCCTCTCTCTCTCTCTTTCTCTATCTCATATTTTTTTCTTTTTCTTTTTTAAGTTTTTGGACATGCATATTTCTTTTTAGCTAATGATGATGGTTTCTACTTCTTTATCAAATTTTACTTACAATCCTCTTCTCTACTAGTTTCATGGAATTATGAAGAGAAAATATATCTTTATTTGTCTAGGAACTAGAAACAACACAATTTAGGCAATAGAAATGGGGAATATAACTCTAGAAAGTACGGGAAAGTTCACAATAAAAGTGGTCTAATGATGCATGCTTCTAATGAGATACCTAATACTACGTAAAATGCAAAGCTAGAAGTATGTTTGAGTGAATTTTTTAGAAATATCATTGGAAAAAGTTTTGTAGCCTTGTAGGTATCGATTGTTGAGTTTAGATAACAAAAAACAGTTGTATGAAATTAAGTGTAATTGTCAAGAGAAAATGCAAAATGTTTGATAAGAGAAAATAGGAGCAGATAGATTAGATGAAAATGCTTAACTAATCATTCTTGTTTTCCCAAAATTACAAGTAATCGGTCCCAAGCCCGCATAAA
This sequence comes from Escallonia rubra, assembly GCA_033065855.1. Lineage (NCBI taxonomy): Eukaryota > Viridiplantae > Streptophyta > Magnoliopsida > Escalloniales > Escalloniaceae > Escallonia > Escallonia rubra. Next base: position 366,082 of record JAVXUO010000723.1, read on the forward strand.
AGGAGGAGGGTCTATCAAAAAATTTATTTCATTTGTTAATATTTTTACAACACAAAATAAGAATATATATTGTTCCCAACCTATTCTGGTCATACCCAAGGGCCCAATAGGAGTCCTATTTCACGCGAACACGTCGACATTGTCAACGGTCAATTTTCCAACGCATCAAACCTGTCAGCGCCCGCGCGCCCAAGACACGTGTTTTTCTCGTTCCGCGGGCTTCGTGCGTGACTTAGTCATTTTATTTGGCGTCAACGTCACTAACGCTAGCGCGATCGTCACGCCGAGACCATCCGAACACCTTTTCATCAAAAATATCGGCCGACGGCGCATTTGGAGAAACGGGGTCAAGGGGAAAAATGGCCTTGGCCAACCCCAGGGGGTCGGCCTCGGCCTTCCCCAGGCCATAGGGGTCGGCCTCGGCCTTCCCCAGGCCATAGGGGTCGGCCTCGGCCTCCTGGGGGGCTTGGCCTTGGCCACTTTCCCCCGGTGGTTCACCCCTCTGCGCAAACCCCTTTTCGTACTTTTTCACTTCGTACGCTTTGCACGTAACCTTGGCACCTCGTCCGCAATGTGGGTATGGTTCTTGGCAACGCACTCGTCATAACGTAACTTCCGGATTCATCATTGCTTATCAAAACACCTACCGACAGCACACCTAAAGTTTGCAAAAGGAGAAGTGACCTTGGGCTCTGAAAATGGAAGACAACCATTTGGCCTTGGCCAACCCCAGGGGGTTGGCCTCGGCCTTCCCCAGGCCATGGGGGTCGGCCTCGGCCTCCTGGAGGGCTTGGCCTCGGCCATTTTCCCCCGGTGGTTCACCCCTCCGCGCAAACCCATTTTCGGCATGATATGTGCCCGGCACCAAGTATTGCCCCGCGACGTTCATCACCGCGCCCTCGCGCCATCGTCATGATACGTGCCCCCGGCACCAAGTATTGCCCCGCGACGTTCGTCGCCGCGCCCTCGCGCCATCGTCATGATACGTGCCCCCGGCACCAAGTATTGCCCCGCGACGTTCGTCGCCGCGCCCTCGCGCCATCGTCATGATACGTGCCACCGGCACCAAGTATTGCCCCGCGACGTTCGTCGCCGCGCCCTCGCGCCATCGTCATGATACGTGCCACCGGCACCTTACGCACTTCGTCGCGCCCGTGCGTCGCGCCGCTGATACAGCCGTGCCCCCAGGCTCTCTGTCACACTACCGTGCCCCCGGCACTATACGCACTATGTCGCGCCCATGCGCCACCATTGACACCAACGTGCCCCTGGCACCTTACGCAATATGTCGCGCCCATGCGCCACCATTGACACAAACGTGCCCCCGGCACATTACGCACTCCGTCGCGCCCATGCGCCGCGCCATTGACACATACGTGCCCCCGGCACCTTACTCACTTCATCGCGCCCATGCGCCACAATCATGTCATCATGCCCCCGGGCACCGCACTCATTCATCACACCATGCGCACCTTGCCTTGGTCATGGAACATGTTTCAACCTACTATCCGGAGTGTACATCATCCGCGGGGATAGGCGACTCTTCCGGGACACTATCTCTGCCAGGGAGCTCTTCAACTCCCCTTCCGCCAGGTAGACGGCTCCTCCGGGATGCTACCTCGGCCAGTCGGGTAGACGGCTCCTCCGGGATGCTACCTTGACATGCTCCGAGTGCTCCGGCACAAGGACTCACCCGCGGGGATAGGCGACTCCTCCGGGACACTATCTCTGCCAGGGAGCTCTTCAACTCCCCTTCCGCCAGGTAGACGGCTCCTCCGGGATGCTACCTCGGCCAGTCGGGTAGACGGCTCCTCCGGGATGCTACCTTGACATGCTCCGAGTGCTCCGGAACAAGGACTCACCTGCGGGGATAGGCGAATCCTCCGGGACACTATCTCTGCCAGGGAGCTCTTCAACTCCCCTTCCGCCAGGTAGACGGCTCCTCCGAGATGCTACCTCGGCCAGTCGGGTAGACGGCTCCTCCGGGATGCTACCTTGACTCGCTCCAAGTGCTCCGGCATAAGGACTCACCCGCAGGGATAGGCGACTCCTCCGGGACACTATCTCTGCCAGGGAGCTCTTCAACTCCCCTTCCGCCAGGTAGACGGCTCCTCCGGGATGCTACCTTGGCCGGCCGGGTAGACGGCTCCTCCGGGATGCTACCTTGGCCTGCGGAATAGACGACTCCTCCGGGACACTATCTCTGCCAGGGAGCTCTTCAACTCCCCTTCCGCCAGGTAGACGGCTCCTCCGGGATGCTACCTTGGCCTGCGGAATAGACGACTCCTCCGGGACACTATCTCCGTCAGGGTGCCTGCGTGACTGGCCTACGTGCTCCGGCACTGGGGGCTTGCGTCGGCACCCCTAGGGACTATGACCCCCGGGTCACTCCGAGACGGGAGCAGGTCTTCGGAGGGCATCGCGCCTAGTTCACCTGGCAGTTGGGCGTCGGGTCTTCCCCACCGCTGCCAGGCCTGTGGGACTCCGCAAGGGCTTGGATTGGAGGCTAGATCAAGGGGGTTCTCTGGCCACACCGATGCGGTGGGAGCCAGTCTTTCCAGACAGACAGAGCGACGCTGTGAGGAGCAGGCCGGTTGAATATGCGATCTGACAGTCCATGGAGCACCGGCACCCGTGGTCCCCCTGGTGACGTGTCATTCCCGGGGAGCGCCACGTGTCGGTTTATGACATCATCATCTCAATCTCTATAAATAGAGATCTTGAGAATTCATTAGAAAAGGATGAACAGTTGGACATTTTCAGAACATATTTCACTTTCTCACTCTAGAATCCTAGAGAGAGAAACATACAAGACCCTGACTTTGGACCTAAGCATCGGACTGTGACTGTCGTCGTATATTCATCCTGCGCTATTGCCCTCGCAGCACTGCCACCCTCAAGCTCTGTCTGGGAAGCCCTTGGTCTCTGCCCTTGTTCCACCCTTATTGTCTCTCACTTTACATACTTGGAAGCTGACTCGGACTGCAGCCTTTGTGGCACCTCCACGTAAGTAAGAACCCCACTTTCCTTGGCATCATATATATATATATATATATAAAGGGCCTAGGCCCGGCCCCACCCTAAAATTAGGGCCTAGAACTTGGGCTTGGACAGGGCTTAGATTTCCCAACTTTGGGCCCGGGCCCGTTTTTTGGGGCCAGAAGCCTTGTTTGGCCCGGCCCTTTTACTGGCCTTCTGGGCCAGCCCAAGCCCGACCCTTTGACACCTTTAGGTGGCAACAACATTCAACTCTAGGAACTAGGCATCAAACTAACTCCTGCTCTGCCCAAATTACTCAAAGCGAAGACATTCTTGTTGTGAATTCTATCGTCTTCCTAATTCTACAATTCACAATAGTACCATCTTTATTTCAAGGCTTTGAAATACATGACAAATTTTAAAAAGAAAAGAATACTTATTTGCAAACTTTTTTTACTTTGTTATTTCTTTGAATATCGCTAATTTATGATTGATCTTCGCAGATAATTTGGGAATATAAGATTTGAGATTGCGTAGTACATGCAAGGATTGCAATTATTATTACTAGAGGAAAAAAATTCATGTATTCACAAGAACAATATCTTTTTAAAATTTACCTACTTGTTCCACACGCATGGTGTGTGCCTCGCAACTAGTACTACTTACAAAGGGGATACTTTTGGTATTGCATAACTACCTACATACAAAGGGGATACTTTTGATACCTCATATAAGGACATATTTAATTTTCAAAATTAAAAAATTGTTAAAGTAAAATATAAAGGTCGAGTTTGATACTATGAAAATATCATGTTACTAACTTTATTTTTGCACACGCATCAAGTGTGCCGCGAGTTCTTTAGAAATCGCACAACTTTCCATTCTACCTACAAGTCCAATATTGCATGACTATTTGTAAACCCTTGCACTTATTGTGGTCATCGTTTACGAGTTGGATCACGAATTTTTAGTGTTGAAATTGGGTCACTAAATTCATGAACTTAGCTATTAAATGGGGACGTGAGTAACCTATCGGCATATCCATATACGAGCACAAAAATATATATAATTGCCAAATTACTTCCAAACCATGAGAATTTTTTTAAATTTAGTTGAGTTGTAGTGTAGAACTAATTGAAATATTGGATGAAACTAAAAAGGAAACTATGAACGATATTTGGGTGGTAGATGTCAGGTGAAACCTGCACCACAGAATATACACCATGTATAGGATCCAACATGTCACATAAGGCGGCAACGTCACGAAAAGTACCATTGAGTTTTACTTCTTCACCACTACGCGACAGCTCTTACACTATTGTGCACCCAAAATAGACATTTGATTGAACTTATTATGGTCATATCAGACCCTTAGCATCTTTTGTCTCGAAACTTTGCAGACTTATTACTATAGTCACCACGAGGGTCGGGCTCCAAGTACCTGGGGTTGAACTCTTCGAAGGGAATCAGAAGTGAAAAGCTCAGGATTCGTGGGAGGGAGGTGAATGGGAAATACTTTCTTTTATCACGAGTGTTCCGAGGTATAACAATTTTTGCAGTAGAAACGGAGGCATCATGTATTACTGTATTACAAGGAGGCACGTGTCCACTTGTTGCTGTTGAATTTCTTTTTTAAGTCTATACGCATATTCAACTCTGCTGTATCCATGTTCAACTCACTGGAACGATGTCCCGCCCCCTCTCAGCAAAGCAAACTACATGAACCAAGGCCAGGTGACTGTCCGGTTCCACCTCCACCGGCCAATTTATCACATATGTTCTTGTTCACACCCACTTTACTCTTTTAACTTTGTATTGAATATACCTCCTGATTTTGTTTGTTATATTATGTCAACACACATTTTTCTGACCTTAATCGATCCTTTTATCGGAATAATTTTGACTTTTGTCGTTCCTTGGCAATACCGATAGATCTGCATTTCATGAGTTTCAAATAATTGGAGATTAATTATTATGCTTTTCAATACTTGCAATTACCTTTTGTGGTAAAAGATAGATCAAAACGACCACAGAAGTGAAGACTGATATTACTTTCGTAGTAACTTTGGACCGGAAAGCCTTAGGAAATGAGTAAGAAAACTGAAAAGCTAAAGCGACAAAATGGAGTGAGAGCATGAAACGACTGTCACTAAAATAACGGGTAATTTTCCACTGTGTCCACTGACTTGCACCCGCCCAAATTCGACTTGTCCTGCTCAGGTTACCCATTGTTAGGTCTACTCTGACAGTCTGTTGTGCCCGCCTCGGATAAAGTCTCCGGCTCCGAATATCTTTATGGTGTTGCTTTCTTCTCCGTCCATCTCAGTGCTGGTTTCAGAGAAGATTTACATCGACTAGTATGCTGCATGTTGCTTACACAAATCGTGTCCGAGGTGGGGTTTGGGACATCGAGGGTTGCACCTACAAATATTATGCAAGCCAATATACACACCCAACGGACCTTACAACTTTTGAATAAGCAGATGATCTGCTGCAGACCTGTTTTATGAAAAGTCACAAAGACCCCAAAAAAAGGGAAATTCCCCCAACAACAACAAAAAAAAAACTACGCTCGTAAAATACGAAAAAACGATGCAAATGTGAAGACGCTCAAAGACAGATAAATTCTGAGCATACAGCAACAGAATACAGAAGCAATAGAGAGCATTATAGGTCTCTTCCCCTAATCCACTTATTTACACAATTTGGCTGTCAGCACTCCGAAGAAGGTGGATCTCTGTGAACTGAGCAGATCGACAGACAAGAAAGTCAATAGTATTATTTGTATATATAATGGTATGACAGGAATGCGCCCGGAATCAATCACTTCGCTACCTGCAAAATCACATCACTAACGAGTTACGCCCCCTTGTATGAAGGTAGAAGTTTGCAGAGCATGAGCAATACACAACGAAGAAAGCTACGAACGTTATAAGCAGCCACGAAAGGTTTCTAAAATACAGTTTAAAAGCGACCAAGCAAAAATGCACAACTTCAAAAAGGTTCTCGAGACCAAGCGGAGCGTCGTAAAAATATCTTCATACCAGCATTTGGTCCATTTAACTCACTGACATAATGCTTAACGCAAGAGTAAAAGTTAAAAGGACAAGCCAACCACATCTAATAGAAAGCATAAAACAAAGGAAAGGAGAAAACAAAGAAGACGTAGAAGCAGAACATAAAACAAAACAACCCATTCCAACTTATACACTTGCAGTGCAGTGTGTTTTAAGTTCCAACTCATAAGAAGTTGTACAAGTGGCTCAGTAGGCGATCCCTTTCACAGAGGCTCATAAAAAGCTGAAGCAAACTCTAAGGAAAATCAAGTTATCACATAAAAGAACAAGATATACAGTTCATTAACTATGTCCATAGTTACTATTTGACATTTTGACTGAAGGCAGACGTAAAAGATAAAGTTCAAGAGAAAGTAGAAAGATGAAACATTTCACTTGAGCTCAAGCACCATCAAATGCGAATGTTACATGTTGATCATCGACACTAAAGCATACACTACAAGAATAATGCCACAAGTTTATAGGAACAAAAAATGTTGCCAGCACTCCCCCTTTCTGTCACCTAATTTAGATGCATATCAGACCACTTTATACTTGACTGGTTGATATAAAACAGTTAAATTACTTGTTTAAAAAGGCATACATTGAATTTAGCACAAGATGTCCAAAACCAAATCGAAATATGAGGCAGTCTTTCTTATCGAGCTAGGATGGAACGCATAAAAGGTGTTAAGTTTGCAGAGCATGCGGTTGTTTATCCAAATTCTAGGCAGCGTATAATAACCAGCTCCATATGGAAAAAATGATCATCCCCCTTGTAAGAAGTGAAAGCAACGCAGAACACCACCCCACAAAAGGCATGAAGGATAAGAGTTACTGAATTCCATCCAATAACAAAATTACTATTTCATTTCCTGCAATATAAGGGCCTCTACAGATAGCATGAAATATCTTAACAAAAATTTAACTAAATACGGATGTTCAGCTGGAATCTTGATTCAAGCTCTAGCCTTCCTGCTATCCATGTTAAACAAAGTAAATGAACTCAGCCAGTTGACAGTCAAGGCACACATTATTTGCTTTTGCCTTGAGCTGTAGGTCTTACAAAGCCATGCATACACAAAGATACCTCCCGAATGAATGACACTCCAAGACTACAAATAAAAACTGCAATCCCCACGCCACGATATCGGCAAACCAAACATAGGAAGACGATAAAGAAGGCCAATATTCTATCTGTGGATCAAATAACAGTTAAAAGCAAATATTCGATCACATTTAGCAAACTATCAAACATATAGACGAACCAAATAAATATGTAAAAGTACAAAAGGTCCTAACATAAAATCCAGAACATCCCATTTCACATGACAAATTGGACGGTAACTTGGAAAAACTGGAAATACAAATGATATAGCAATAAGAGAGAGAATTAATGCTTAAACTGTCATGTAATGTAAGAACTATAGCATTAACCCATTCAAAAAGGCCAACCTGAAAAAAAACAGCCGCTAAAATATAGGAACCGAGATATTATCAATTCACAACTTGAAATGAATTATTCAAATCCTCAAAACTATAACAACTAATGCTCATAGCATTTCAAGAAAGACAATAGCAACATAAACATTGCGTTCCATAACATCAAACCCTCCGTTTAACTAGACATTGACACAAAAGCCATTATACATTAAGTTAATTTTCAAAACTGGCAACTTTAGAGCAGATTCCTAAAGAAACAAAATGCATCTTATCATATTCTACAACACTACCAGTCTACCACTATCTATACCAAATTAAGAAACATAGTAAGCAACATAAATCTTGCACTCCATAACATTACTATCAAATAACACCACAAATCCCCCAATTCAACAACAAACATTAACAAAAAAAAAGAAAAAAAAAACAACCTTAAACCCCTCAAAAGTTGTAAAAAAGGTCCCAACATGGAATTCCGAAGAAACAAGTTTAAACAAATATGGCTACGAGATATATACTTCATGGTTATGACCATGTCCCAATGTAAAAATGTTGATGTTGACAGTTGATCACTTGACATATGCGATCAAGCGCTAAAAGTAGGACCCAACGTAAAACATATCATTTAAGCTCAAGCAACTATTACCAACTATGCCTGCTGAAGCATAACCAGTGAAAATTCAATTACAAGATTGCCACCTCCATCCTATTCCGTCTCACCTAACATCTAAACAAAATATAGGATACATTTTTTAACATAAGCATGAACTATCGCAAAATTCGCAACACAAGTATTGCATTCCATAACATCAGTTAGATAACATAATAAAAGGAAAACTTAACAACCTTAAACCCCTCATTTAAACTCGAAAGTGGGTGGCACGGGCGAATCAAAGCTCTCCAAAACCTCCGTTTTCACCCCGCTTGCCTTTGGCTCCTCCTTCTTCCCACCAAACCACCCTCCGAACCAACCCGAATCCGAAGCAGGTTCAGCCTGTGGGCCCCTACCAGGCAGCTGAAAGCCCGGCCCGCCCGCCATGTTTGGCACCGGCTCTTCAAGTATCATCGGCATGTTCTGCTGAGCACTCATAACCTTATTCAACATGATCCCGGCCCCTTCGATTAAAGCGAGGAGGACCCCACCGAATAAAGCGGCGCGGGAGGCGGGACCCAGGCCCTGGCGCATGGCGAGGAACCCGCCGGTGGAGGCGCCGGCGAAGATGGAGTTCCACGGGTCCTCCTTCTGGCGCGCGTATACCATGGTGCAGTCGAAAGCGGAGAAGAGCCCGCCCCACACGGCGAAGCTGCCGCCCACGCGCGGAGCGTTCATGCGCACCGCCTGAGCGCCGCCGATCACGCGGTGGCCGTTGGGGGAGTTATAGATGCCCTTTATGAAGTGGAAGGCGGAGCCGCCGACGGCGCCCATGCCGAACGCGCCGCCGATATCGTCGAGGATCCGGTCCGGGCAAGGCTCCCGAGAGGTTTCCGGCGTGCCCATTTGATCTGGCGATCGGATTATAGAGACTCAGAGAGGGTTTATGGGCTTATTTTTAGGGTTTTTGAGGAGTTTGATTCGGGGAAGAGAGAATTTATATATAGAAAGAAAATGGAGGTGGTGGGGGTTCATTTTGGGCGTGGAGGAGAGGTCAGGAGGGGGATGATTTGACCAAAATGTCCCTAAGTCAGATTTTCTTTTGCCATTTCCTATAATTCATTGGTAACTCTAAATTACGTACTATAATTCTTTTGCCATTTCCTATAATTCTTTACCTCCGAATCGGAGGTAAAGGATTTCTTTTCACTTTAGAATTCGTTCATTTAACAGCAGTAAGAAAATATTTTAAAGTTAAATCTTTTAGGGCCGTACGTTTATCTTTTTCTGTACTTCAATTTTGTAATGATGACAAAAAGGATGTTCTTTTTTTTGTACTTTTATCATTTTAGATTTTTATTTTGGATGCAAAATTCAAATAGTGCCGAAAAAAGGGAAAACACTTTGTTTTCACCTTTTTCCGACACAGATGAATTCATGTCAGATAAAGCCACCCCCATTACTATTCACCCTTTCCCCTGGCACCACCTTCTCTCTCTTCAGTTTCTTCTCTACTTTTCACTTCCACTGCCTGGATCTTCAACTCCCTCTCACCCCATCCCCTCAAGCTGTCCATACTGGAAGCTGTTTGCCTTCTCTTTCGCCGAAGCTTTGCTTCTCACCCTGTAGTCACAATACTTGGCTTATCCAATTCGAACAGAAATAGCCCTACTGGACGTCACAGGCCGCAATCGAGTCGATGCCGACGATGGAGATTGTTGAGAGCCACACATTGATTGAATCCCAATGCGCCGTCTGCAAGGAGCCCTTTGAATTGAAATTCGTGCCGTGGCTTTCTCTGTGAAATTCGTGCCCGATTTGTCGACATGGAGGTTGCCCCCGCTAGAAAAGCAGAGGTAACGCAATTGGGTTGCGTAATCCTTGGGATCAAAACTTGGCCCCGGGATCTTATTGGAAATGGGAAGATCTAGGTTGCAAATAGAAGACCTACAAAGAACAAAGAAGTTTGGATCCGAAAAAGGAGGAGAGGCAGAACGTTGTTTCCGGTGAGGGTAATACCGAAAAAAATGGGGGTAACAGTAATGAAAACGGAAATGAAAATGGTAAACATACAAAAATAATGACACAAAAAAAGTGGTGAAAAAAATAAAAGTATACAAGCATAATTTGTGATTGAATACAAAAATATTGAAAACGAAAATATAATACAAATACACAAAACGAAAAGTGTAAACGTATGGACCCTTATCGAGTAAAACAAATATTTTTGGGGGTGTATGTTTACAGTTTTCGTTTTGTGTATTTATATTGTGTTTTCGTTTTCAATATTTTCTTATCCAATCACAAAATATGGTTGTGTACTTTTATTATTTTTACCACTTTTTTATATCTACTTTTTTCAGTTGGTTTTATATGTTTACCATTTTTTTATTTCTGTTTTAATTACTGTTACGACTATTTTTTTTCAGTATTACCCTTACTGTAGAGATGCTAATTTGTTATTATAACCTTACTTTATCCTCCAAAATAAACATCTTGCCCCACTTGTCAGACCTCTTTCACACCACTCAACCATCTTCTCCACTGTTCCAACACACCTGCCATCTCTATACCTCAAACAACTTCATGCTTCGCCTCCTTCCAGTATTATGGTGCCGGAGACAACTAGTTCTTTCAGCCGGCCGACAACAATAAGAACAACAAAGGCGATGCGTGCGCCATTGACGACCTGCTCGACTTCCTCAAGGAGGACGAGGTGATGGCCGACGCCTTCTTCGGCAATCTCGCCTTGGATTCTGGCGAGATCTCGGCGGTCACTGCCGTCAACAACTTCAATTCCTCCATCTCGGGTAGCGAGCACCAGTTTTTTCTCCAAAATCCACTTTCTACAAATCTGCGCCTCTATGATCTTCCCTTCCCTTTCCCTTTCATCTGTCAATTTCTGGAATCTTTCATGGTGATTAGTGATTATGGTGAGGTGAACAAAAAGTATAGAAAGGAAGATCTATCATGAATCTTTCATGATTATTACGGTGGGGGTGAACAAAAAGGATAGAAGAGAGAAAGGTCTGACAAGTTGCAGACTTGAGAAGAAAATGGGTGAACAGTGACATGAGAAATTGTTTTCTCTGTGACAGTGAGTTGAGATTGTCGAGAAAAGTGAAAAACTCATTTTCTGATTTCTGACACTATTTGAGTACTTGTATCCAAAATGAAAACAGAAAATGGTAAAAATACACATTAAAAAGGCATATTTTTTGTCATCATTGTAAAAAACACGTAATGAAAATGGTAAACATACGCCCCCTTAAGCCACTTTGCTACAAAGTTCAATAGCATATTAGAGTATTTTTACTTACTGATTATTTAAATAAAATTTGTTTGTAACAATTTTAATGCTAAAGGAGCTTTCCGTTGTTTGTTATAACAAGGACCAGTCAAATTGCACATCAATTTCTTGTCTATTTGCGTAATTTTAAATTTAATCTCTTGTAAAATTTGTATTTTAGCGATAAATATACATTATTTCTTGCGCCAGACAACCCGAGGAGTGCTCTAAATGTTTCTCCTTTACCGACGTCGTTTAGTTAACTTAAGTTCGTAACTTCATCTCTTTGCTTTCCAATGGCACATGAAAGCTTACCCTTCTAGCTTTTGCCCCTGGAAGAGAGAGAGACTAAACAAAGAGATAGCGGGTATATCATGTGTAATTCTCACCCAGTGCCGACTATTAGGTAATACTCTTGTTCTCTGAACATTTGTTTGAATACAACTACTGAAAGTTTGTAATCAGTAATAAATTTCATCTGTTGCTTATGCCATGTACTGTAACTTAAAGCCCCAACCTTTAGTCTTTGACGCCTACCCTAAACTCCTAAACTACTCTACAATGAAGTTCAGAGCCATTCATTTCTTGAAACCCACAAACAGTTCAATTGGGGTCTACGCTAAAACTCTAGGGATTGAGGGAAATGTAGCAGAATCCAGGAATTTTTCGACTAGGTTTTGCCTAAAAAGTGCATTGCAGAGATACCCATTAGTGAAGGCGAGAGGCTTATCAATTAATTCTTCACAGGAAGTTGTTGAGGGTAGTGCTGGAAAAACCCTTCCTTGGTTAGCTAAAGAAGCGAAAAAATCGCAGAAATCATCTAGTACAAAGACCGGTAGGTCTTCTTGGGAGGAATCGGCTGAGAAATTTTTGAAAAATGGGGTATCCAATGTGGAAACGAGGCAACGTAGGAGATTTGGAAATAGAAGAAATGAATACGCGGAGAAAAGTGATGGGCTTGAAGAAGAAGAGCTAGAGGGGGAGGGGGAGAAGATTGATGACCCGAGATGGGATAAGATCAAGCATAAGTTTGATAGGATTGCCGATGGGAAACCCAGGGTGGATAGACCAGAGGTACGGAAGTGGAGTAAGCAGGAAAATTGGGGTAAGAAGACGTGGAAGGAGGCTACTGAGTCGACAATACCGAAAATGGTTGGTGAAGGGATATATGGGGTTGGTCCTGTTTTGGCTGCATTGTCAGCTGCAAGAAGAGAGTTTTATGCTTTGTATGTTCAGGAAGGGTTGGATTTGAGCGGCAATAACAAGAAGAAGAAGGACAAGAAAGGGTTTGAAAGAGTTTTGAGGATAGCTGACAAAGTCGGGTTGAGCAAGAAGGAAGTATCGAAGCATGATCTCAACATGATTGCTGATAATCGCCCCCATCAGGGCTTAGTGCTTGATGCTTCTCCATTGGAAATGGTGAGCATACGCGCATTGGACACTGTAGAGGTTGATGGAGAGCCGGGTCCGCCTCTTTGGGTAGCTTTGGATGAGGTTACTGATCCTCAAAATTTGGGCGCAATCATTCGGTCTGCATATTTCTTCGGAGTCGCTGGGGTGGTCTTATGTGCAAAAAATTCTGCTCCATTAAGTGGTGTTGTGAGCAAAGCTAGTGCAGGCTCACTTGAATTAATGGAGCTGAGGTCTTGCAAGAATATGATGCAGTTTTTGGTATCCTCGGCTGAAAATGGTTGGCGAGTACTTGGAGGTTCAGTTTCTTCAAGAGCGGTTCCACTGAATGAGGTGGCAAGTGGTGTGCCCACGATTCTTGTATTGGGGAGTGAGGGCGCTGGCTTAAGGCCATTGGTGGAGCGATCTTGCACTCAGTTGATTCGGATCCCTGGAAACTTTCCAGTAAATGTAACTGCCGGCTTTGATGATGTGGAAACTGTGGAGGTGGATCCTAGGTGCTCAGGGGAAGAATTTCAGTCCTTTCTGGCTGTAGAGAGCTTGAATGTCAGCGTTGCAGCAGGCGTGCTTCTTCATCACCTTGCTGGAAGCAATGGCGACAACAGTAGCCTCATGACATATGATCACACTGGTGCAACTGACTGAGGATTGATACATCTGAACATCCACGCCCAGACCGATAAACTATTCAACATTCTCTTTCAGGCCTTTCAACCAATCGATAAAGTTCTGTTAGCCGAAGGAAAGGTCAATGTTGCCTTGAATTTTCTACACAGTAACCTTTTATTGCATGGCATGTAGTCACATATGTGTTTCTTCTTATAATCAGCATGCCCTTTATAGTCTCACCTTTAGGTCTTTGTCTTAGTAGATAGGACCAGTTTCATGGTTTTTTTTTATTTTGTTTTGCTTACTTGGTCGGACTATTGAAGTTGAAGTTGAACGAGGTTTCATGCCCTTTAGCTTCAAACCTAAATGTGTGAATTGAGTTCTGCATGGACTATGCCATGCTATTGTTATCTTTTCTATCTAAATAATCGTTCTCATTAAGAGGGGTAAAAAAAAACTAATATAGCTTCACAAATATGGTTGGTCTAAAATTCTAAAAGATATGAAAATGGACTCTTCTAGGGTGATGCACCTCTTACTTGTACTGGGTTCTGAGTTTAGTTAAGTGCCTTTCTACATAAAGAAGAAGAAGACTTGTAGAGATGCATTTATACACAGACGTACCCGCCACATTGTTTCAAATCAGTGAAGGAAATTTGAAACCAATGTCATTGTGAATCTGCCAAAAAGTTTGGCATGAAACTCCAATAAGCTAGAAAATTGCCCATTGCATGTAGTAGGGATGAACCATGCGAGACAAAAGACAAGTTCCTCTACCAGGCTTCTTGGACCTGTCTTGATACTCTTTGATTGGAATTGGTGCTATGTTTCAATCCTTACGATTGGACAAATTCTCATAACCAAGCCCCCCAACCCTCACCCCCGATAGACACATCATCAGCACCCCTTACAAATTGATTTCATCCATAACTTTGGCTGGAACATCTTTGAGTTATGAGCCAGTTATAAGCATTCTTGGGTACGTTTTAGGGGACTGTTTTGGACGCTGTTCTAGAGATTTGGGGAAGCCACTGCAAGTATAAACCCAACCACTAGCTTTAAGAATTAGATATTGGACACATCCATCTACAGATGTCCTCCTTAGTTTCTTCAATTGGTGTTTGTAGGAATATGTTTTGGTCCATTGGATGTATGGGCTAAACAATGGGGGTTGCCCTCCCCCTCCCTCACCACAAATATCCCAATCCCTTGAGACTCGAACCTGTGATCTTGCTATCACTGTCTATCACTTGAGTCCCACATGTGCACCTTAACAATCTCCTCTTTGCGTGTGTACACTAGCAGGCTCCCCTCAACTCTTTTTTACTCTAACCTAATCAACTGTTTATAAGCGTTACATCGGTTACTCTTTCTACTGCTACAGGAAAAATGCCCTCATTTCCCTTAAAGATGTGTGTGACGCTGTCACTACTAAAAGCTCTCGATAGGTAAAAGTTCCACATGCCCAGGCTCCATCAAAGCTATCAATGAGCCTGTGCATTCAGGATTCAACTCTCTTTCACTGCAACTCTGTCAAGAGCCAAACAGTTCCCTATAAGGTTAAACCTTTGGGTCAAAAGATGGTTGGGTCATCCAATGGTAATTGGCTCCTTCTACATTTAAGAAGGATCGTATCAAAGCCCATGTCTAATGACCTTGCGAGACCTTTCAAGCAATGCCCCTCAAAGAAGTTCTTTGGAGAAGAAAACTGATATGCGTGGCTCTTGATGGAGTTGCACTGGAGAGTGAATTCTTGATAACAAGGGGTATTTTGCAGTGCTTCAGCACCTCGGGACCTGTACCATTCTTTCTTTGATGAGATCCTATAAATTTGCATAATACAGCCACAAAAACCAGACCACTCAATTTTATGCCTCAGGGTTGGGAGATTGGGGTGCGGGGGGTTGGGGGGGGGGGGGGGAGAGGAATAAAAATGCACTATGAACAGAGGCCCCTGACGGTACAAGAATGAAAGTCAAACCACGAGTTATATGTTAGCTATTCAAGTCCGAGGAGAATCAAGAACAGTATTAGTATAAACATACTACATACGAAAGACAGATGCTGGTGAGCATATGAAGAGGGTTTGAAGTTGATGAATATGTTTTATATGTATGACATGGGGCTGGCTTTATGATTGATAAATACAACACGCACAGTCACGTGCGCACATACTCCTATGATCGTTGAGAGTCTGGTGATGGTGGATCCAGATGGAAGGGTGTAAAAAGGTTGCTGTTCAGTGTTTAAAGGTTTATTAGGTGGCTATGATGGCAACTAGTGGAGTTTGAATTGAGAAAGTGATGGTTATGATGGAGGAGGAGGTGATTGAAAAGCGTTGGAATTAAGAATTGTAACACAAATGTTTTAGAAGGCAAAAAATCTTATGCTAGGCGTAATCCTAACAAACTGTCAAAGGGGAGAGTTTTCAGTCAGTTATGCTCAGTTCAATGAACTAAAGGCACGTTTGGTGCACCTTCCAAAAGTCAAAGGTGGTCGGTCCACCCAAGCTTCGCACGTGTCTTTTACCGAAGTGTTGCGAGTTGATCCATTTCTTGCATTTTCTTCACCCTAATGCGATTCTTGATTGTCCTGCTTTATTGACCATCAATCTCTCAAGGATAAATATACGCATGTTTTCTTCTATTATTGTAAAACAGGGTAATGGTCAAAACAAGTAAGACGCGTGGGCAATTGTTGTAGCAATTTCCCAGATTTTTAATATTTCCTTTTGCTGCTGTTACAGAAAGCATTTTTTTACCTGTCTTCAGGGGTTGGGGGTGGAACTGCAAATTATTTATCAAGAGATGTTGGCATCAGTTGAAGCAGGTCAATATGAGAATGTTGCCTTAGTAGTAGGATTTTCCAGATTGTTTTTTGGAATCATGTCTTTGGGCAAAGTTATTACTCACTTGCGTACGCTCTCTGAATGTCTGCACGACTCTTCACACTGTCTTTATGTTCATTCATGAGAATCATACCCCACATTTGCCAACTTCAGTGCTTGTTTGAAGATTATTTAGGATTGCCATTTGGAGAATGATATCAGGCTGTAATAGCTTAAAGTGCATTTTCATGATTACTCTGAGAAGTAATTTTAGTTTAAGGCCGAGTCACATTGCATTTACTGTTTTTTTTTCCCTTTTTCCATGACTAGGGTCTTAAAAATTGGGAATTGTTATTACAACATGAGAACACAGAAAATAAATCGTACACGGGTGTTTGGATGCTATGTTATCAGTACACTCAATCGAGTAAGCCTGATGTCTGCTTCATGATACCAATTGATAAGATATCCCTTTCAATTGTATCTTACAATGAGTTGATTATATTATTTTCTTGGCTAACTCTCAGATGAATAATAAGGCCTTTTGCCCTTTCTCTTTCTGGTAAGTTGTTAACCACTATACTTGTTCCTTCAAGTAGAACTTTTAGCTCCTCGAGTAGCATTTCTTTTTGATGAACCGAACTGCAATAGAAATCCTGTCTTGAAGTCTTGCATTTGATTGCATCTTTTTCATCTATTTGGTAATTTGTTAACCGTATTGACACACATTGGCGGGATATTCGGGTTCTTTCCTTGAGATGGTAGTGTAGTTGTGGGATTCTGCAAAAGAAACATTAGAAATTTTATCCATGAGGATTGCCATTCCCAGATTTTACTTGTGTACTGAGCTCTCACTTGTGACAATTCGTATGCACTGAGCTCTCACTCACGACTTGTAGAGGACTCGACCAAGCCGCTCCTGCCAGTCACAAACAAAAGCTTTTAACCTAGTGGAGTGATTTACTTGTTAAGCACCAAGAGAATAGAGTGAATAGCAGACTCAAACTGCCCACTCTGGCTGCCCACTTTGGCTAAAGGACGCAGTAAGTATGAAGATCCATCCAACTTTCCAAGTCCATGGAGCTTCAAGGAATGACCGCAATGTCCAACGTCCAACACTCCAACCATTCCATTGCAATGTAAGTAGAGAAGTTAAACCGAGACAGTAGTCTCATTGCTGTAGTTGGATGGATCTTTCACTCACGGATACTTTTTGCCAATTGCCACAGCTCAGGGAGTTGTAAGCTTCTCTTGGAGGAACCTCCCTTAGAGGGTGGTTTCTCAGTAGTGTTAGGAGGCGAGTCAAGGCTACAGTCAATGTAGAGCATGTAGTAAGCAGACTTTAAGAGCACTATTCTGTTCACTCTTTTATGTATGCAGACATTTAAGAATACTCTTCTAATCACTCTTTCTTGTGGAAAACAAACAAAATTTTATTCCCATTTTAAAAACATAAACACACAAGATAAGATTCGAAAATAGATATAGAAAACGAAAGTATATCCCCTGGCACTCCTCCGCCTCTGTTCGACTTTACAGCTTTGTTATCGCGAGGCTAACCTAGTTGCGAATTGGTTAGCTAAATTTCACTAGCCTCGATGATTTTATGTGTAGTACTTTTGTTCATTTCTCGGATGATATTACTCCCCTTTTGCTTTTAAATATGTATGGTGGAGTTTTGTCACCACATATACTTATTATGTAAATATCTCATCGCCGCAACGTAAATGTCCTTAGTATTCGACTAATTTGACTAGAAGAAAGCTATTTGCACTTAAATGGGCTGATTCCCAGTTAAATGAGACTTAAACTGGATCAAAAGCTTGCATAAGCTCCAAAATTGTGGGCATGAATCAATTTATGTTCTTGTTCTTGTTTTTGTCAAGGGTCAAAAACAGTACCAAGAAAAAGAAAAAGGGTGCAAGGAACTCTAAAATGTCAAAGGAGACTAGTAGGTTAGTGTGGACAGTGGACCTTTCATGGAGGCCACAGGGATAGCAACAAAAAAGTACTTATCATATCCATGTGAGCACCAATGGTTTTCCAAGCTAAGCCAGCCTCATTGACAGCCCATTCCTGTTCCACAAAACTTTGCTTCTTCTTTGCAGTTTGCACCTTTTCTTCTGATATAAAAAACAACTTGGTCTGTCCCTACTTTTTCGGCTTGTTTGTGTGCTTGGTGTTGTTAGAAGACTGTTTCCCACTGCTCATGTGCTGTGCCGTTTGCTTGTTTTGTACTTGCAATGTGTCCGCTTATAGTTTTTGTACATATTGTTGGTGCGATCGTACCGGCGGGCTCCTAAAATTCGCGGTACTCCTCGATTGGCGCGTAGCCTTCTTTGGTAAGGTCGGAAGGAGGCGCTGCAAAGGAGAAAAAGAAACGTTTGTCTTTCCCTCTTTACATGTTGTTACACCTTTTTATTTGTCACTAAAACCTAAGTAGTTAGCATTAAAATACACTAATAGGGATATGAAGAGGGCGAAGAGCATAAAATGGATGGATATTTCAAAAAAAAAAAGAGAGAGAAGAGGAATTAGTGCACGATGGTCACTGTGATAGCCACTAAACAGACCAATTTCAAAGCTTCGACTTGCATGAGGGATATTTGTCAGCTTAATTTTCAAACAAAATTTTTAACGTTCACTAAAAAGATCAGAAATAAGAGTAAATTAGAGTGTCGCTAGCTCTTAATATTCTGATCTACACGTTATGTTTGACGAAGATAGATAACTCCGTCAAGGCAATGGTCTAAACCCATTGCAGAGGCAATCCATGTTTGAGGAAAAAATTGAATTTGAAAAAAAAAAAAATAAGCAATCAAATAAATGTGAATTTTTTATAAAAGTAAACAACAACAAAAAAAAAAAATAAAAGGAAAAGGAAAGCAAAATAAGGAATGTATTTGATTGCGTGACGCCAAAAGACATGTAATTAAAAAGGACAGCAAAAGCAAAGATTCGGGGCATAATTCATAAAGGAGAGCATCTTCCCATGAAGATCCCCCCCCCCCCCCCCCCCCCCCCTGCCACCTCACCCGGGTCAAATCAAATCCCCCCCAAACCCCTTTCAACCTTTCAAACTTCCCTAACCACTCACTATATCCAACGGTCTCTCCCTCACGTATAAAAACTATTTCGTTCAAAAACACTAATCATCATCAAAACTTGATACTATTATATATGCGATCTTTAACGGCAAAAGTTTACCAATTGGAACGAAATTGCAGAGTGTTCCAAAATAGGAACTTCATCCAAGTTAGAAGATTCTACACGTAAGATTGACATAGGAAGAACAAAAGGAAAGAGAAGACAACCCAAGAACTGAGACAGAGGGAAAAAGAAGAAGAGATCACACAATCGCACGCTTAATCGCTCAGGAAGTTGGTCAAAGACTCGCACACGAAGTTGGTCAAAAACTCGCGCACGAAGTTCGTATGAGAGAGAGAGAGAGAGAGATGAACAACGAGAGAGGGATGAACAGTGAGAGAAAGATGATGGGGGTTAGGGAATTTACAAATTTGCCCATGCCAAAATGGCATGTGCACTGCACATGATGACTTAACATTTAAAATTGAACGGATGTCTATTTTTGGAGTTGTTTGCAATGATTTTATCAATCTCGGGAGACACTATTGCAAAAATTATAAACACGGGGAGTAAAGTGCAAAAACATGTAAATCTTAGGGGACAGTTTTGTTATTAACCTTTCTTAATATTTTAATCTACGCGTTGTTTTTTACGAAGATAGATAACCATCAAGGAAATGGTCTAAACCCATTGCAGAGGCAATCATGTTCGATTTTTCATTCCTTAGCGGGAAAGATATGTGAGAAAAAAATTGAATTTGAAAAAAAAAAAGGGCAATCAAATAAATGTGAATTTTTTATAAAAGTAAACAAAAAAAAAAAGGGGAAAGGAAAGCAAAATAAGGAATGTGTGTGATTGCGTGACGCTTTGCATGTGATTAAAAAGGACAGCAAAAGCGAAAGGAGAGCATCTTCCCATGAAGATCCCCCCACCACTCCCCCACGTGCCACCTCACCCGGGTCAAATCAAATCCCCCTCAAACACCTTTCAATTTTTCCAACTTCCCTAACCACCCCCATATCCAACGGTCACTCCCTCACATCTATAAACTATTTCGTTCAAAAAACACTAATAATCATCATCAAAACTTGATATTATACGCGGTCTTTAACTGCTAACGACGCTCTCTATTCGGCCAGATCATGTAAAATCTATAATCATAAGTAACCACACTGGAGCGCCATTAGTCATGAAATATGTACCATTTGTTCATGCCACCTTTTTATTCAGGACTGCAAAAAGTTCCGCTAATCACGATTGACGACGAAAGTAAGTTGTATCGTAGTGGCCAAGATAACATAGCATCCATACGGTTCGTTACGTATTAAGTACGATTCGTTAGTAGCGGCATTGAATGGTCACTGTAATAAATATAAAATCGCCGTTTAGCAACGTATAGCCATATTTATACTCTCTCTAATTAACAAATTCATTAGAGAGTATAAATACGGCTATCGTTAAGTTTAGTTATCGATTTCCTTAATTAATTTGAGTGTACAAAATTCTCTCTCTAATTTCTCTCTCTCTCTCTAGGCTGTCCTTCGAAATGCTCCGAGTATAAAATTACGCGGCCTCACACATTGATCCCTCCCCCTTCCCTCCCTCCCTCTCTCTCTCTCTCTGTTACTTGTTGCCTTCCGTTCATGGCGATCTGAGAGAAAATAATAGAGAGAGAGATACAAGTTCTGTATGTATAGCTCAATTCTAGGGCATTGTCGTTTTGGTACTTGCCCTAGCACGTGTGTTCAGTTACGTTCTTTTACGTGAATCAGAACGATGTCGTCTCTCGGCTCTCTGGACGCGTTTCTCTTCTCTGCTAGCAGAGCCTTTTGCAGTCCCCTCGGCATTTCCATTCAGATCCAGGTCCGGTAATTTGTTAATTGATTTCGCAGTTTTGTTGATTTTTTTTGTTATTTCAAACTGTATTATTTTTTGTATTTTGAGCGGTTTAGATCTGAGATTAGGCCCAATGGAGAAAAAGAGATGAATATAAATTTTTGCTTAAGTTGATTACTATCATTGACGATTCAATTTCGAATAACTTTATAAAATTTGAGAAGAACTTTTGTGGTGTTTGCTCAGTTGAGCAAAAGCTTTGTGTCTTTGTGTGTCAACACGTGTAATTATTGAAACTTGAAAGACAACAAGTCCAAATTCAGTGGCTTTTTGTAATACAATGGTTTCTGGATTAGAATGTTGGCTATGTCAAAATAATTTACTACTACCTTCTTTCTCCTGGATTTTCTCCTTTTACTTTTTACAAATTCCTAGGATAGATGTAGTACACGTAAATGTTGACTTCATTCATTGTTTTTACCCTAGCTTGACTTGCCAATCTATTCTTATTCAACGCGAGATTGCTATTTCAGTTCAATTCAATGTTTTCATGCACTAAATCTATCCAGGGAATTTGCAAAACGGGAAAATCTATTGGCACGGAGGGAAACATTGTACTTGAATGCAGCGTTCTATACCTGCACAGAAAAATGTATTTAGGTTCTTTGTATATGAGGCATGATGGAGGTTTGGATGCTCAAATGCCACAAAACGAAATGTCTTATCTGAAAGGTCACCGAGGGCTCATTGTTTTGGTTTCTTCATTGATTAGGTAGTGACACAGGGTGCATTAAAAAAGACGTGCTCACTGTTGTGGCAAGTTTTTTTAAAGCAATTTTGTTGGTCTATGAGCACCTGAAGTCGCCTTTCCGTTGCTTTGCCGTGACTATCATGCATACCCGTATTTTCTTGTCCATCCTCCTTGAATTCAGGAATATGTTCGCTCTTGTTCACCAGTTATTTGGAACAGATGATAATGCAATAAGCTTTTGATATTCGTCTTCCTACTCAGTCCACCTCCGTGTTAATATTTCCTCAGAACAGTTTTGCTAAGCAAGTATACTCCTTGATTAGAAATAGTACCATATACATATCTGCTTGTATTAGTAGCTTGGATAAAACTTTTGCCTGAATCGTTTATGTAGATTGTAATGTCTTGTGCCGTTGAGTGGTTTTGGTTCATTGGTTGACTCAGCAGTTTGCACAATTGTGATAATAATGTTCTATACTCTTCAGGGAAGTAGTTACTTGTACTTTGTTGGGTTGACTAGATAGTCACTGTTACCTTGCTTTCAAATCTTTTCCCCATCATTATTTGTTTTCATGTTTAATTGGCACCTTAGCATGATGTTGCTGTCACGTGATCAAATATGCGAGTCCTTTATTCGTGATGCAGGGATATCTGATCTGCTTTCTTCTTGCACTTGGATGGGCTTGTGCTGCTTATGTCAGGTAGGAAACTTTCTGCTTTAGGAGTTCAGCAATATGTGGCAGTTTGTGCATGACTGGCTGCAACAGCAAAGCTCCCGTGATCACTAATATCTAGCAACATTTCTTTTATTCTTCTCACAGGAGGAGAGAGATAAGACAGATGAAGGAGTCTATGAAAAGTGGCAACAGCTTTGCATTTCTTTGCCATGATATGAATGACCTTGAGCATTCTAAACAGGCAAACTTACCAAGAGTGACAGTTATAATGCCTTTGAAAGGGTTTGGTGAGCACAATCTGCACAATTGGACAACTCAGGTAATATGCGGAACATTTACATATAAAAAGTTCCTTGAAACAAGAAATATCTCCTTTTCTCTCTCCCTTTTGCATGTGTAAGAAATCACTTCATAACTTTAGTAATGTGTCTTACACTCCATGAGTGTTGACCCAGTACCTTGCTACTTCTCAGTTGACGAAGTTATTAACTATTTATTTGCTCCACAATAAAGAAAGATAGAAAGATAAAGTGGCTATACGTGTATTGCCGAGCCTTCAAATTTGTTATTTACTTGATGCAGTTACCTATAGTAAATGCTGTCAAGTTACTTCCACTACATGTAAAGTGCCAAATATATGTGTTGGTTCCACTTATGAAATCAATATGTGGGAAACTTTGAGATCATATGCTTTACTCTTTTCTGGCAAGAACTTATTTGCTTTACATGCTAGTAATATCTTAAACATCTCCACAGGAGATGCATCAGTGCAAAAAGATAGCGTTGAAGAGTAAATTACAGATCAGAAAGTTACCTTTAAGGCTATAACATTTAAAAGAATACATATAATTAGGAAAATTTTCTTTATATAAATATCTGTAAGGCCAGATAGTTCCTCTAGTCCTTATTCTTATTCAGGAACTTACAAACAAACGAATGCAGATTACGTCTCTTTATGGTGGCCCCCTGGAATTTCTCTTCGTGGTGGACAGTACAGAGGACCCTGCTTATCATTCTGTATGTCGTTTACTATCAAATTTTAAGGTAAGTACTCAATTCATTATTGCACTTTGTCATGATGATGTAATTGTCACCAAAT
The DNA here is from genome assembly GCA_033065855.1 of Escallonia rubra. Classification (NCBI taxonomy): domain Eukaryota; kingdom Viridiplantae; phylum Streptophyta; class Magnoliopsida; order Escalloniales; family Escalloniaceae; genus Escallonia; species Escallonia rubra. The sequence continues at coordinate 389,737 of JAVXUO010000723.1, forward strand.
TGACGTTTCCCTTATTGAACAATTGCATTCACATCTCTTGCTTTCCAATTTGAAGGAGGATCATTTGTTATATCATGATTGCATGCAGTATGATTACACTTTATCTATACCTAGGGGTCATTGGTACACATGATCTGTGTGCAATTAAAGAAATCATATGCAAATCTAATCAATTCAAAGAGTAAAAGACTTAAAAGGAGAATGAGTTTACCATGAAAATTGAAACCTAGAGCGTAGGAGCAGTAGAAATAGAGTGAACATGTTGACGGTTAGATATTTAGATGGAGTCGTTGGAATAATGGGGATGAGGAAGTAGTTTAAATTGCTGTGGGGTGGAGCAGTTAATTATTAAATGTTAAGAAATTTCCAACAATGACCTTGGTTAGCTTTTCTTTAGTTGGAAGTACTTTATGAGGGGGTATAGATTTCCAACAATGACCTTGATAAACTTTTCTTTAATGTACATGATGAAGGGGTATAGTTGGAAGTTCCAAAAAGGCTTCACTATAAGGGTGCTCTCCCTTACTAACAGTACAGATTCCAGAGGCCCTGCTAATATCAGTGCAACTCTTAGTTCGTTGTGCCTGGATTCTGGAGTAGGCTAGAGGGACGAGATCCGTTGTCAAGTGCAGGAATTGCTGCTCTGTTTTTTACTGTAAGAATGTCAGAAAATCAACCGGAAATGTCGCACAGATTGCATGTAACAATGTTTTCTGTATCACCGTATTTCTTTTTTCATGACGTCATAATCTTCGAGCTCGCAGTAATTATACATTCCCACAGCAGCACTTGGTTCAGTTTTCTATCTGTCTGCATATGCTGACTTCTTTAGCGTATGACAGAAAGCTTTCTACTACTACGTTTATTTGCTCTGTGCTAGCCCTAAAGTACAACATGCTGAATAGCTATCTGTCTTTTCTGGTAGATCTCACTATTTTGACAATTTCTTTGTCTCGAGCTTATTATTATTCCTCAACGTATACATATACTCAGGATGATGTTGATGCAAAGGTGCTTGTAGCTGGTCCATCAACAACCTGCAGTCAGAAAATTCACAATCAATTGGTATGTAGTTTCCCCTCAAAGCTTAAGCCTGGTATCAACCCTCTCAGCAGTGTATCTCTATGTTACTACATGCAATTTATTCTTAGGGGCGGGTGGATGTCTATGGGATATGTAAGCTACAGATGCAAATAGGAAAGAACGTTTTATCTGGACTAGCTATTAGAGAAAATGAGAGGCTATTTCCACCCCGATTATGCTAATTCCTCCCCTGTTTTAGAAAATTCTCATGACGATTGGCTAGAGGAAAAGAAGCTAGAGCCTGTACTAGCCTGTTACCTGAATAAAATTTTGCTGGTTAGCATATACTAGCCAGTGGTTCTGATGTATACTCTGGTGCACTGTGCAGGTTGGGGTGGAGAGAATGCACAAAGACAGCAAGTATGTGTTGTTTTTAGATGATGATGTTAGACTGCACCCTGGCTCAATTGGAGCCCTCACTGCTGAGATGGAAAAGAATCCGGAGGTACCTATATATTGTTACACTTCTTTAGGCTTACAGTTGTTCTCACTGAGGTTCAGATTTTTCCTCTTACATTTCTTTTTTAAATCGTAGTAACTTTTCTTTTTTACCTCTACTGCTATGATGCTCAGATTTTTATTCAAACTGGATACCCTCTTGATCTACCATCCGGAAGTTTGGGAAGTTACTGTATTTATGAGTATCACATGGTATGTAACGATCTAATTTTTTACGTTTATTTGAAGCTCTGTGTCTGTACCCTTTGAAGTATCAACCACTAGACTATTTTGTTTGTTTGTCATGGTCTGGCTTGTCCAACTTCTTGCCGAGAAGTTCTTAGGCCACGTGAACCTGGAGGACCAGCGGGGGATCGAGACCATGTGTAGACGTTGTCTGCATGTGTGCAATGGTATACCCATATGCCCCCTTGGCCGTCCCCGTGGGTGAGATGGTGAGGACTCCCCTGATAAGAATTATCTGGAAGAAAGCCCTTTATCCTGGCAAAGTATAGAAAAGTTGTTAGTCTTGATTTCTCTTAGACCAATCACACAGAGAGAGAAAATGTAAATACAACCAGCAGTTGCAGTTTGCTGAAGCATGTGTAAGATGATATGTGCAAAGATATCGTTTGTTTTTTAATATTAAAGAAGAAAAAGGGTCCAATATCGAGATTTATATTGAAGCACTATCATACTTTCGTGAAGCCCGTGATTATAGGATTCAAAGTATTTATTTGAATTGCAATAGTGTGTACAGCCAATCTGTTTCCTTGGTGCTACCAGGGAATGGTGGTTTTTTGAATTAAGGTTCATGCAATCTTTTTAAGATCATAAATGTTGGCTGCAACTATTTCATGTCTCCTATGTCTATTGTCTTGTAGTTCGATACTGAATCTTATTAGTTGTGGCTATACTGTTTTTTTTGTTACAGCCTTGTTCAATGGGATTTGCTACTGGTGGAAAAACCTTCTTTTTGTGGGGAGGGTGCATGATGGCAAGTATCTTCCACTGTCTTCTTAAATTCCCCACATGTAATTGATATCTTCTGTTGTTTCATTTTCATAAATAGGATTTCTTTTCAGATGCATGCTGATGATTTTAGAACTGATCGCCATGGTGTCGTTTCCGAACTTCGAGACGGGGGCTACTCTGATGATATGACTCTTGCAGCTATAGCTGGTACTATTTTTCTCAAAAAGCTTCCTATAAGCTGATTTGAGCAGACTTGGCATTTTCGTTAACAACTTATTTGCTGTATCTGGTGGCTAGCCAATTTTTAAACAAGAATTTTCGGTTGACGAAAGCGCCAAATTTCCATTACAACTTAATCTCTATCACTGTGACACTTAATTTTGGCCCAACGTTGATTACTAGGAAGAATATATTTTATGGATCGAGTCAGAAAGACCCTGGATTTGAACATCTGATATGCTGCATTGCACTTGAAACAAAATACTGCTATGTTTGACCAATTTAAATGTCTTTGAGTCTTCATGTGTCTGTTCTAGCTAATCTGATTTATGCAATGTGCATCTGGTTGCAAACTTTCATGAATCTTACCAAAAAAAGTGCCCAGTTGACATGAGATACTTACCGAGTATTATGTCACTTCACATTGAAGCTCTTTACACGGGCTGGATTAAATCACTATGTTGGTTTTGAAGTACTGTTTAACTTCTGCCTAATTATTTCTTTTACGGAAGCTATATCTACTACTTGTCCGATAATTTTTTGAAGTAAACGGTGATGAACTTCATAAGTCCCTAAAAGATGATATTCATGAAAAAATTGGCTAGTCAAGTGCTGTAATCGAAGTCGTCTGTATTATAATATTCTTGAAAATTTTGGGTACATGATTTGGTCCGTGTGACCGACTTTCTAAACGTAGCTGATTTTGTGTATGATGAGACATATCAAAGATACTTGCAACTGGATGTCTGCGGCTTCTTGTATCATCTTGCCCATAGCTACAAAGAAATTTGGTTATCCTACTTTCCTCTCTTCGATCCCTAGTAAAACTTCAATCTCTTACTTTCGATGCCCCTGCTGTTACCATAATGACTTCCACTTTGAAGATTTTCCTTAAGTAATCCTGAAGTATAGGTGCTTGCACTAGTCAATTTCTGAACAATTTGACTGCTCATACACGTTATGCACTTTCTTGTACTCTTTCCTCTTATAACTTCCACAAATACTATATAGTGGTGAGTTTGTGAGATTCCACCTCGAATATTAGATGATAGGTGGAAGTTCCACATTTTGTTGCACTCATTTTATTTCTCCTGCATGTTTGAGACTTATAGCTGTAATAAAAAACTTATGTTTTGCTGTCTCCATCTTCATGTGAGCTGTTTTCTTATGTTGGTACTAGCCCCTTGTAAGATTTGGCATTGTATAGGTGCTGAGTTACTGTTTAATTGCTATTACCATGTTGCATTGTCCTTTCCAGGAGCTCATAAGAGGCTTATCACATCCCCGCCAGTCGCTGTTTTTCCTCACCCTCTAGCAAGTGATCTTACTTTTCCTAGGTTTGTTAAGTACAGCTGAAATTTTCCTCAAAGAGCTGTCTCTAAGTCAAGTATTACATTTTCTGCCGCATTAACATATTTACTCCATATACAGGTACTGGAATTACTTGAGAAAGCAAACGTTTGTTTTGGAGTCATATGCGACAAATGTTAATTGGATAATGAACCGTGCCTTATTTTCTACCCATTGCTATCTATCGTTGGGATTTGTGACACCATACCTCATGGCTGTGGTTCATATTGCAGCAGCAATAAGATTTCATTCTAAAGAGAATTTGCTTGAGGCAGCATTCTATCCTTATACGGGTGAGCACTCAGTGTCTTACATTGCCATATATTATGTCCTAGGGCATTTGGATTGTATTTGAGTGAAAAATTGTGCTTGCTGCATAATTGACCTTATATAACCAGGCATCTGTGCTTATTATTACTATCTAATGCAATGGGAAAGATTGGGATGTCCAAATTTAAGCAATTTCAGACTTTTTTGCCTGGACAGTTAGTTTTTCTTCTACTTTCCTTTAGGAGGTTGTCATTCCTGCCGGAATATTTATTATACAATAATTGGGGAAATAAATAGGCCACTGTTGATGTTTGGAGTAGGATTGCCTGCTTCAGTCCATACATATGATTTACATGGATCTTTTTTCCTTTGAAATCACCATGTCTACTGACTGGGTTCATCACCTTTAATGTGCTTTTTGGCCCTGATGGCATTACCTATTAAGCATGGTCAATTAATTGTTTATTCATGCCCAGGTTTGTTTAATGAGCATTTCGTCCCTGATAGCATTAGCTATTAAGCATGATCTTTCTTTCTTTATTCTTCTCCAGGTTTGTTACTGGCAGGTGGCCTGGCCATATGCACAGTTGTAGAACTTCTTTCAATGTGGAACTTGACAAGAATCGAAGTTCAGCTATGCAACATGTTATCACCCGAGGCTCCTCCACTCTCGCTTAATACTTATAACTGGTGCCTTGTAAGTTCTATTTTTTTTGCATTCAGTGTCAAAGTAAAAAACTGTTGGATGACAGTGCAAATTCTGATTTAGCATTTTACAAGACAATAGTCCGCCATCCAAATTGGCTAACAAATTTAGTTCTTGAAGCAAGGGTGGAATTGAAAACAAATCTTCACGCGTTGTGTAAGAACGAGAGTACTTTAAATTGTGGGACCTACCGAAATTAGTGATTACCTTAAACTGTGGGACCTACTGTTATTAGTAAATGGACTAGGATTAGCAAACCACAAGCGCAACAACCTTCTGGTAGCAAGTTTGGGAGGCCTGTTATTACGTAGTGAATGTATGGCTTCTATTTTTCTTGGAATTGTAGTAATTTGACTTGGTATCAAGAAAGCCTACAGCGTAGATGATAAACCTGTCATCCAGTTTTGCTGGAGTTGGATTATGAGATTATGATCATTAGTTACTGATTTGGTGGAATATATTCGATTGAGCAGGTCTTTATTGCAATGCTGGTGGATAATGGTTTATACCCTGTATCAGCATTTCGGTCACATTTTTCTCAGTCTATCAACTGGTCTGGTATCCGATACCATTTGAAGAATGGGAAGATACACAAGGTAGCACTTCTTTAACTCCTCTACCATGATTATCTATTGATACTATGTATGTGTGAAACTACGGATATGCCCACGTACTTATGTTCTAAGATGCAAAAATGGATACTCACTTTTCTGGGTTCATACAGAAGAGACGAAGAGGTTCCTTTCCAACAAATCCTAATGAACGATTTAATTGACTCTTAAGTAACAGACTGAGGCTAAGTCACCCTTAGTTGTATTATACTACTCTTAAGCAGCAGGAGTTTTTGTTTTCTCAGATTGAAAGAAGCAAAGGCAAGGGTCCAAAATTCACGGATTTGGGAGGAAAACACTTGTATGGGAAAAAAGGAGCCCCACCCAGACTCTCAATCCTTGGTTCCTTGTCAAGAAGTTTGGCTCAATGGCGGCAGCCCAAGAAATTTGATGTCTAGAAATGAAATTTGGCACCAAAGCCTAATGATTATTGTCCCTCGTGGATCTGACGGCTAGCGAGGGGTCGTGGAGCTGAAGTATCCGGGGATACATTGTCCCCCTAATGATAGTTGAACAGTCCACCATTGATAGATCTAAATTGCTAGGGTTTTTTTGTTTGTTTCATTCTTTCAATTATTTAATCAATTGATTTTCTAGCTGCAACCCTCCTTCCCGGGGCTGTTCTTGTAATTTGTAATGATCTTGTAACATTAAGAAATTTTTATCCATTCAGTATGCAATGCAAGAAAGAAAAGTTTGTGAATAGTCATCTGTCATTGACTCTATCCATCAAGCCTCTGGTCTGGATATTTGTTTGGAAGAACATTTTGTTACCCCAAGGATGAGGGTGGTCTGGGCATAAATGATCTCATCGCCTGCTAGCATAAAACATGTACGAGCCCTTGCTTATACTTGCAATCTTAAGGTTACTTGTTTGTGGAACTCTTCAATACCTCATGGAGATGGCAATTATGTGTGGTGGTAATTGGCACCCCTTTGGCCTTCATTACCAAGGTTTGGTCCTGGTATGATCTACATGATGCAGCAAGCCAACAGAGTGCTAAATTAGTCGTAGTCATAGTGCAGAATCAACGGAAGCTCAATCTCATGAATCTAAGGACTCTTATTGCCAAGATGCTTCCTGCGCTTAACCATGAACTCTGCCTGGGAGAGGTTATGGAAGCACCAAATGGTGCAAAGTGATATGGCGCGACACCATCCCTAAAACTGCTTCAATTCTTTGGTTTGCCTGCCAGAAGAAATTCAAAACAAAGCACAAGTTGAGGGCATGGGGTGTGGCTCCTTGGCAACCAGCTGCCTGTTGTTCAAAGAAACTGGGATAAAGAGCTCGGAAGGATTGTTCAGTATTGTCAAGGCACTAGTTTTTCTACTGGATTGAAGGGTTTCCACTCTAAAGCGTCGCCTCTGTATGTGTAAGAGCAAAGGGTCACCACTCCCTTGCTCTCATCCTTGCGCGTAACCTAGGCTTACTCAACTCCCTAATCACGGCCTTCTTGTCCGCGTGTGAATGATAGGATGGTATTGCATGCTTAGGATGGGACGCCATCCCTTGCGGTATGGAAAGAGAGAAATGATAGGGTTTACAGACGTCAACAACAGTGTCCTATGAAATATGCCTGAGTTCATCATGCACTAGAAAATTTTGTCATAGTAGCTCTATTAGGCAGAGATTTAGCGATCACCAATTTTGTAATGAGCTCCAGGGTCTGCTCTGACTGCACGAATGTAATGAACTGCTGCTTTTGGTTTCTTTCTAATGAATTACCTCACTGAAAAAAAAGGGGGTCTGTGAACTATGAGCTCTGTTTCTGCGATTTGAATTATATGACGGAAGAAAGGGAGAAGAGTGTAGCTGCTTATAGTTCAAGCACTTTGCAACATTGGTGGTCAACTGCTACAAAAGAAAACGGTTCCCCCTAGCCAAGGGTTTGATCTGGCATGTGGATGAAGAAGATTGTCTCGCTCCCCCATTTCTTAGTAGGAAAATCTGATGCGGCAAAAATAATCATCAACTAAAGCTTGTGGTATTTTAACTTTAATCTCAGTGATGGAACAAGGACTTTTCCTTACAAAAAGCAAACAAAAATTTGGTAGTGTCTCCAGAAAGGCCAGATAATCCCCAACAAAAATTAGATCCCCCCATGAAGTTATCCTACATCATAAAAATCAGTAGAAATTGATTACTGATCCAGATCTCCTACATAGAAGTCATCAATCATGTCAAACACTCGGGTAGCGTGCTGTGGCCTGGCACATGAAAGCAAACATCCATATGATAATGAACATCATTGATCAGAAAGCGTAGGCAACTTATATCGGAAGAAACGTTTTAGGTGAACAACACAAATAATAGGTTACTATTTGAAGTAAAGAAGGGGAGCCATCAACAAGTGCACTAATTTTTGGAGCCATGCAGGAAGCGCAGCTATTCTCTTCTTCCAAGTTGCTAAAAAAGGATATTGGGGAAGGGGATTGTCTATGACACAAAATGAAGTGTTAAAAAAGAAAAGAGGCTTACCCATAAAATCCATCTGTCGAATCATCACCAGCATGAGCCAAGATGGCATCACCACCAGGGTGCTCTTCTATATATGAGGTAACATCATACACCTACAGTTGTTTAAGAGAAAAGAGTAAGAGGACTGAATGAAAGCATAAGAGTATCAGACATAGCTTTCTACATAGAAAAACTCCCATCCTTCCGCGTGGTGTAGATTGATCTTCACGTAATTGTTTCATCTTGGAATTACTAGTATCTTTCTCAGGTAGACAAGAACTATGCTTTCTGAACACCTTGTACCACATAAAGAAGACGGTAAATAGAGGCCAACAATCTAATTGTCGTGACAATTAGCTTGCCTCGGTACATACCAAAAAGAAAAACAACTGTCTTTATAACTTTTTGAGAAGAAAAATGTTGGTTTGACGAAAGCTGCTACATGTTCCCCCCTTCCCCTTGAACAATAGAAGAACAACCGAATCGGTTTATCTCATCTTCAACTTACCTTTGTCGGTGTGCTTCCACTTGATCCCACCCATATAGACACACAATACACACATAAAGAGTGGAAGACAGGGAGAGACAGAGATTGTAAAAGTGCCTTGCATCAGGGAAGCCCCGGTCTTGATCTTTGCTTAAAGATCAGGTGAGTGAGGTACTCACTATCGGTGGGTAAGGTAATAATGGAGATAATTCCTTTGCATTCAAGATTAGTTTGGGTTACATTAATTCAAAGGACAATAGGTACTAGTAAGTAGTAGAATGTTGAATCTAATCTGCATAGTAACTTAAAGAATTTGAACTGTTGTGAAACATCAGGCTGTCGTATTTGATAGAACCTTTTCTTTGATGATGATCCAACAATCCGTCCTCTTGTTATGCAAGGATACTTCAGCTTTTGTATATACTTTTGGTCCCTGAGAGAAGAGAAAAAGATTTGGTCATTATATGTTCGTAACACTAGTTAGGGTTTTTTAAAAGTAGATGATTATTACATGAAAGCAACATGCCAGTTAATTAAACATTACATTATCATCAAAAAGTGATGCCGTGTTGTTTGCATTTGACATACACGGGCTTCTACATACTTGAAGATAGTCGCTCAAAGAAGGTGTTCAAAGACACTCACTCTAAAAGAAGGCCCACGACATCTTGAAAAAGTTTTTATTACGGACTTCCTAATTTTGCATAGTTGTCTTTGGCTCATCTTTTTAACTGATTAGAGTCATGCAAGACAGTAGTCCTCTGTCGTAGAAATGTACAATATGTCTTAGATACCATAATCACTTCTTAACCATAGGCCTTAAATGCTCAAATTCCCATCCAAGATTTGAGCACTAACCAATGTGAATATTCAATCTGAAAGCACAAAGTAATGAATCTGGTGGCTAAAATCAGGGGAAGATACATTCACAATTTCACATGTAGCATATAATAACAACAAATCAAGGATATTCAAGCAAACAGTAAATAAACCACATGGGTTTCTCTGAAGTACCTTGTTCGTAGTACTGGACTGAACCTTTTGGGTATCATCTGCATTGTAAAGACAACGATACGTCAGCAAACCTACCCAGATTCAGTCTCACAGAAATTAGGAAGGTAAAATGGGGAACTTGCCCGATTTAAGTAGCCGTGGCAGGATAATGAAGAGACCCATTAAGAGACCCATAATCAAGGTCACTAACATTAACTCCATAGAGCTCAAGATTTAGCTCACTATACTGCTTCAAAACGGGGTTAGAGGGTTTTTATTGCAAAGGGTTGATAGCCACCGCAATTTGCGGTAATGGGGTATGTGTCGCTTCACTTTTTGAAGAGGTTTAGGGCCGTGGTGGTGATTGGTGGCGATTGCGGCGGAATGGGTGGCGATTGTGGCGGACTGGGTGTAGTACCTGGGTGGCCGACTGAACTATGAGTTGGAACGAACATGGGTTCAATCTATGTCATCCGGTCTTTTTAAGGGGTCAATCAAATAATCTATCCTCTCTATTATTTGATAGTCAGATTTACAAGTGCTATTGTCATCAAAAATGACTTAAGGAGTATGAGAATGTTTATTTTTATACTCTTGTATCTTCATCGGCACTTTATTTGTAGCTAAAAAATATAATCTTTTGCGTTTTATATTAATAATTGAGGGGTGCGAAAACATAATAGAAAATAGACGACGTTCAAAAAAAAATAATTAAATATTACCGTCAAACAGTGTTAATGTGATATATATAGGAATGTAATCTCATACTAGGCAAACGGGAGGAGTAATTACGACTCCCTTAAGATAGTCAAATCACTCAAATGCCTTGTCGTCTGTTAGATGCACACAAATAGATTAACGAGATCTCCACTTTACTGAAGCCACAACGGTATTTATTCCTAGTTTAGCTAGTCTTGAAGGATCCAACCTGTTGAACTTCATTAGGAATTAGATCTCTTTACTATTTTAAGAATTACTCCTCAAAGAAGAAAAACCTCGATAAAATAATTCAGTGGTCTTAGACCACAACATTAGTACATCAATAAGGGTAGACTCGTGCAAGCTTTGATGGGACGTAAACATAAATTAAAAAATGACGTATTATGAATCCAATGGTTCTAGATGCATTCAGTACGGTGGTCAGACAACGCTCAACTTGGGATTGACTCCCGGCATAATGGTTGTATTTGACGCACCGGATATAATAGATTAAACGGATAGAGTAAGAAATGATTTTCTTTTCTACTCGGACACAGAAATATAACAATTTAAACTTATGCTGTGTTTGGGATGATCGTAGGACTACAAGCGGGATGGACAGAGGAAGACGGGGGTTTTGTGTTTGGGATGACCATTCATTGGAGATCAAAGCAAACCCATTAAGGTACAACAGTAGCATCCGAGCACGCTTTTTTTTTCTCTTGGAGAGAGTTTATTAAGTACTTTTTTTTAGCGAAAGAACGATTTTATTCATTGTGGGTAGTACATCTTTACTAAGAGGCACATGACAAATGAACGTGTCTCTTCTAATCATATAATTATATCCAAAATAAAGTTTGCATTACTAGCGAATTCATCTGCCACCATGTTCTCAGTTCCCTTTACATGGGAGTCTCGTGCTACATAAAACTCTGTGACGATGCAATATAGGCAAGGGAGTCTATGACGATGCATGCAATTATGAGTCTATGGCGTGCTATGACTTATTGCACATAAACATTTTGTAAGTCCTTAAATCGCCGGCTTAGTTCGCACCTCAAACCATTGTTAGCATAACTTATTTCTAAGGTGTCCAACACAGATATTTTGAACTCGTATGGGTTATCTCATTTACTATGAACAATGCGTTGTTATTGAAGAGCACCGAGGTAAATGTGTATGTGAGATTGCCGACATACTTTGTTTAGATTTATATTCTTTTTACATCCCACCGAAAGCTACAACACCTTAAGATGAGCTTTGTCTTGAAGAATAGCATAAAGTCGCATAAGAGGGAATCAATCACAGCACAACTTCCTCTGTTAACCATTTCCTTATCCTCTACTTGTTCTCTCTTCCATCACTTTTCTTCCCAACAAATCAACACTTCACAAGAACAGAAAAGCAGTAGGGAAAAAGATGAACTGTTTTAGACCCAAGAGATCCAAAACTCTCTCCCCAACCGGGAATGTTTCACCTGAGCCACCAAAGCAGGATCCCCTAGAAACCAAAAATGTAAAACATGAAGTTCTTTTACGTATTCCGGGTTGCAAAGTCCATCTGATGGATGAAGGGGAAGCTCTAGAACTTGCAAGTGGAGATTTCACGGTCGTTTGTCTATGGGACGAGGATGTTTTCCTTGCTACTATAGTAAAAGTTGGTGATGATCTTCAATGGCCTTTGACGAAAGATGAGCCAGTGGTGAAGCTTGATCCTCTGCACTACCTGTTTTCTTTGCCCATGAAGGATGGTGATCCTTTGAGCTATGGAGTGACTTTCTCACAGCAGAAAGGTGGGAGTTTGGGCTTGTTGGATACCCTTCTAAGTGAACACTCGTGCTTTTCTACTGCAGCATCATCAGTGCAGAACAAGGATGTCAATTGGAAGGAGTTTGCTCCAAAGATTGAAGACTATAATAATGTTTTGGCCAAGGCAATTGCTGGAGGGACTGGTCAGATTGTCAAGGGTATCTTCAAGTGTAGCAATGCTTACACCAACCAGGTAATATTAGGCATTATAACATCATCACTGAAATAATGCAAAATAGTTCTGAGGAAAAGAGGAAAAAAATGGTGGGTTTTCATGAACTTTGCTATTGAAGTAGAGAAACCTATCGCTATAACTAAGGATAACACCTTCAATGACATGGGAATGGTAAACTATGTTAGGGCAACAGCATTGATAGCAATTTGGAGGTAAAATATATTACTTCAGTTTCTGGCTATTAGGCATTCATAGGATAACCAAGTTTAAATGTTCTGAGCATGACTTACCTTTTTTATTGCTTCCTTTACCTTATGGTACTTACTTGTATCCAAACATGGCTGTCAAACTGTACTTCACAGCAAGCTTATGTGATTTACTACTGTACAGGGCAAAATATAGCTAAATTATTAGATTAAGGTGATGGAACAAGTTGATTATGCCAAAATATACTTTTTGGGTAGTTCTACTAAAAATGGGAATGGGAAAAACAGGTGCAGAAAGGAGGGGAAACGGTGTTAACTCGTGCGGTGGAGGAGAAAAGTGGTGCCTCAGCAAGTAACAGCAACAAAAGCAACGGAACAAGAAAGAAGAGTAAGATCAATAAAAGCCTGAAACGGTAATTTAAAGCAATCATCTTTGTGTTAGAATACCGTTCAAGATAGAAATCGTTTTGCCAAGGAAGTCAAAATATCATCTTATTGACTTCTGATGTTTAATTGGTAGTGTGAGAAAGCTGTCCAAGATGACAGAAAAGATGAGCAAAGTTATGCTCAATGGTGTTGGCATTGCCACCGGATCAGTGATGAAACCGATGGTTCGCTCCCAAACAGGAAAGGCATTTCTAGCCATGGCCCCTGGAGAGGTCCTCCTAGCTTCCCTTGATGCTGTCAGTAAGTACTAATTACGATGGTCACCCTTTTTCAAGGGATGGATTCAGTTATAAGTCTTCTCCAAAAGCACAAGTTTATATGTGAAAGAAGTGGCGCTTACGTCTCTCTCCATCTTAAACTGCAGACAAAGTCTTGGACGCAGCTGAAGTTGCTGAAAAACAAACGCTGTCTGCCACCTCTGGTGCTGCGGTCAGGATGGTTAGTAACAGGTAATGAGGGACCTAAACATGAATACTTGGGGCATTATACGAAAATATAGGAGACATGTATAGCAATCCATGGATTTTTGTTTAACCTGTTAACGTATATCATCGCAACCTATTGCCAAAAACTTCCAATTCTGGGAATGCCATATAATTTCATTATTTTCGAAGGGCATATATTTGGAACATGATGCAAATGCCATTCTTGACTGATTCTTAAATACTGCAGTGCCTTGATTTATCTTCTTCCTTCTATAATCCTATGATAAACTGATGCATCAATCTTGGAGTAAACGAAAAATCTGCTTTGGCATTCTCTTCATTTACAATTTCAAAGATTTGCTCAAACAAAAGTAATCAACGATGCTGCAGAACAATGTTACACGGCATGAATTTTCTTATTTCGCGACATGCACTTCACTATCTTTCCTTTTCACTCTAGTTTAAATCTGATAACTGTATTTTCCAGAAAACTATCTCTCAATCTAGCATTTGTTTACAAAAATAGTATTTTTTTAGGTGGTTGTTCTTATGCTAGTCCTATGCCGATTATTTATTAGTCTCTAACTTGCACCTTTGTTGGGGTACAGTTTTGGGGAAAGTGCAGGGGAGGCAACAGGTGATGCCCTTGCTACTGCAGGGCATTGTGCTGGAACTGCTTGGAATGTCTTCAAGATTAGGAAAGCCATCAATCCTGCATCATCTATCTCCTCCGGAATTCAGAAGAATGCAGCAAAAAGTAGAAAATCATAAGAAGATAATTTGTTAAGTCAACATGAGATAATGCTACCATGTCATCTCTTTAGTGTTCTTTCATATGCCATTACTTCAACTCATGAAGTATTTGAACTTTGGACAATGATGCATTTAGTATGTTGGTTTCTACTGCCCATTTAGGTTCTAATTTCAAGAAAGAAATTTTTTCAAAATTTTGATACGTGCGACCAAGATGATGATGATTGTATGCATATAGAATAACTTGTCATGAGAAGACTAGAAGTGATTCAATATCACAACTCATACAAACTGCGTACAGATTGAAGCCATGACAAGTAAGGGACATATGTCTTGTATTTATGTCCCACATCGGTTACTCAAAGAATGTTGCGACTTGACCCTTAGTATATAAGACATATTGTCTCACATTGATTAGAAAAAGAAGATTCCTACTTATCTCTAGTATAAGTAAGTTGTCTTGTATTGTGTTTAAGGCTAAGAGAGAAAAATCCTTCTTTGAGTAGGAAAACTAGTGAGAGATACACGTGAGGAATTTTGTAAATCTGACTTGTGCAAAGTAGATTTGAGTTCTCTCAGTTTTCTTGTGTTCTCTTGTTTGGTTATCGCGTTCTATACATATTTATCTAGAGCGATTTCGTAACAATCGGTATCAGAGCAGGTCAAGGGTACGAGTCCCCCGAGGTGTATCTGGGGAAGGGATTGTTGGCAAATCGGAGGTTGACCGCATCCATCTACTCCCTTGTGTACTTCGACCCTGTGCACTGGCTGCTATGCCCGGACTATAAGGAAATAAAGTTGCACCTTTACTAACAGCAATTGCTTTTGGTGCAGTGATAAGCGCTTGATCCTAACAATTGGTATAAGAGCGTTCAGGTTTATTTTTGGGAAAAATTGAAATCGATTTGAGAGGATAAATATGTAGAATAACACGACCATGAAATATGCCTATGACAGTCGATGGGAAGACGAATTTTGGCATATGGTAGAGCACGGTGAAGGAATTGAGTGGTGCGATAGGGGATGTCGAAGCACGCATAAGGAGCGAGCTCGAGGCATTTGGAGAGCACTTGCAGTAGACTGTCGCAAGTCAGTTGGAGCTAATCTTAAATAGATTAGATGACTTGGAGGTAGACGGTCAATTAGCTGTGCTAAAACGGAAAGTCGATGTGTTCGCGGAGGAGCTAGATGACTTGATCGAGGAGAGGGTCGCCCGGTGTTATCAAAAGCGCGCCTAGGCGCAAGGCGCAGCTAGGCGAACACAGCGCGCCTCGCCTAGGCCTAGGCGCAGCGCGTTCAAGAAGGCGCGCGCCTTGTGCGCCCAGGCGCCCAGGCGCTAGGCGCGAAGCGGCGGTGGAGGCGCCAAGCTAGGCGCACGACTGTGTAGCCGTTCAAGTCAAGAACCCCCAAATCAGTTTCTGATTCGCGACCCAAGACCCAAGCTCTCTCAGTCTCTCACAGTCACCTCGCGACCCAAGACTCAAGCTTTGCTCCATTCGTCGCCGTCGCATCTCCCATCTCTTCCGGCTGTCTGCTCTCCAGTCGCATCTCCCGTCGCCGTCGCATCTGCGACCCAAGACTCTAGTTGCTGCCGCTCTCTCATCTTCCTTTCGCGACCCAAGACTCAAGCTTTGCTCCGTTCGTCGCCGTCGCATCTCCCATCTCTTCCGGCTGTCTGCTCTCCAGTCGCATCTCCCGTCGCCGTCGCCGTCGCATCTGCGACCCAAGACTCTAGTTGCTGCCGCTCTCTCATCTTCCTTTCAATTTGGTTTTGATTGTCTGCTGCTCCAATCAACGAAGGAGCTTGGAGGTCGCTTGCTCTTTTGAGGGGAAGAAAGAAAATGAATCTGCAGAGGGGAGAAATAGGAAGAAAATGGGTAAAGACTATAAAATGGGCTTTGTGGCTATTTTGTATTGGGCTTCTATAGTTAATTAGATTAGATTATTAGACTAAGAATGAGTGTATGGTTGGCTTTAAGATTGCATTTTGGGCTTACATAGTCATGTCCAACACTAAATACTTATACAAAATATACAAGTCATTCAAGAGCTTGCACTTATAATCTGTTTCATGGTTGAAAAGGCTTAGTTTTTGTTAATTGTCATGTTCTTAATTTTTTTACGTAATTTTATTGTTTTAATGCACTATTACTTATATATTTTTTATTAATTTTATTTTTGCGCCTAGCTTCGAAAAGGCGCGCGCCTGCGCCTTGCGCCTTGCGCCTAGGCTCCAGGGACCTTTTGCGCCTTAGGTGCGCCTGCGCCTTTAATAACACTGGGGTCGCCCATTTCACCAAGCGGGAGGTGCAACGACGCAAGGACCTCAAGGGATAAGTCATGGAGCTCCAAGAAGACTAGCTACTTATAAGAAAGAGCTTACAAGAGCTACGAGGCAGGGGTGTATCACGGTGCAGCCAAGGCAAAAGAAAATGTCGGAGCCGAGATCTACGATGGAACGAAAGAGGTGAGGCAGGTGAATAACTTCTTTTCGCACTTGAAGCGGTACTTTCAAGCCCTCGACATCGACGAGGAAGAGAAGATGCAGCGGACTGTCACAAGTCAGGTGGAACTAATCTTCAATAGACTAGATGACTTGGAGGTAGACAGTCGATTAACTGTGTTGGAACGGAAAGTCGATGTGTTTGCGAAGGAGTTAGATGACTTGATCGAGGAGAGGGTCGCCCATTTCACTAAGTGGGAGGTGCAACAGCGTAAGGACCTCCAAGGACAAGTCACGGAGCTCCAAGGAGAACTAGCTACTTGTAAGAAGGAGCTTACAAGAGCTACGAGGCAGGGGTGTATCGCTGTGCAGCCAAGGCGTAAGAAAATACCGGAGCTGAGATCGCACGATGGAGCGAGAGAGGCGAGACATGTGGATAACTTCTTTTGGCACTTGGAACGGTACTTTGAAGCCCTCAACATCGATGTCGAGGAAGAGGAGGTGCAGATGACGACCATGTACATTACATATACAACTGCCTTATGGTGGAGGCGTCGCTATACTGATGGGTGCGACGTCAAAACGTGGGAAAAGTTCAAGTGTGAACTAAAAAGCAAGTTATATCTGGAGAGCGCGAAAGATATGGCAATGATCAACCTTTGATAGCTGAGGTAATAAGGAAGCATCCGCGAGTATGTGAAAGAGTACTCGGCTTTGATGCTCGAAATACCTGAGATGTCTGAGAGGCAGCGACTATGCTTCTTCGTTGACGGGTTGCAATAGTGGGTTGCCACAGAATCGCGGCGAAGGGAACTTCACGACTTGGCTTCCGCCATGGCGATTGTCGAGAGGTTGGAAGACTTCAAGCAAGGTGAGAGGCTGAGATCTCCAAGGCACAAGCATGCCAAAGATGGGGGAGACGGTAGGTCGAAGAGTGGCTCGTCTAAGGTAACCGATGATGAGCGGAGTGGGGATGAGGTACGTCGCCGCCATCATAAGGGGGATAAGAAACACGAGGGAAGTCGCAAGTGAGGTGAATCTCGTGACCACAAGGCTCATAGGGGGCCTAAAAGAGGATGATTCTACTGTGTTGGTCCACATTACATGAGGGATTGCCCACACAAGGGCAAGATGATTGCGTTCCTCGAGAAGCACAAAGGCAGCAAGAGGGATTCTTCCAGCAACAATGGGGAGACACGCATGGGGGCATTGCAGATGGTCAATACGTTCGTGCAGAAGTCAAAGGAAGAAGCTGCCAAGGGAAAGAAGAGCAAGAAGAGACGGGGATTGCTCTACGCAACGGCGAACGTTGCTGGGAAGAATCAAGAAGCACTTGTGGATTCCAGGGCTACCCCCAACTTCATGAGTCCAAGGGTTGTCCAGTGGCTTGGGCTAAAATCAACTACGGATGGGAGTTGGTTCACGGCCGTAAATGCCGAGGAGCGACCGATGAAGGGAGTCGTCAAGAACGTCAATTTGAGGATCGACAGATGGATAGGGAAGGTCGACTTCAACATCATCGACATGGATAAGCTTGGGGTGGTGCTTGGGATGGACTTCATAGAGAAGTCGAGCACTACGCTCAATCCATATTGCCGGGTGATGATGGCGGGTAAAGTAGGCCAGCCGGAATGGATGATCCCGTTGGTGTCCAAGGATGGGGCTGACGCATGTAAGGGGATTACTGAGTTACAGCTGGACAAGAGATCGACGCTATGCTACGGTGAGCGAAAGATGAGGCTGATGACAGCGCATCTGATATGCTCACGAAGACAGTCACGACAGTTAAGTTCAAGCATTGCTTGAGCTTGATTCATCTTCTTTCTTGTTGAGTTCAAGGTGGAGTGCATCCTACCTTTAAAGGGAATGCAAGGTGGAGTGCATGAAGAAGGTACTGAAGGCATATTACACTTTCCTTATGGAGTGGTTTGTTAATACAAGCCAAGGTGGAGATTGTTGATATATGTCTTGTATTTATGTCCCACATCGGTTATTCAAAGAAGGTTGCAACTTGGCCCTTAGTATATAAGACATCTTGTCCCACATTGGTTAGAAAGAGAAGATCCCTGCTTATCTCTAGTATTAGTAAGTTGTCTTGTATTGTATTTAAGGTCAAAAGAGAAGAGTCCTTCTTTGAGTAGGAAAACTAGTGAGAGATACACGTAAGAGAGTTTGTAAATCTGACTTGTGCAAAGTAGATTTGAGTTCTCTCAGTTTTCTTGTGTTCTCTTGTTTAAACTACAAGAAAATGCCTTTTTAGCGACGTCATTTTAGCGACAGATTTACATCCGTCGCTAAAAGTGGCTTTAGCGACGGATTTCTTCGTCGATAGAAGTCTGTTGCTAAAGATCTTTACTAACGGAACACTCAGTTGGTAAATATCTTTAGCGACGAAACTTTTACCGACAGACTTTTAGCGACGGAAAAGTCCGTCGCTAAATGTTATTTTCGAAAAGTTTCAAATTTTTCATATTTTTTTTCTCAAAAAAATTTTAAATGGGATTTTAGCGACGAATTTTAACTGCCGGATTGTGTCCGTCGGTAAAAATCTACGTATTAAAACCAAAAAACCCTAGTTCTTTCTTTCAGTTTCTCATTCTCTCCGCCGCTACTCTCTCTCTCTCTCTCTCTCACTCTCACACCCACACTGACTTACGCCGCCTACCTTCGCCGCCCCCCTCCCACGCCTTCCCGTCCCACCCTGCCTCCCCCATGCTGCTGTCACCACTCTCGCATCTCTCTCTAGCCTCTGCGACAATGCGACCATCAGCACCGGCCAGCGAAAAGTCGGCAGCCACTCAGCAATTCAGATCCACCAGCGACCACTCTTGCATCTCTCTCCAGTCTAGATCTACCGGTCGGCGGCGGCGAGTCGGCAACCATTCCTCAGCAGTTAGCATATCTCAAGTATTTCCTTCGACTATAAGTTCTCTCTTTCATTCATCCTCCTTCATGTTTTGGCTTTTACGTTTTACTGCTTTTGATTAATTTCATAGAAATTGATTTTGTCTATAAGTTCCTGATTTTGTTTATAAGTTCCTGATTTGGCTTGAATACTGTGTAATTTGGTCAAACAGAAAGACTTAGTCGACACCTATTAACTAAGACTTTGGTAATTTGATGTGGTGGTTGTGAATTTGATTGGTAAATCAGGTGCAGTTGTTGGGTTATGTTGGTGGGAGGGATCAGTTGGTGGTGATGGGTCACTTGATAGTTGTGGGCTTGTGGTGGTGGGATAAATTTGGAGTGAAGGGCTTGTGGGTGGTGGGATCAATTGTGGGTGTGGTATCTGTGGTCGTAGTGTGTTGTTGGTCGGTCGAGGTCGTGGGATGTGGTTTGCGTTGGTGGTGGAGGAATTGGTAGGGAGTGGTTGGAGGATAGTTGGTGGTGATATATGTTTGTAATTGGTCGGTGGTGGTGTGTACTTTGGTTTATGGGGAAATGTTTGGAATTGGTTTCTGAAAATTTGTCACACATGTAAGGGCAATTAAATCCTTAGCCAAAAATTTGACATCGTCTACCAAAATCTAACAAAGATAGAGATGTTAGTGGAATTTTTCAAAAGAAAAGCATAGCGAGTGCATCAAGACATTAAATCAAGAGTATCCAGTTTAGTTTACCCGTTCTAACTTGAACAGAATTTCAGGATAAAGCATAACAAGACCAAAGTTGTAAGATGAAAGATTTGTTTTTGCTGTTATCTTTTTCAATGCATTGGTGCTCCGTAAGATATCTATCACCTGCAACCATTTCTTAAAGAAGCCAATTCCTCGAAAAAAAAAACATGAACATTTGCTAGGAGGCCATGTTTGTATACCTTCTCACCATTTTTTTATTTAGAAGATGAAACGAATACTTCCTAAAAGAAAGAATGAAAATAGATATTAAGATACTACCCTTTGATTTGATAATAACGCTTTAAGAATTTATATATGATGACAATATAAACAATGGCCACCAATTCATTTTCCTTCACATTCTTTGTGTCAAATCAGCAACTCAAGTTTTAAGAATTTATATAAGATATCTATCACCTGCACCCATTCCCATTGCTGTTGGCAAGGTATGATGCTCCTTAGCATCACCAACAGATGAGCTTATGTTGTAAAATACTCCTTAGTCTTCTTCTCTTTATTTTGTTCATCGTAAACGAATTTGTACAACGCTTCTTTTCAGGTTGTGATCGACAAAGAGAAACAAGTAACAACTGTGGACAGAGAAATACTGTGCAGGTTTCGGAGTAAGGATCTTGATTTGTATTTTTTTTAGTTTCAATGAAACTTGTAATTTTGTTTTGGGATTTGTACAAGGTGATGTATTTTATTTAGTGAACATGTAATTTGTTGTATTAAGTGTTAGTTGGTGGTGTATATGATTTAAATTTTATTTGTATTACTTGAAATTTTGTAAGGGATTAATCCTAGTTTAAAAAATTGAATTTTGTTGGATTGGTTGATTAGGGATAATTTTTTGAAACAGGTTTCACTTTATATTAAATAACAAAAATAAAAATAGCCTTTTTTTTTTACTTTTAGCGACGGAATTCTGTCACTAAAAGCCCTTATACAAATTGATAAACGTTTTTAGAGACAAAATTTTAGCTACAAAACTAATAACTTTTGCGACGGTAATTCTGTCGTTAAAAGTTTATTTAAAAATTTTTCAAAAAATTCAGAAATTAGATAAAATATAGAAAACACCTTTAGCGACGGAAAATTCCGTCGCTAAAAGTAATTAATTCCTTTAGTAAAAATTAAAATTTTGCCAACGGACCACCAAATTCCGTCGCTAATCTTTTTGTGACGGGGTTTTCACCCACGGACTTTTAGCGACGGAGAGTCCGTCGCTAAAAGTCTTAATCGACGGAATACCCACTTTTAGCGACGGAAAATTCCGTCGCTAAAAGTGTCTTTTCTTGTAGTGTTGGTTTTCGTGTTCTATACATATTTATCCAGAGTGATTTCGTAACAATTGGTATCAGAGCAGGTCAAGGGTTCGAGTCCCCCGAGGTGTATCTGGGAAAGGGATTGCTGGCAGATCGGAGGTTGACCGCGTCCATTTACTCCCTTGTGTACTTCGACCGTATGCGCTAGCTGTTGTGTCAGGATTATAAGGAAATAAAGTTGCGCCTTTACTAACAGCAATTGCTTTTGGTGCAATGGTAAGCGCTTGATCCAAACAAGAATGAAGTTATTTGGCGGTATCAAGGAGTGGTTCTTAGAAGAGAAGAGTGAAAGCTCTTCGTTTCACACTTCACATGAATGTCTCTATCTCCTCATGAGTCATTGGTATGACTTGTTCCCAAGACTTGGTATAGTATTTCAATATTTCAACACGTTTGAAAGAAGAAGGACAATGATCAACTTACTGCAACTAGCTGTGTTCACACATTGTGTATGTAGGTAAGTATGCTCATAAAAATCTCTGTTGTTACCTATCGTATAAAAAGGAGCGGTTACTACAAAAGATGAACTACAACTAGAGAGTGTGCTCCAATTTGACCACAGTACTGCATGTGTCACGCTTTTTCCATTTCCTCGATGTTAAGCTGCGCTTTTTTCATTTCCTCGATGTTAAGTTATCATGCTCTATAAGCTTGAGTTGACTTGAATTTCAGTTGTTCTCTTTCATTGATGACCAGCAAAAAGAACCTATTGGAAGCACCCAACAAGGACTAGGTCAAGTCACTAGGTCAGCGAAAGGATAGAGTTGAATTAATTAAACATCCACAGAAAGGCCAGCAAAGCTTTCACCGAACCACGTAATTGCATTCATATAGCATATAAAAGCTTCAATACCATGCCATATATGAACTATACAGATAGAACTTTTCTGTTAATGGAGATGCATTCCGAGGCTTCCATCCTTGGGGCACTGGTACTGCATTCATGCATGCTTTGTTTAGCCATTTCGACCTCAAATTTCACTGATCAGTCGGCACTTCTTGCTTTCAAGTCTGAAATCAAGCTCAGCTCAACCCATGTGTTAGTGAAAAACTGGACCGTAAACTCCAACTTCTGTGACTGGCTTGGAGTTTCATGCAGTCGCCGCAGGCAAAGAGTCACCGATTTGAGTCTCCGCGGCCTGGGTCTCCAAGGCACCATCTCTCCACATATCGGTAATCTTTCATTTCTTGTGCAGCTGGATCTCAGCAACAACAGTTTCCGTGGTCATCTAACACAAGAAGTCGGTCGTTTGCGTCGCCTGAAATCAATAGCATTAGAAGATAATGGTTTGGAAGGAAATATCCCAGTGAGTTTATACAACTGTCAAAAACTTCAAATCTTCTCTCTTGCGTCAAATAAGTTTACTGGTGGCATTCCACAAGAATTTAGCGTCTTACCCCTCCGTATGCTTCTTCTCGGAGGAAACATGCTTACGGGTAGAGTTCCGCCTTTCTTAGGCAATATTTCAAGTTTAAGGTGGCTTGGGATAGAATATAACAATTTCCATGGAAATGTTCCTACCGAACTCGAAAGCCTATCAAACTTGGAGCGACTCCATTTTGATGCAAATGAACTCAGCGGGTCGATACCTCCAGGAATGTTTAACAAGTCTTCCATGTATCTAATGTCGTTTAGTTTCAATGATCTCTCTGGATATCTGCCATCAACTGCTGGACTTTGGCTTCCTAATCTTGAAAAATTTGCGGCTGCAAGAAATCAACTTAGAGGAAACATCCCATCTTCTTTGTCTAATTGTTCTAAGCTAAGCCATTTATATTTGTATGGGAACTTATTTGATGGACCAATACCAGCAAGTTTTGGCCAACTAGAACTCTTGCAGTATCTGATCTTGCATACCAATCAACTGGCTGGTCAAATTCCTCAGGAGATTGGTTCTCTAAAAAATCTCTATGTGCTTTTCTTGGCAAATAACAATCTCGATGGGTCTATTCCATCGACAGTTGGGGGAATGGCACGGCTGCAGAGGTTGTATCTCTGGAATAACACGATAGAAGGATCCATACCGCTTGAGATATGCAGTCTGGGCAACTTGGGAGAAATGGACCTTCATGACAATAAGCTATCTGGACCACTACCCAGTTGCATAGGAAATCTTAGTAATTTGAAGGTAATCATCCTAAGTTCAAATAGCCTAAGCTCAATACCATCCAGTTTGTGGATACTTGATAATCTCTTCACTTTGAACTTGTCATTTAATTCAATTAGTGGAAGCCTGGAACATAACTTGAGGGCACTAAAAGTCTTGGGGAGTATGGATTTGTCTTGGAACCAAATTTCAGGCAACATTCCGAGCACTATAGGGGACTTCCAAAGCCTAACTTCTCTTAACCTGTCAAGGAATCTATTCTCAGGGTCTATGCCTGGTTCAGTAGGGAACCTGATAACATTAGACTTCCTGGATCTCTCTCACAACAACCTATCCGGTGCAATACCCAAGTCTCTGGAGGCGCTCTCTCATCTTAAAATGTTCAATCTTTCTTTCAACAAGTTATCAGGGGAGATCCCAACATCAGGGCCATTTGTTAACCTCACAGCACAATCTTTTATCGGGAATGAAGCCCTTTGTGGGAAGTCAATTCTGCAAGTCTCTCCTTGCGAAACTAATAGTTCTTCCAAGAGCTCAGAACCAAAGGATTACTTGCTTAGATATGTTCTTCCTGCTGTTGCATCAGTGGTCGTCTTAGCTTCTCTTGTCTATATGCTGAAAAAATACCCAAGAAGCAAAGTCCTGAATGAGCATTCAGTTGACTTATTACCGATAGCAGAACATAAATTGATTTCATATCAGGAACTCCGGCATGCTACAAACAACTTCTCTGAAGCTAACTTGCTGGGGGTTGGAAGTGTTGGCTCTGTATATAAAGGGATACTTTATGATGGAACAACCGTGGCTGTTAAAATTTTAAATCTGCAACTTGATGGAGCTTTGAAAAGTTTCGATGCAGAATGCAAAGTGCTGGGCAGTGTTAGGCATAGAAATCTAGTGAAACTCATAAGTTCATGCTCCAACCTTGACTTAAGAGCTCTGATTCTGCAGTACATGCCTAATGGAAGTCTTGAGAAGTGGTTGTACTCTCATAATTATTGCTTGGATCTGCTTCAAAGGGTCAACATCATGTTTGAAGTTGCACTGGCTTTGGACTACTTGCATCATGGGCAACCAGAGCCTGTGGTTCACTGCGATCTGAAGCCCAGCAATGTCCTCTTAGATGAAGATATGGTTGCACATGTGGCTGACTTTGGCATTGCAAAAGTATTAGCTGAAAACAAAACTTCAACTCAAACAAAGACTTTAGGTACACTTGGCTACATGGCACCAGGTAAATCATCTCATTAATCTGGGGCTGTCTAATATTTTGTTGCAAGTAGTATTTGGTCTCATTAGATGAACAATGTTGATCGTGGCTTTTAGATATACGTTCATGCTTTTTCCTTCGTCTTCTTGACAACCGTGATCGATCTTTGACAGAGTATGGCTTTGAAGGAAGAGTGTCCACAGAAGGCGACATGTATAGCTTCGGAGTGATGCTATTGGAGACATTCACAAGGAAGAAGCCCACAGATGAAATGTTCAGTGGCAGAATGAGTTTGAGGCAATGGGTGGATGATTCACTTTGTACAAAATATATGGAAGTTTTTGATGAAGGACTAACAAAAACAGGTGGTGGAAGAGACATGGCCATTACACAGGCAATTCTCCTAGCTACCCTGGAGATTGGCCTGGACTGTACTAAGGAAATGCCCAAGGAGAGAAGTGGCATCAAAGAAGTGATTCTCAAGCTAAACCATGTCAAGATGCAAGTTCTTAACAGCGGAGGTGCTTGATACGTACTCCTGCATATCTACTTTACAAATGCTTTTCTTTGTTGTTCTAAAATATTGAACTATTTTTCTTTTTTGAGGTCATTGAATGTGTAATTTCCAAAACTGTAACTCATTTTAGTACCAGAAGTTTTAGGAGGCCGGTCTAAGTATCTCCTATGTCTTAAGCGCATCAAAGAATGATATATTTCGGTTGAGTTTCTGAATTTATTTTTCTTTTCGGCGGATACAAGTCAAAATTCAAAAATGAAGTTGGAGCATTTACACATTATTTTGGGTGAGGCTAATTCCACCTCGCTAATCTACTGCCTTGTTTGTCATTAAAGATCAAGACTTGTCAAGTACATTTTTTGTGACAAAAAGCGGTGAGAATGGTTTTTATGTTCCCGAGATCCAGGGCGGCTTGTATGATGTGGGGGATACTTGGTGGAACATCCACCAAAATTAGGTATATAAGGCCATAGAAATAAAATCTTCCTATCATTTAAACGGAGTAAA
The DNA here is from genome assembly GCA_033065855.1 of Escallonia rubra. NCBI lineage: Eukaryota > Viridiplantae > Streptophyta > Magnoliopsida > Escalloniales > Escalloniaceae > Escallonia > Escallonia rubra. The sequence continues at coordinate 415,570 of JAVXUO010000723.1, forward strand.
TTTAGAGCCTTCTCATGCATCAAAAATTTTCTGGTCGCTGTATTGACTATTAGTATTGTTACCGACAATTTTAGCAATAAACTTTAGCATTATTTTGGTTAATTGCATAAAGGCCCCTCGGAGTTTGGGCGAGTTATAAAAATACTCCTCTTGTAAAAGAGTTGCAAGGAAAAGACCTGAGGTTGCAAAAATGTTGTATGAGACGATTCACATAACAAAACGAAGGAATTGTCAAATAATCCTCTATATATAAAAATGTTGTATGAGGTTGCAGACTATATGTGTGCTCAAGGTGTGGGGTGATGGGGGTGCAAACTACTTTATCAGGTTTTGGGTGTATTTGTGCGTGTTTGTCATGTTTGTCCTTGCACGTGGACGAATTACATGTGATCGGTTGTCCACCTATTTTAAAGAAGAGATTCGATTTGGACTTGATTGAAAAAATTTCAAATATTTTGAGTGTTGTGTGCTGAAATTAAAAGTATGGGGTTGTACGTGGAAAAACAGTATAAACCTTAGGGGGTTAATTGAAATTTACCCTCCTTTTAGCGTCCTCTCTTACTACGTACCTCTCTTCTTGCTCTCTGAAAACCCTAATCAAACCTCAAAATCAATAATCTATCCCCATTTTGAACAATCGAACAATGGAAGGCGATCGGATGAGCATTTACAGAGCATCGAGAGCGATAAAGCGGCGAGATAGCTCGCTCTACAACGCGCTCCGGTCGATTCACGAGGACTCGATCTTCGTGGCAGAAATCGCGCAGCTCTGGCCGGAACTGCCGCTCCTCGCCAACCTCCGGTGCGGCCTCTGGTACTCGCCGAGGTTCCACTCCACTTGCTACTTCAAGTCCACCGACGGCCACACGAACAACCTGTCCTTCAATACCTCTCGCCTCAACCTCCACGTGGCACTCCTTGCCGGTAATCTCTCTCTCTCTCTCCCTCTCTCTCCCGTGCGTCTTCATCAGACGCTACGGTTATGCTCGCTTATTTTACGGTTCTTGTCTCCTTAAATTTGTTGCGAATTTGAACGTGTAAATGTTCACTTCCACCTTTTGCTAGAAAAGGTATTAAGACTTTACTCGTTCTAGTTCGACTTGTAAAAAAAAGCTACTATTTGAATAATTCGATGTTGGTACGTTGTGACGGCCAAAATTTTATCCTGAATGAGGTGGCAGATTTTAATTCACGCATTAAAGCAAGTGGAGAAATACATGGCTGACCAGTGCGCGACATCGTTTCGAGTCAGATTGGGAACCATAGGATTACTCGTACTTTGTGTGTGTTTTTGTTGAGATAAAGACAGAAAGAGAAGGGTGGGGTGGGGGGGGGGGGATGTGTGCATGAATTTTAGTTGAACGAAGCAGGGTGGGGACAGGAGCACGTATAGGGGCAACTAGAAGAATCTACGTTGGGCTCGGCTTGAATAAGTAATTAAACGTTTAGTGTAGTAAAATATATATCTTAAGCTTACACTTGAGGTTTTGAATACCAAGATGGTGGTTACTCGCTACTTTTGTACTCGTCACATATAGTGGCTACCAGCTACTTGCTTGGAAACTAAGATACATGAAAAAGTATATCGGCAAATTTTCCCGCCTAGTAGGATACACACATAGGTCCGGATTAGAAAAATGGATGTGCATGGGGCCAAATTTGGTCAGTAAGGGGAAAGGAGAGTTTATGGACTTGGAAGAAGAGGAAGCAAGAGAAGTCAGGGAAGCAAGGGGGTGAGTTGACAAAAAGTTTGATATCTAAGTACCCTCTCACATGTTCCACATGTCTCTGTCCTATTGATGGGATTAAGGTCCCATGGAGCTCCTAAGGATTGCAATAGTGCAGTTTGAAAGAGAAACTTTGCTACATAAGGAGTGTCCTGCAACTAAGATATAGATTTACATAAGGAACTTAGATGTTTCTGTTTTAAACGTAACGAGGAACTACCTCGTGTTGGCTTGCAACCGTGTGTACTCTAGTTAGTCTTAGTTGCTGGCATCTACTCTTTGCTCCCTGGCATCGCTCATTATAACAGCGATAAACATGACGGACAAGATTAATTGGAGGAATACAAAATTTTTGGTCGGGACTATCTTGCCTAACCTTTTATAATTTTTCATTAAAACCATTTGTGTCCATCTGGTGTGGCCTGTTTTGTATATCACCGTTGGAATGCATATTTTCTCACTCGGCACTCCCATTTTTGCGAATGGCACTTTCTGTTTTATGGTTGTGCCTTGTGTAATATTAGTTGTAATTGAGGAGAATGCTAATACGGAGCAAATGTTGATAATTACTATTGATACGTTACATTTTGCAGTAGCTCTGTTTGGACCCAAATCTACTTTAGACATATGCTTTAAGAAGTTGCACTTTGGACTTCATGATCAACTTTTAATACACGAATGTGCTTTGAAAGTCATTAGTGAAATCCATAAGCTTCTTAAGTGAGGATTAAAGTGAATTCTATCCTAGCTTAGTGCGTGCAGATTGTGAGCCTTTTTTGTTTGAGTTCACATGACGATTTGTAGATTTTGTCGTTTTGTTATAGTGATTTGTGATATTGATTTCTCCCTCGGTAATATGAACTGTTACTGTTTTTTTTTTGTCTGGATAATTGTCGTCATAATTTTGCTAATTGAAAATGAAAGTTGTTCTAGTACCTCTAATGCACGAGTACATGTGACGATATTTCTATATGCAACATCGACCAAGCATGTCGCTAATCATCTGGAATTTGTTTTTCGGTTAGCGTTGCTTAATTTGAGTGGGTAATAATACTTGGAGTTTCTTTTTCTTTGTTTTCCAATGGGTAGGACAGCAGGGAGGATGTATGATTGTTGATTCTACTCGGAAAGGAAAGAGATTTCCAGACAGTATGTCGAAGACCATACCAATTTGGACATGTGTCCTGAACCGTGCAATCATGAATTATAGGAACCAACTGCACAAAGTCACTATGGAGAGAGTAAGTGGCTGTATAGTTATCTTTTGGCTCCATTCTCAAATGTACTTTATTACATTCATGCCATATTGTCAATGATTATATTCTTTGCAGGTTAGGCTTTTTCCCTATTATTTAGTTATGCATTCATTGATGTGTAATAATCTAGTCGAATTTCAGTTGGACTGGACTGCCAAATTAGGACACTAATGCCCAATATTCGAGGTCCTAATATACGTGTTTATCTTTTGCGGAAAGATGTGGGGATGAATTTCGTGAGGATGTAGCTTTGTTGCTAGGAAGTCATATGGTTTGTCGGTAATCAGGAGTACAATGTTATCCAAGAACTTTTGTATGATGGTTATCTGAGATATTCAATTCTAAACTTGGTCGGTGTTATGTGCTGTGGAATCTGAGTTACTGACATCAAGTGAGGATATGCATGCGAATTTAATATAGAGACTCTTTTTGAGAAGAAAAGTAATGATAAGCTGGGATTTGTTTGGATGTGTAAAGGTGGTTTATCCATGTTTAGCACTTAGCATGTTCCCTATGTCAAGAACATGGTTTAAGATCGTTTTTAGGTGTTGTGATAATCTCCATTTAAATATAACCGGTAAATGTGTTCTAAGCAATAGCATTTTTAAGGTACGACTTATTACAGAATTCTGCTACACCGTTGTGTCCCTTCAAGCATTGTATTTGAGGAAAGTATGATGAAGCTGAAATAGAAATATATCCATTACTGCTGACACCTTTGGTTGGTTTGGTGTTAGATTTTCCAGTACAATGTAGTGAATCAGATTTGGACCCAAGAAAAGAAGCCAAATGCAGTATAATGAAATTTCCATCAGTAAAGTAAACAGCACAATTGTTTTTCATATTCATTCTTATACGACTTATTATGGATAGATATTTTTCGTTTTTTATGCAATTATCATGTTTCTTATTGCAAAGTTATTTCATATTAACGTTCATAATTTCTTGTGTCACTTTCATTGGTTATGATACTAGCATTTGTAGCATTAACACCCCCACATCTTGTGAGCAAGGTTGGTTGAATGACATTATGTCGGTCATTAAGGATACATGTTGTTGCAATGTTTGAATGTAATTGCACTAAACTGTTGTTCATATTTGTGCACTAAGTTTTAAATTGACAGACGGGAAGTCTCTTACAACGGACCTCCTCTTCAAAACCCCTCATTGCAGAAAACCGAACCCGTCGCACACCCTGTTTCATGGTACTCTATTCCACTACATGTTATAAAATGGGGTACAATTTTCTCAACTGAAACATGCTCAAGCTGCAACTCTGTTTAAAAGTTAACTTGATGCAACATGGGGAACTTGACTGGAAGTCGCAAATGAAGAAAATAGACAGCTCTAGCCTACACATCTATTGAGGCATTTCACTGTATTTGTCTGAAATTTGCTTGCTATCCCTAAACTGAACACGTGAACGCACATGTTACAAGAATCCATCAACTTGAACCATTAATTTTGATGTCCAATGTTATGTTGGCAGAAGTTCCTTCATACGTATTCAAGCATACCCTTACTTAGGAATCCATGCATGTTTGTAGGAGTCGAGCATGTCTGATCAAAGTGGTGATCGTACCCTACCAGTATCTCCTAGTTGGGATTGTTCCTTGCATCTTCCTATTTGGGTTCCTGATACCGAGAAAGCAGCTATAGAGGATCTCTTAGATGAATGGATCAAGCAGTTAGAAGCCAGTGGAGCTGATGTTGCCTCTCTTGCGTCGTCCTTGAGAAAACCTTTACGACCTCTATGGATTTCACAAAAAACAGTCATCTGGTTGAATGAGGTACCCGAAATCACTTCTTGGGATTTTACACCTATTATGCTTGTTTCTGCATCCTCCTCAAGTGGCATCGTGCAGCGAAAAACTACTTCAGAGTTTAGTTGGAATTATATATCAGGAGCAGGAGATGATGAGGAAAGCTGGGCAAGGGGTTTATCACCTAATGTCTTCTGGAATCATGTCAATGATCTTATAAACTCAGGACCTGATTTTTGTAATCAGAAGGTAGCCGATATTGTTGAAAAAGATAGAGTATACCGTGCACAAAGGGGGCAAAATGCTCCTCAGGTATCAGCCACAAGTTCGCGTTCGTCAAGGCATCATACTTCCTTTGAAGAAATGCCTCTACAAGTGGACTTAAAGAATCTTGGAAGTAGTGCGAAGGTGTTTGGTGATGATTGTGCCATATCTTGGTTGGGTTCAACTAATCTGGCGGTGGGTGCAAATACGCTTGGTATGTTATTCTTTCTTTTACTTTTTGGTTTTCTAAATGTACTTTATCTTTTATCCTAGGATGGCCTTGCCTATTGTTGTATAAATGCACTCCAAGTCTGGCTTCTGGCTCTCATTCTTTAACGCATTACTGGGCTGAAAGTATATACATAGTTCACTTACCATATCCTATCTATATCTGCTCAAATGCATAGTTTTTTAAGGGAAAAAAAGGTCAGTCCAACGCTGAGATATGTGCCACTTCAGGGACCACGGGCTAGATTTATGCAGCTTTATCCTTGCTTTCAATACAGACCTTGCATTGTTTTGAACCTCATGCAGTGGCCTGTCATTTCTTTTTCTTAGACAAATGAATATACATACACGAACAAGAAACCAACACACAGACACGTCAAGGACGCGACTAACCTGGAAGATGCGCACTTTGTAGTACACTCAATAAATTGTTACAGAACTAAGGCTTGGGTGGACGCCAAATAAGACCTATAGGTACTTACAGGTAAGATCTCCTCAATCAACACTGCAAATATATCCTACCCAGAATTACTCAACGACGAGGAGTACACATCATATTAACTATAACCATTCCTTTGCACAAGAAGACTCTTACTCTACACATTTTAGACCACCTTACACAAGCATGTTCCATGCAGATGAGATTGTACCCTAAGTTCTTGTTAGGTAGTGCAATAAGCTTTTGAATGGCAAAACCTCTTTAAAACACGGGTCAAAGTTGTAATACTGTTTTGCTGGTTCTATCCCTTCCCACCCATTAATATCTCCTTCTATAGCACTTCAGTCTTCATGTATGATAGTTAACTTTCGACGCTTCAGTCAAATGATATACATATATGCATGCTAGAAGAAAGTCATATATGAATGTCAACAGGTTGGTGGTCATGTCGTGGCCAGTGGCCAAAACTGTGGACCATGATTTCAGTGTTCGACAGAAGTATTTGTGCTTACTAGGTTCAAGCTATAGGTTGCAGAATGCTTTGTGGACAAAATAGTTGTTTTTGTTGAAATGAGGTCTGAATAATTAATCGGTAAATGACTCAAATACATGAATTGAACAAGTTACATGGCTGGCGTGCGTTAGTGCCTACTTGACATTGTATTCTGTAATTCAGATTTTTGTTAGCGTGTATAGGAATCACTGTTCTGTTAAAGGAATATTATCGGCTACTTGTTATATGATTTTATCTGTAGAATCTCTTATGATAATCCTGATTATAGGTCTGCCTGATTTACACCCACGGGGGGGGGGGTGTTTTGTTCTTGGATTAAGACACACGGAGAGAGCCAAAGATGGATCTTTGTATTGGTGATCAAAGTTCAGTTTGTCTTGGCTAAATGAATGCGTAAAAGGTGTTTTTTCACTTGCCTAGGGGATATAGAATTGGTATATGGTAGTTTTGTTGCTTTTGTAGCCTAATCTAGATTCCATGGATCTGACGGAGCTAGGGGCTGTGGATTGGTAATTGCGTTGATAAAGGACGCAGCATGGGGGAGAAATATTTAAAGTGTTATTTAGTGCTATATAAAGGGTGGAGGCCAGTAACAGTCTATGGTGATTATTTATTAGGTGGAGGTGTCGTTGACACGAGTCATGGTTTTTAAGAATGACAACTTTTTAATGTACTCTATGGATTGGTAGGTGAGGTGACAGCGTTTAACATGGCTACTAGTGATATAGTGGTTTAGAATGTGAGGAAGGGATTTTCAGAGACGTAAAATTTTTCCTTATATCACCACAATACTGTCCATTTCGTACCACAGACTTGCATGTTTTCTGCATGTATTATGTAGAAAATTGTGTCATAGCTCTGCCAGAGGGATTATTATCAGGGTGTTTATGCATTCGCATCTTAGTTGCTAATAGTTAATGGTGCCGAGCCTTTTTTTCTCTGATAGGTGAATCACAAATAGCAAGCTAGGGGATGCAAACCCAAAGCCCCACTAGACAAACAGTGTACAGAGGCCCAAAACAAAAGTACAAACAGATCCGCACCTTAACCAGGGAAAAAAAATACTAACAGAAAGAACAATTGATTGAGAAATTACTGGTGGGGCTATATATCTTTTTTCTTTTTTTGTTCTTTAACTTCCAGTTATAGCTACATTTTAGGTAGCGTTTGAAATCACTTCCAGTTTTGGTTTTCTGTTTCCAAAAAACAAAACCAGTTTAGTTTTTTTCTTTTTTTACAAAAACAAATGGGTGTTTGATTACCTAGTTTTTATTTTGAGTTTTTTCTTTGGTGGTGGTTTGCTGTGGAGGTGGTGGTTTGCTGTCGATGGCTGCCGACCGCCGGCAGTGGCGGTGGGCGGTGGCTGCCGATGGTGGGAGGGTGCTCTCAAAATAAAAACCAAAACTGAAAACCGAAAACTCCTTTTTGGAGTTTTAAAAAACAGCCCTGTTTTAAAATTTAGTTTTCAAAACTGAAGAAAAAAAAAACGAAAATTGTGTGTCAAATGCGTTTATTTTCTCCAGTTTACAAAATTGGAGAAAAAACTAAAAAAATAAACGTTACCAAACAGAGCCTTAGTTTTTACTGTGCTTCTGTTTGTCTCGCTTGACTATTAGTTTATATAAATATATTGTATTCAAGCCCAATTCACTACTGAGCTCACTTGAGTGCTACTCCTTTGTGCAGCTGCCAATGTGTCTAATATTGATAGCATGTTGAACTGTGGTCAAGGAACCGTCTCTGCGTGTACTGAGGATGCTGAAGCTTATGTGCACCTACCAATTGTGGTTTGTATTAGAGAACTTTTTGAGACTTTAGCTAACTAATTATCTCTTTGTTGTTTATTCTTTTGTTGGTTTTATTTGACAAGTCGAACACATCTTATGGCCTCTTTCTTGGCAGGACTCAAAATTTGACCGGTTTTCTTTGCTGAGAAATCTTCCTTCTGCTCTGAATTTTGCCAAGTTAAACCTAAAGAAAGGGAAGAGACTTCTAGTGTGCTGCAATAATGGTAAGCCTAGTGTTCGGTATCTTAATGATTCATGAAGTCATTCCACTATACAAGTTCTTTGGCTTACCCATGTTATGTGAAGAGCTTCTTCCGATGGCATATTTTGATAGTTGACCGAGTTAAACCGACTTCTAATATGTGTCTATTTTGCCTTACTTTGGGGTGTGCTCTAGCTTTTTGTTGTGTTTCCTGATATATTTATTGGATCTTTGCTTTGCTCTTTCTCAGGGGAGGATATAGGCGTGTGCGTTTGTTTGGCGATCTTGACTTCTTTATTCAACGATGCAGGTATTTACCTGTATCTTATGTCAATTTGAAATCATTTTATATCATGGGGCGATGATTGATCCCGCCTCTCTGTGTCTCTGACAAAGAACAAACACACATTCACACACACTTACACACACACACTGTCGAAAGTTGTAACCAATATATCACACCATGCAACAAAATCCTCTTAATAATCTGATATCTTCAGGAGGAAGCACCTTCTTTTTCAAATCATTTCACTGGTCGCCGACTATGATTTGTAATGATAAGATGGGTTGATATATCTGTTCAGTCCGCTGTTTAGAAAGTTGGTGCCAAGTGGGAAGGTTGGCCGCTGTTCAATCTGCCGTATTCATCTAATTGTTTTTCTTTCTATATCTATTTAACAGGATTGTTTGATAATGGGAAATCCTTTTGTGAGACTCGTATAACTAAGTTGGAGATGCGACAAAGACTGGTGTTTATCTGTAAGTATGCAGTAAATGCGCGGCCATCAAGAGGAAATCTGAAGCAAGTCTATAATTTTCTTAATGGTGGAAGTCTTGGCTGAAATCATATACGTATTTTGTCGCTATGCAAAATTTTACCCAGACGATAGCAACGGGGCTGAAGAAAAGTAAATACACATCAGGGGTTGTTGCTTCTGGGATTCTCAAGACAAAAGCCGAGTAAACTACATTTCTATCTCAGCTCTATATGACTGGTTCGTAGTCTGGAGAGAAGAAATGAGAAAGGTAAACTCTTCAATGTCCTCTGGCAGAATTGTTATCATATTCTTGGGACAAAAATTTCTTCTGTGCTATTATGTACAATATTTTTGTTCTCTTGTGCTATATTGCGTACAATAACATTGGCAATATTTTATCAGATTGCTTTAAAGTGAAACATCATAGTTCATCCATTCTGTTTTTCTATGCATTTTCCTGCTTTTTCCCTTTGATGATGTGTTAGTCTTCTTTGACTGACTGGATTGTTGGTAATCATCTAGTTTAATTGGCAAATATTGTCATGGTCTGAGATTTGTGAAACAGTTCACTAGCGTTTCACCCTAGTGAGTAGTGACCCACCCGAAAAATTAAGGCTTCTATTACGACGCAGAAATTGTAACGCTCTTTCGAGTCTCTTTACGATGCTTAAAACCTTTGGAGACATGAAAAGAGACGTGATCGCACACCATTATATTTTTGCATTGTCATAATCATGTAACAATGTGTTGGCACCAACATTTTCACAAATAGTGTGTAGACACGTGGCATGATGATAACCACAAAGGAGTGCATTAATGAAGAGAGTGGAGAAGGCACGACAGTTATGGTTACCATCGGTTACCGAGTTGTGAGGAGGAGTTGAAAAGAAACGCGGGAAACAAAATATTTGATTGATCCAAACAAGAAGGAGGAAACCGCCAAAAAGCGACATGATCGATGGCGTTCAAACAAATGTGGAGATAAGATAAACGTATAAAAAACGGTTTGTGAGAAGTTTCTGAAGCAGGCCACAATTAGCCTGATTCAGAAGATTTCGAAGGGAGCGATCGATCGTGGGGTACGAGAAGATATTCCAAACAAAGATAAGGAATGACAGTTACCAGAAGAAGACGGTTACAAGTGATTCAATTATAAAAGCAGATGTAAGGCAACAGAAAAAAGGGTCGCCAATCTCTCAACAAAACTAGACTAGGAAGATAAGATGTTTAAATTTCTTTAAGTAGCCAGCTAGATGATCTATATAGTGTCGATAGAGAACTAAGTACATTGTAGAAACTGTGTTCGTTGTATTGTAAGAATTGTCTTTGTAATTCCAGTGGGCGCATCGTCTGCAATCAATTCAGCATATTAGCCTTAGTTAGTTTTCATTTTTAGTGAAGTTCTCAGGCCCGAGAGGGAAAAAAGATCCCGCACTGTTTATCGGTTGTGCCGCAAGCGCACAATCGATAGTGAGTTTGCCAGCAGTGCAAACACAATGTGGAATGCGAGAACACAAACTTCTGCTATACCACTGTAGTGCAACAACGAAGCTCAACAAAGAGTTTATCACTGGTCTCGGTGCTTGCGGATTTCGCTTTGCGACATGGTCAAGGTTACCAGCAGTCTTGGTTTGACATTGCACAGGCTGATATTTCCTTCTCCAGTATTGCTATTGCGAGTTTGAGCTCTTCCTCCTGATTTTTTTGGATCTACTTTAACCTATTTTGACATAGCTTTGGGGCTCTATGGCATGGGGCTTCCGCTGTCATGTTTTTTTTTTTTGTAGAATAAGATAATTGCATTGATAATAAAAGTTTTACAGATGATCTATTGTAGAGCTTACAAAGATTATAGATCACGACATTCCCGTGACTCAATATAAATGACCACAAATGTCGAAAAGTAACGATAAACCTAATAAGCTCATGCGCGTTCCAATTGAATTAGAATAGAGTATATCCTAACTCTAACTCAACTTAAAGAAACTTACAAAGTCATGCTTTTAAGTTTGTTGTTTTGTAATCACCGGTTGTAATGCTATTTTCCTCCCTTAATGGTATACATTTCTCAATTTTCAAAAAAAAAAAAAAGAAGTGTAACAATGAAACGAAAAATGATAAATCATCAAAGCGAGCAAAGTGCAGGAGGCAATTAGATAGCATGTACCTAGAAGATGGTTTTTTTTTCCCCAGCCAAAAACCTGCAGAAGGCGATGAGTATGTGTGATATTATCATAATTTTGTGTTAATATAAAAGTTTTTTTGACAAATATATGTTAAATTACATGCACAACTAAATTAATAGCCTAAATGTACTACTAAGATGAATAAGGTAAGGTCATGCTAGGTAAAATTTAAAGATAGCTTTAGAGTACATGATTAAGAGAAGCTTAGAGTACACTATAGATTTATCGACTGGAAAGTAAAAAAATAAAGGAAGCACTAAGATTAAAGTATAGTTTTAGACAAATTGTACTTGAAATTGGAACTTTAGCTAAGAAAAATTGAAAAAAGACTTGCTCCACATGAAAATGATATTGTAATAGACTAGAGTATTACCATCAAAAAAAAAATTGCAGGGCTATTTTGACCCCAACGGTCATCCATCGTTACAAGAAATGACATTGTACAAAAATAACAAAATTAATAATGAATGATATTAGAAATCTTAAGTGACGAAATTTTGAACTTTAGTGGTTATGCTCGCAAAAAAAGGGCTAAAACTTAGTAGAAAACTTTAAAAAGATCCTTAAAATTTAATATATACTAGGTTTGTTGCCTAAGCAATTGAGTTTTTTATGTACCCTTCTAGACCTCTTGAGTTCATTTGACTCTTGGTTTTAAAGATGCATCGTTCTACAAACTTGTTATATATGATTAAATATAACTCATTTCCATTAGGCACTTTACTTTCGGCAATCCTTTTTTAGTTAATTTTTGAACTTTTGTTAATGTCACTTAATTATATTCAAACTTCTTATCAGCTTCACTTCCTAGACTTATATTACATGCCATAGAAATATATTACAAGAAACTAGACAACTCCAACCTACATTAATTCTGTCTAAAATACTTTCTTCAGTTTTATTACTACAATATCAAAGTTGTAGTATTTCGTGAGAATTAGATAATTGTGGAAGATGTTTAAAACTGATTACAATGTAAATGTACCTTAAATAAGAAGATATAATATAAACAGTCAGGATTTTCTTTAGCGACAACTTGATATAACAAAAGAAATAATTATGATAAATAGTGACATACATCGGTGATAAATGACATAAGCAATTCCAGTTCGAAAGTAAGACCGTGTTTTAATGGACTTTTCATACTTTGAGCCTTTGATTATCGGTTAACAACTGATTTGCTTGTAATAGTTTAATAATAATAGTCGCATTAACTAATTTTAATTGTGTTTTTAATCAAGATTTATAATATCTTTATATCGAGTCATTGTATAACGTGTAAAGCACATAATCCTTACTAGTACGTATATACAAAGGAATACAAAAAACCAGTTAGTAGAATTTTGGATGATAACCGGGCATTCTATGTCCGGAACTTGTTGGCCACTTCCATATTCTTGGGTACTGCTCCTCCTGTGGCAATGAATATATTAGTGATTTGCCTAGCATCTCGTGCACGTTTCCATACGAATTCAACCTTGTTCCGAGGCATATGTACTCTAGTCCGTAGGTCTGTTAGATTAATCATGATTATAGCACACATGTTGCATATGATTTCCGGACCAATATTAAATCAGTAGGCCTTGCTCGAGAGCCATCAGCAGCGCTGCTTTTCCTGCGTTGTTTGCTTCGTACGAAGTTGTGTTTTTCTTTTCGTTTCACCAAGTGCCTGTTTTCGCGATGAAGACAGACGATACAGTTAGTTTTCTGATGCTTGAACCCTGCTCTTCTCTCAGACAGTTTCACAATCGACTGTGTAAATCACCCAAAGAAACTTTGCATGAAGCTTCGCTATTTCTCGTTATAGCTTGTCTATGTGTAGTGGGATCAACAACAGCAACATGCGTTTCGATCCAAAGATTTGACACCACCAGGGAAAAGGAAGAAAGGGAGAATGAAAAATGGGTACCCACTCCAAAAATGAACAAGACAGGAAACTTATCCTGCAACACAAGCTCATAAAGCTTGACATGACAGTGGTGTCTAAACGATTTGAGATATGGTGGGATCGACCACAATTTTGGGTCTAAAGTTCCAAGCTTTGCATGTTCTTAAAGCACGGGACACATGCAACTCATACTGTGAAAACAGAAACTAAAAGGACTTGAAAAGTTTCCACTATCTCTCCTCACCCAAATGAATAGCCTTGGTACCACCTGAATTTTTTTTTTGGCTGCGATCAGGGTTGTAAGCTAACTCTTTATGTAGCAATAAATGATGGTTTTCAATATGCTTAGTGACTTTCAATTACTTACGCTGATAAAGTGTTGCTACTAATTGACGTCACTAAAGATCAGCAGAATATGTACAAAAGAAAATAAGAGTAGTTGTCCCCATAAAAAAGGTCTTAGTCATTAATGTAACGATGGGCAAATATAGTGGATAATTTAGTTTTTACGCTTGTATGTACACTATGATTGACTCTTTTAAAGGAGCAAAAAGATCACTTAAAGAAAAGAAATCGACATGCAAAGCAAAGAACAAAGCGAGCGACAACGTCTTATAGAGATCGAATTAAACTCGCCTTTTAACTTATCGATAAATTACACATTGGATACTGGGCTTGATGGAAAAAGGAACTAATTAACGTTATAAAAAACCTACCACAATGTTTCCAAAGGTTCTTTCTTACTGACATATTGTGGTAGCAACATCTCAAGCAGCAATAGGCGGAGGCATGCCTATACTTAGAAAAAAAAAGGCAAGCACATTTCTTATGGGGTTTTGGAGCAGATAATGCTGGTGAACCCACTTCACTAAACAACCAGCCACAAGAATCAAAATCTTATTCTTTCGTGGCTGCTTCAGAAAAATCACGTGTTCTTGAACACGTAAAACCTTTTCATTAAGCTTGCTTTCTCGCATGCTTTAATTTGACTAATCAACTAAGGATCAACATGGAAGTGTTAAGACCAGTACACATGTCTATCTTCATTAAGGTGATACAACACTTCAACCATCCTTCCATAATGACACTCTTTGTGGGTGTCAGCTGGTGTCTATTAGCGTCGTACTTAGATGTTATGTGCTCGATCCTTAGTTACGCAAAAAAATTGGGCAGTTAATAGAGGAGGACTACCCCGACTGACCAAAAGCGAGACGTTGCACCTTTTGAGGCTGTTCGCTACCTCAAAAAAAAGAAAAAACTTCGTTGCCAAAAAATTTCAAAAAAATTGAAGATTTTTGAGAAAATATAACTTTTGTGCATGGAGACATACTTCTTAGATGCAAAATATATGGATATTCATCTTCTTAGAAAGTTAAAGGCAAACAAATGAATAATCATGTGGTGTGTGTAGCACATGTTGTAGACACTATTTTATCACTTGCTTTAAACAACCAAAAAGCAAAAGAATGTTTGGACGTCTTCGAGGGTCAATCTTTTTTGACTCCAAAAGAGAGAAATAGCTTTATGATAGATGAAAATCATTCTCGTGATCATGAAGTACGCAGATATAATTAGATAATGTAATTAGTGGACTTGGTCTTCCACATTGTCTCCTAAACAACACTAATCTATTAACTCCCACTAATGAAGATTATATCACCATTGCCCTAACCTAGCCTACGAAAAGGACTCTCAAGCATGCCACTAAAAGCACAAGGTACAAATTTGTTGCAGCTTTATTAACATCACATGTGATAATCACTCTGTTTAATTAACTAAGACAGTGTTTTGAGAAGTTCATTATTACCACATTCTTCTTAGTACATAACAATGTAGCTTAAACATGGTATTTTTTTATATCAAACTGCTAAATTAATCGTACTTTGACGACTACATTAATGACTCTTTTTTTTCCCGCAATTTTGGTGTGAACATGGAAGCAAATTGGTGTACAACTTTCACGATGAAAATTGTGCGGTGTCATGTTCTGTCGACTTCCAAACAACTTCACCGGCAAATACGAACATTGTTAAGAGGGTGTGTCAACTAGTTTAATTTAGTAAAGTTTCTTGTAGTCATAGGATTGACCAGAGACGAGGAAAAGGGCGGAACCAAGGCTCAAGTTGCCTTAAATGAGCCAAAAGAATACTTAATAACTTGTGGGCCTCTCCTCTCATGGTCAATCAGTTTTGAGTTGGATCCTTTCGCATGATATCGAAGCAGGTAGATCTAGTATAAGCCGTGCATGCCTCTCCTCATAGCCAGCACTTAGTTTAGTTTTGAGTTGGATTTTTTCACATGATATCAGAACATGTCGATCCAATATAAGTCTTGCAAGCCTCTTACCTCATAGCCACCGCTTAGTTTTGAGTTGAATGTTTTAACATAACATTTGCCTTTTTCTTGTGAATTTCGCAATGTAAAAAGAAACTGCATAAGAAATAGCGTTTTGCATAAAGCTGATGGTCAATGTTAGTGTGCATCAATCTGCGACTGTAGCCGTCTTAGCTTTTTCATTACTTTTGGTTTTAGATATGTCACGGGCACTTTTTACTAGTAATGGTACGTGTTGTTCGATGGACTTGCTTGACCATCCTCGCATATAAAGCTAGTACTAATTAGAAGAGATGTTTGAATGGTAATGATATCCATATAGATCAGGCCATTATAGATTTCTCACTGTCACAACAAAGGATTTGTCTCTGCGGGTACTTATCAGTTATATGAGGTACTTGATTGGACTTCAAGATTTATTGTTCTTTGGCTCGTCCTCTATTTGTTTTTGATAATACTAATTGCATTTCTGGACAATTTCTGGACAGAAATTTCTTGATGAAATAGGGTTCTGCCCAAAAGGATCGGATCAAGCTGGTGTTGCTTTGAATAGTAGTAAGTTTTACTCGCCTTACTGATTTTTATTTTTTTTTCGTTTTAAGAATTTGCTTTAGGAGCTTGTATATTGTGACGCTTGCTCATCATGTATCTTTCCTCTTAATTGTGCGTGCGCATGTGCTTAGAGAGCCGATTGACAGCTCGTTGCTAACGCATCTCTAGCCATTCATGTTAGAGACTCTTCACGTGTTTGTAAACTCTGCTGTCTCCCGGGCGAATAAGTTTGAATGACTTGTTTATCGCTTTGATAAAATTCAACTCTGACAAAGCTTGTACAGAAACGACAATTTGCTCACTTGTAGGGGTCCATTCTAACTAGGGGAGGATCATAAAAGAAACGCGCACACACACGCACGCGCGCGAAGCTAGTGTTATATTTGTCTCGTTGTTAATTTTCCATGATAATGAAGCCTTGCTTTGGCATAAATAAAAGACGTCGACCATGGACTTTGGGGTTGAGGGGGTGTCATATAATAACCAGACAAGCATAAACAAACAAGCTTGCTTCCAAAAGGGTCTCAAATTATGACCAAACCATTTGTCTGAGTATGCTAAACTATGTTGTTGGGTTTATTGCGACATAATACTAAAAAATCAGGAATCAAGTTGCTCCTGATTGCAGTACTGGTTCTTCCTCAAAACATGAAACGTGTTTATGCCCTGATGAACATGGAGGTGATGCATCCTTTCAACCTTTCACACTTGCACTTCCTTGGCAAAAATGGAAGCGAGCTATCAACTTCGACAAAATTGCCACTCAAAGTTGAGGGTGTAACTGTATTTTCTTTTATAGCGGACCGGACGTGACAAAATGTAGCGTGCAGATGTTAGCGTCTAGTAAAATGCATTTCAAGAAACGATCTAGAAATTGCATGATGCTCGAATATTTCGGTCGGTTATTATATAGTACTCCGTATCTAGTAATTCATCAATCGTTCTTTTTGGTATATTTCGATAGGTTATTATATGCTCCGTATCTAATAATTCATCAAATAGTTATTTTTGGTTTTTGTTTTAGTATAGTTCTTCAACACGGACATGTTTGACATTCAAGGCGCAATTATGTCTGGTGATACAGCGTGACCACCACATGCGAATCGCGTGAACGACTATCGAGGGGTCAGCGGTTGGTGGCATTAATTAAGCTAACCCGTTGGTTTAATTCATCAAAAATATAGAATAAAAACAAACCAAAATTAGGGCACAGCTGTGCTTCCTTGTATTGCTCGAAGCTGCACCCTAACTACCTATAACATTCAAAATATATCTTTGGGTTAATTGACCAATTTGGTACTTTCCCTTGTAACAAATATCATAGCATATTTTTGAGATTGTCTTCCTGCCTGTCCAAAAACAACAATTATTTTCAAAAAAATAAAAATAAAAAAGGTACTCAGTTACTACCCACACCGCTCAGACGGCCTAGCAGAGTTCCTCTAAGTTCCCAGCCCCTTTAAATGATAAAATATCATCGCTAAAGCTTAATTGTCGTTACTGCAGCAATTTTAGCAAAAACAATGATCAATGTAATTGTTGCTAAAGTGTTATATAAAATGCCACTACAATTTTAACTCCGTAGAGTGGAATATTGGATCCAAAAATCCCTTTATAAAATTTGTCTACACAAACACCAAACATAAAATTTTGTCATATATATGGAAACACCCACCTGGCCCGTTGCTTTTTGTCCAAACACTGTTAGAAATGTCCATTATCTTGTCTAAAATAACCTTAATCCCATTAAGCTAGCCTTCTCTAGAAAATAATTTAGTCTCCAACCCCATTTAGGGGGAAAAAAAAAAAAAAGACTAAGAAGAAGAAGGAATAAGAATCGTAGCTTCAAAGATGATTTTTTGTTATTAAAAGTATTTTGTTGCTAAATAAACTTAAAGGTGCTTCCTAGCTATGGCATCGTCCTTTGATAGATCAGTTCATCAACCACATCAAGATTGGCCACTTGGAAAAAGGACGAAGAGGGGCTCAAAGCTGCATTCTATGGGTGGATGAAGCAATCGAAGGGGCAGCCTACAAGGGGAAGAAAAAAAAGGTTTAACGTTATTTTAGTCCCTTTTTAACGGTGTTTGTATAAAATACCTGGTCAAAAGTAATATGTGAGTTCCATTTTTAGTATTTGAGCTCCACGAGTTTTACTAAAACTCTCGTATAGTGACACCTGATAGAGTTTTAGCGATGAAAGTAGAGTTCAAAATATTAAAAGTAGAGCTCAAAGATCAATTCCCTAGTCCCTAGCTACACAATTGGGGTTTCTATGGTGCGGTATATAACTATTAGCCTTTTTAGACGAACAAACATTTAGAGGGATTTTCGATTGAAGATTTTTCCATAAGGAGTTTTCAGTATTTCCCCTAAATTGTAAGTTAGCACTTAATTAGGATGTTTGGTTACTCTTTTCGATTTGTGTTTTTAAAAAAAATCAAATACGAGTACTACTCACGAGGTTCTTAGCAATTACAGTATATTACCGGATCTTGGGTATTAAAATTTGTTAAGCAAATAACATAGGGTTGTCTTCATATTTTTATAATGATATTAATTTACTAAATTATTGTCATTTTCGTAATTTTCAAATGGGGTCCAGATTCTAAAACAGAAAAATTAAAAGGAAGCAAAAAACAAATAGTAAAATGGAGCATTAAGATCTGATATAGATCTACCAGGTGGTAGCTTTTACCAAAAGGTACCTAATATTATAATGAACAAAATAGAAAGCTCACCATATGCTTGCTTTAAATTTCTTTTTCTTTTTGCTTTCTCTACGTGCATAATCACGGGGTGGTAGCATTTAAGCTAATAATCCTACCAGGAGAGATCTCATATCTGCTGTTCTTCCTTAATTTCAAGAATACTCGCAATGATCCAGTGAGCCAAACGTAGCTTAACATCTGCTATATATATATATGAAAGATTCTCATGTGCTCCTAAGAAGAACAAATGATTAGACAAACAGTCATGGATGTGATGCTGTTCATATTTTTTATTTTTCATCAATCATGCATTAGAGAGAAAATGGTAAAGCACACAGCAGAAGACCTAGCTGGGACAGCTCCTGAGAGAGAGAGAGAGAGAGAGAGACCCAACAAAGTTATATCTATACAACTCAGAGTGCATTGGGATGACAAGAGGACCTTAGCTGATTTAATAAAGAAGAATAAGCTTCTTGAGCATCTAGGGTTTGCATAATTAATATTGTCTTTGCTTGTGGGTAACTTTGTTCTGTTGTTTAATTAACCTTGTCCTAATCACGTTTTTACCACACACAGCTGGTTTTTAGCGGTACGTAGTAGTGTCCCAGTCCAATCTAGTTAGCACGACTAATTTTTCCAAAAAATGTTTAGTTAGCTGTGCATTGTTTTGATAAAAACTAGAGTAAATTACACTAAACACCCCTGAGGTTTTACGTAATTACACTCTACTACCGCTATCTTTAAAAATTACACTCAGCTCAAAAAGTAACTTTTTCTCTTACGGTGTTAATGGTGCAATGCGAAAAGACATGAATGCCCCCCAGACTGTTTTCTTGGAATTTTGGAGGGAAAACTTTACTCTCTCTCTCTCTCTCTCTCTCTTCCCCCACCCTGCCACCGCCAGCCTGACCACCACCCCGCCGATCGCCTCTGCCACATGAACCCGAAAAAGAAGGTCACCGATCCGCACAGCATCAGCGCCAGTGAAATCCCCAGCAACAGCGACACGAATCCCGCCAGCGTCGTCAACTACAGCATCGGCGCCACCGCTGCCTGCCTCGACGGAGACAGAATGGAGAAATCGATTCGCCCGGCCGGTGGCGCCCGCATTTTTACAGATCTGAAATCTCGCCGCCTCCTTCCTCGCCCCACATCGCCGTCCATCTTTCACTCCCTCACACACTGCCGATTGTCTTTTTCTATGAACCTGACCAACCTGTTGCACCCAAGACCGCTTGTCTGCAACTCTCTTCAGAGAATATTGCCTGGGTAAGTCTTGTGAGGAATTTTGAGCCTGTAGAAGAGGCTCTCGGCGAGTTTCCTTCTTTTTCGGCGGACGTTTGGCTTGACTTCTCGCCGCAACTCGCTTTGCCCTCGGTGTGGCCGAATGAGGACCCACCAGGTTTTTTTCTTGCTCCGGTCAGGGAATGGGTACACCGAAGGTTGATGGCATTTCTTTGGCGGAAAAATTGGGAGCTGGGGTTCTGGAAAAGGGATTGAAAGGTGGAGAAAGAAGGTCAAAACCCTAATTTTTAAATTAGGGGTTTTCAAAACAAATTTAGGGTTTGAAATCTTCATTTAAAAATATACAGTATAAGAGTAGTATTGTCATTTTAGAAATACGTAATGACGACATCAAATAAAACATACACTTTTTGGACGGAACCCTAACGAATGGACACGAGTGTTACATTTTGAAACTTATTGTCCTTGACTGTAATTTCACCCTAACCTCAAGGACACTAAATTAAACTAATTGAACCCTAAATTGAATGTCCTAATCTAATCGAACCCTAAATTGAACTAATTGAACCTTGAAATGAGCTAATTGAACCCTAAATTGGCTAAATTAAACCCCCTAATTCACTTAGAGTTTGTGGAGTTAACTGAAATTTTGGAAAACCACAAAAGTGAGTAAAGGACAAAGGGGGGTATTTTGGGTATGAAAATTGCATAAAGTAATGTGTCAGGGAATCTTTTCGCAGAGTCGGGCCTGCCGTTAAATGTGTGTAGTTGTGTGTAATGCGGGTACAAACCTCGGAGGGTTGGAGTGTAATTTTTAAAGATAGCGGTAGTGGAGTGTAATTACGTAAAACCTCAGGGGTGTTTAGTGTAATTTACCCTAAAAACTACAATGTCTATGTAAACAGAGATATGGATTTTGATTGCATGCAGTCGAAGCAACTCTTTTAGCAATCTTGCATCCTCGATCAATTCAACTAAGCTAAGCGTGAGAAGAAATTGGTGAGTTGTTATTTGAAATTTTTTTTTGCTGCAACATCAAGTAGTATGAATAGCCTACAACACTTCATTATTTTGTACGGACAATTTTTGGCAACAATTTTTTAGTTTCAAGTTACAAGCCAACAAGTATATTTAGCGGCCGTCACTTCTCGATTAAAGGGGAGTTGTTAGCTTTTTTAATGACATGATAAGTCGCAACAAATTTTTTTTCATAAGATGCTAAGGGCCGCACAAATGTACAAAGTTGCATGAGATACAATCATGCAAAAGCCCCGTCATTTATAGGAGATATGGCTACTTTCGAGACCTTGGGTCCACTGATATGTGTATTGGAAAGTTTTTCGAGTGCTTGGCTACGAAGAAACTTGGAAAACCCCATGACGCTATAACATATCAATAATTGAACTTCAAACAGACTACGAAGGACATGATGAAAGCTCATCATATTTATCTATAACTAGGCCAAGCAAAGCTCAAAGAATATAAAGAGACACAACAGCATAAGGGGGTCAATAAAACAGCAGTCATAGTCATCTTTGTTGTACACTCTACAAAAAAGAGCTTGTGATGGTTTGGTGGAATTGAAAGTTACAATCACAAAGCACAAAAGAGTATATGCAACAACCCCACATAAAGCTTATGACATATCATGGAAACTCCCTCTTCACTTTATACATGCATATATAAATTCATCAGCTAGGTCACTACTTAAAGAGCATATCAAGGTCTTT
The DNA here is from genome assembly GCA_033065855.1 of Escallonia rubra. NCBI lineage: Eukaryota > Viridiplantae > Streptophyta > Magnoliopsida > Escalloniales > Escalloniaceae > Escallonia > Escallonia rubra. The sequence continues at coordinate 437,154 of JAVXUO010000723.1, forward strand.
CATTTACAACCAAAGTTTCCATCCATTTTCCTCTTGTTTGCAGAGAGACCACAGCAGCAAACTAGTCAAAGACGCTGGCAGAATGAATTCTTCAGAGTTGAGGAAAGGGGAGATGGAAGGGAAAGAGAAGAAGTCATCTGTAGCTGTAATTTTCAGATATGCTGATTGGGTTGACAACTTGCTTATGTTTTTTGGTACCATTGGGGCTATTGGAGATGGCATGTCAACCAACTGTTTGTTGGTATATGTTAGCCATCTTTTTAATAGCCTGGGTTATGGCAAAACTCAGAGGTATCAAGGGAATTTCATGGACGAGGTCGAAAAGGTTAGCATTTTCCCCACATTCTTATTTTTTTTCTTACTCATTCTTCTCTCTCTGACATTGATTTCCTGAACTTTTTGTTAACAGTGCAGCTTATACTTTGTATACTTGGGATTAGTAGTCATGGTGGCTGGTTTTATGGGTAATCTCTTGCAACCTTTTTACTTCAGTTGCTTAGCCATTTTTGGACAAGGTAGTGTTTGGATTTTGCTGAGTTAACTTGTCAATCTACCCTCTCTTTCACATTCCATCCACACCCTAAGTCCAGTAGTGTATTAAGGAGACATTAGCACAATAATCAAGATGAAATTGTTAATTAATCTTCATGAAACCCTAACATTCTCTATCGTGGGAAAGTGCCACCTTATAAACCCTAACGATACCCTACAGCTCAACATAGAGTCAACCAGTAAATCATTTAGGAGACATATGGACCCATTGACTTTCATGGAAATCCCACACCTCAGATAGATGAACATAATTAAAATACAATTGCGAAACAGATTTTACTTATTGGATTAATATTCGATTTGTGCAGAAGGTTATTGCTGGAGTAAAACGAGTGAGAGGCAGGTGTTAAAGATCCGTTACAAGTATTTGGAAGCTATTCTTAGGCAAGAAGTTGGTTTTTTTGATTCACAAGAAGCAACTACTTCAGAAGTTATCAACAGCATTTCAAAAGATACTTCTCTCATACAAGAACTTCTTAGTGAAAAGGTACATATGATTGATTTTCTACTTGCAGCATTGGTCATAACCATGCTAATCCTGCAATTAATTTTTGAACTTCCTTTTTACACCAAAAGCCTAAATCTTCAAACCAATTGAAACTTGAAGAATATATATGCTATGTTACATGGACTCGGTACGAGTGTCCGAGTCGGATACGTATCCAAGTGTCGGATTCATCTATTTTTCAAAATCCAAGACAAGGGGACACGGCAAAATATTTCCACATATTCTTGTTTCTTAGTTATTCCTTAGTTAACATATTGTTTAATGATATGCATATCGTTTTAGTTTAGAACTGAGATCATCTCAAAGCAATTACGAACTAAAAGAAACACTATAACATAGTGTTCCTATTGGCATATCTTATGGGATGTGTCGGACACATATCTCATACCCATGTTCAAGTGTCGAGTGTCCGACACGGGTATTTCGCGCAATTTGAAAAGTCCATGTAACGCAGTATATATGGATGTTCTTTTCATGCATAGTTGATAGTCTTCAATTCTGTTCTTCAATTTACAAGTAAATTCTTCTCATAATATTCTTAAAAATTGTTTCATTCATACTTACTTGCAGGTACCAATATTTTTGATGCACACATCAGTGTTCATTTCAGGCCTTGCATTTTCGACCTACTTCTCATGGAGGTTAGCTTTGGTGGCCTTCCCAACACTACTTCTCCTAATCATACCTGGACTTATTTATGGGAAGTACCTGCTGTACTTGTCCAAGAAATCGTTTAGTGAATATAGCAAAGCCAACGCAGTAATAGAGCAAGCTCTTGCATCCATAAAAACTGTGTATGCATTCACAGCAGAAAGCAATATTGTCGAGAAATATTCAGCAATACTCGATAGGACAACAGATTTGGGAATTAAGCAAGGGATCGCGAAAGGGCTTGCTGTTGGTAGTACAGGACTTGCTTTCGCCATATGGGCGTTACTTGCTTGGTATGGAAGTCGTTTGGTTATGTACAAAGGAGAAAGCGGAGGAAGAATTTACGCAGCTGGAATTTCCTTCGTCATGAGTGGATTGTAGGTGTCTTCCTTTCATTGCATTTGCATTTCGTTGTTTCCTTTAATTCACCACACCATTTGGAAATTAGTCTCGAGACTCTTAGCTAAGTCATATTTCACTATACTATATGTATAGCATTACACTTTCATAGACTCCCTCCCTTCCAGAATTGAGTCCCTTTGATATAGCTAATTTGAATACATAGACAATTGATTAGGCTCAGCTGTGATTAAATATCAATGAAGTGCATTTGAAGAGTCAAAAGGGTAAAAAAAAAAAAAATTTACTGAGGTCGGTAGTTGTGGAGTTTAAATCCTTTAATAGGAATTTGCTAAAACATAGATGGACTCAAATTTTGGAATGGAGGTAGTAGAAGTTATTTCTTTATCACTTCAAAGAGTATTAATCATGCAAAGATAAGCATCATAAACTCCCTCACCTTTTCAGATAGATAAAAATTGTTTTAATGCAGATCGCTTGGGATGGCGCTACCTGAAGTAAAGCACTTTACAGAAGCATCAATTGCAGCCTCGCGAATCTTTAGTAGGATAGACCGTATTCCAGAAATAGATAGCGAAGAGACTGAAGGGCTAGTATTGGACAAGATACTAGGAGAACTAGAATTTGAGCATGTTGAATTCACTTACCCTTCTCGCCCTGATAGCGTTGTTCTCAAGGATTTTGATCTGAAGATTGAAGCAGGAAAGACGGTTGCTCTTGTTGGCGCGAGTGGAAGTGGAAAATCCACAGCGATTGCATTGGTGCAAAGATTTTACGATGCTGATAGTGGAATTGTGCGAGTTGATGGTGTAGATATAAAGAAACTGCAGCTGAAATGGTTAAGGATGCAAATGGGGCTTGTCAGTCAAGAACACGCTCTATTTGGCACGTCTGTGAAAGAGAATATCTTGTTTGGGAAACTTGATGCTACCATGGATGAAGTAACAGCTGCAGCAATGGCTGCAAATGCTCACAACTTCATAAGGCAGCTTCCAGAAGGGTATGACACAAAGGTGGGATTAGGTTTGGGTACTTCACCATTTTATGCAAAAATATTTCATGTAAATCTTGATCTGACTTACATTGAAAGTAATAGGTTGGAGAAAGAGGGGCACTACTATCTGGTGGACAAAAGCAGCGAATCGCCATTGCCAGAGCCATTGTCAAAAACCCTGTAATCCTTCTACTTGATGAAGCAACAAGTGCACTTGACTCCGAATCAGAAAAACTTGTGCAAAATGCCCTTGACCAGGCTTCCATGGGAAGAACAACACTGGTATTATTTTCCTTCTATATAAACAGTATATCTAGATTATAATTTGAATCGAAATCCATTTACTCCTACCATCCAATACTACATTTCTTGGAGCTAAATCTTATTTTCACGCGTTTAGGAGCAACCGTTGCAAATATATATATACAGTCTATCGGTTCTTGTATTGTGTTCGAGTTCTCTCACAAATTTGACTTGTTAATCAGATAGTAGCCCACAAGCTCTCAACCATACGAAATGCAGATCTTATAGCGGTCGTGAGCGAAGGCAGCATCATTGAACTAGGTCCACACAGTGAACTTATCAACAGAAAGAATGGTCACTACGCAAAACTGGCTAAACTTCAAAGGCAGTTCAGCTCCTTTGATGATAAAGAACATGCGGAAGCAGGTATGTCTTCAGTTGCAAGAAGCAGTGCCGGCAGACTAAGCACGGCAAAATCAAGCCCAGCTTTCTTCGATTCACCATTTCCTCAGGATCATGAAACAAAACCCCTCCCGTACCCTCGCCCTTCCTTCTCTCGTCTTCTTTCTTTAAACTCTCCAGAATGGAAACAAGGCCTAATCGGAAGCGTCTCAGCAATTGCATTTGGAGCAGTACAGCCTGTCTATGCCATAACCATTGGTGGCATGATTTCGGCATTTTTCTCACCAAGTCATGAAGAAATAAAGGCACGAATACGAACATACTCCTTACTCTTCTGTTCCCTCACCCTCATCTCCATAATCGTCAATCTCATACAACACTACAACTTTGCTTATATGGGCGAAAGGTTAACAAAGAGAGTTAGATTGAGGATGCTCGAGAAAATCCTTTCGTTTGAAGCAGCTTGGTTTGATGAAGAACAAAATTCAAGTGGCACATTGTGCTCGAGATTGAGCAATGAAGCTTCCATGGTTAAGTCCCTGGTAGCTGATAGAGTATCTCTTTTCGTCCAAACAAGTTCAGCCGTCACAATTGCAATGATCATGGGCCTAGTGGTGGCATGGAAGCTCGCACTTGTCATGATTGCTGTCCAACCACTCACGATTTTATGTTTCTACACGAGAAAAGTTTTATTATCGGCCATGTCTACCAAATTTGTTAAGGCACAAAATCGTAGTACTCAAATTGCAATGGAGGCAGTTTACAACCATAGGATTGTGACGTCCTTTGGTAGCATTCGAAAGGTTCTTCAGATTTTCGACGAGGCTCAAGATGAGCCGAGGAAGGAGGCTAGGAAAAAGTCATGGCTAGCCGGGGTTGGCATAGGGTCGGCTCAGGGACTAACCTTTATATGTTGGGCATTGGACTTTTGGTATGGTGGAAAACTGGTTGCTGCAGGGCAGATTTCAGCTGGGGATGTGTTCAAGACATTCTTCATACTTGTTAGTACTGGAAAGGTTATAGCTGATGCTGGCAGCATGACTTCTGATATAGCCAAGGGTTCGACAGCAGTTGCTTCTGTTTTTTCAATTCTTGACCGGCAATCACTAATTCCAGGGTCTCTCAATGTAAGTACCATCTTACTTGCAATTTGATATACCGCGCGTATAGTTCTTTTCTCGCTTCTTGTCTTTCTACTTCTGACTGTACCTCATAACAAAGGGTTAATGTTGAGTAACAAATTTTCAGCACTTCGTGCCTGCAAATTGAAGCTTTGGCTATCAAAGATAGACCAAGTCATTAAACTGTAAAAATCCTACAAAATTCATGACGCCTTCTATACATAAATTCTGATTTTTTTAACTTTGTATATAGGCTGGGGATGGCACCAGTGGAACCAAGTTAGAAAGAATGACTGGTGGAATAGAGCTGAAAAGGGTTGATTTTGCATATCCAGGCCGGCCTGAAAGCCTGATTCTACGTCAATTTTGCTTAGAAGTGAAACCAGGCACAAGCGTTGGACTTGTAGGGAAAAGTGGCTGTGGAAAATCGACGGTGATTGCATTAGTGCAGAGATTTTATGATGCTGAAAGAGGGACAGTGAAGGTGGATGGGGTAGACATAAGGACGCTTGACATTGGATGGTATAGAAGGCACATGGCACTTGTTAGCCAAGAGCCGGTGTTGTACTCTGGCAGCATTCGCGACAATATTGTGTTTGGGAAGGTTGATGCTTCCGAAAATGAGGTGCTGGAGGCTGCCAGGGCTGCAAATGCTCACGAATTCGTCTCGTAAGTACGCTTATGATGTTGATTATGATTTCATTATACTCACTTATCACACGTGATAAAAATCACTTGATGCATTCGATGCATGGACCAGGTGCACTTGGCAATCCCATTAATGTTCATTAGCGTTCAGCCATTTCTGAAAAAGACCAAAGTGAAAGATATATAAACTTGAATTTTGTCAAAAGGAAATTTACACTGGAGGTAAAATTGGACTCTGTAGTCTAACTTGAGAAAGAGGACTCACGTTCTGGAACATTACAGAGACAAAGAGGGAAGGACTCAGATTTTGAAACTGATTAATTGATTGTCACTATAGATATTGAACTTGGAATTTTTCTGAGGACCTGGAGTCATAAACTGGGCTGTGAACTTGTGTGTTGAACAATTAGTCTTCTAATGCTCTCTTAAAGATGGTTCTTTGCTATGCTTTTATGCAGATCACTGAAAGATGGATATGAAACCGAGTGTGGAGAAAGGGGAGTGCAACTATCAGGAGGACAGAAGCAGAGAATTGCAATCGCTAGAGCAATCATACGGAACCCAACGACACTATTACTGGACGAGGCCACCAGTGCCCTTGATGTTCAATCTGAGCAAATCGTGCAGGAGGCCTTGGACCGGATCATGGTTGGAAGGACCACCATTGTGGTGGCGCATAGGCTTAACACGATAAGGGATCTCGACACCATCGCCTTTGTTTCCGAAGGGAAGGTGTTGGAAAAAGGAAGTTACGCTCAGCTAAAGAGCAAGCGAGGCGCCTTCTTCAACCTTGCCAGCCTTCAAAAGGCATAGGTAGCTATGGTTTCTCCCTTAATGCAGAACCATGTATCATTGTATCTAAATATAATAAACGAAAAACGGTGAACGTGGTTGTCACGGTCTAAGTTGTACGGTGACTATGCCAATGTTCTGAGTTATAGTTGTACATTCCCTCGATCAGTATGAAATGCGCAAAGTACTGTGACAGCACGCGATACTACCATTACATGCATAAATAGAAGTTTACATAGTAGGAAACGAAACATAGTCCAACCAGAAAACAACATAACACAGGAGTTTCAACGCAAAGACTAAAGGAAAATGCAATTGCCTAGAGACAACCCGCATGAAATGTAGCAGCCAAACAGATGACAGACAGATAAACAACACCATGACAAACACACAGAAGACCAAAGAGTAGTACTCCCAACATTTGTTTCTGCCGATGCAATGAAACCTTCCATCTCCCTACTCATTGCTACCTTGACCTTCTTCGCTATCCGGAACTTGTCCCTTCAGCTGGAACATAACAGAACTCAAAAGTGGTCAGAGAAAATCTATGCAAAAAGTGAGCAAAACTTGAACTATTCATGACCAGATGTTACTTTCAGCAAAGTGAAATGTGTTGCCATTAGTTTCATGCCAAAGGGGGAAGAGAGAGAGAGAGAGACCTCAAAATAAGCCTCGAGTTTGTTCTTCAGATTGTCCTGCTCCCTCTTCATCTGCTGAAAAGCAGCGTTGCTTCTGTTCACATTCATAAAATCAAGCATAGTAAATGAGACCACGGAGAACAAATGAGAGTTTAATAAAGCATTATAGTACAGCTATCAAAGGAAATGGAGCAATTACAGTTCAAGATTCCTTTCTTTCAAGCATCCCCTCAAATGGTTTATTGCAGCAGTCACCTTATTAGCTCCAACACTGCAAAACAGTATACAAGAACAAAGCCAACAATGAGGATGTCTAGAAAGATAAAAGGGTTTGCATTCTCTTTTGTACCTATATGATATGATGAGGTAAAATTTTAGGGTAACCGGGTTGTTATGTATCGACAAGTGATGGCCCAAGTGGTGACCTCAAAATCATGATGCATGAAATGAGTGTATGTCAAAAGAGTCCAGAATTGTAAAGAGTTGTTACGTATAGGATCGGGTCAATTTTGTGCACCCATTAAAGAGGTGGGTGGCTACATCAACTTCCTAATGGGCGGTTAAGCCCCCAAGAACTCGCAGAAAGCGAAGCGGATCGAGGAGAGTAAGCCTTCCTAACTTTAGGTACCGGAGTTGCAGCAAATATTTTTTCTCTTCTCTTATTTATTTATTTATTTTTCCTTACCTTGCGCTGCTCCCCTTGAACTGATGAAGGATTCTCTCCATCAGCAAGAAGTCTTTGGGGGTTTTATTCCTGTGAAAATACAAAAACCCAATTTCTAATTCAGCTGAAAAATCAAAAGGAAATGAAACTTAGAAAAAGCATGAAGGGTACTCACAGTTCTTGCTCCACATCAGTGATCAGTTTAGCTGATTCATCAAAATAAATAGTCAAAACTTCCTCTACGAAATTTGGACTATCCAGTTCTTCCAACTTCTCCAGCTGAACAAATTGTTCATTGAGGACTTCCTGCAAAACCCAAGTTTTCATTTTAACGAGAAAATATTAATTAATGGACTGACCGTGATTAGTAATTGAGTAAGAACCAATATAACCAAGATAGAATAATGGACGTCCAAACAGTACAAATGTACGGCTGTGGGTAGCTTTGATTTGCCTAAAGGGGGCTTTGCGGCTCGGGATTTTCATTAGTCATGGCACGAAATTGGCTTTGGTTTGGCTGGCCATGACTAACCAGTGGCTCGAGGTTTTCTTCAGAGAAGGCACATTTTATGTGGATCATACGGATGAGGGTCATCTGTTATGCAACATCTATAATGTAACAGTTTTAGTGATAGAAGATTGTCATTGAAAGTTTTTTGTCACAATTGTTAAAAGTTTTACATGTAGTGACATTTTTATGTTACTTACAGCAGAAGTGTTGTACGGCAGAGGAACCTAGTTTGAATCATACAAGGGAATGACAAACTCATTCAAAGATGCTATGACAAACCTCATCAAAGAACAATTGCCTCATGCTAGCGATTTGTTGACGTAACGAATTTCTCTCCATCCTTGGGACGAAACTGCAGACTGTCTACAGCTATAGTGAAGGTTGAATAGTGTTGTTCTAAGTGTCCCGAAGAGGGTTTACAAACACATATATATAGCCGGAGTAGGAAAGGAAGGTGTATGCAGTAAATCTTCCAAGAAAATGTGTATGCAGTAAATTTCCTTGAAAGAAATGTGGATTTGGTAATTAAGGATGCATATTATCATATGTTGCAATGTTCATCACTTAATACTAGCATTGACCACGCGGCAATATCGGATACGACCAGATCACTTGCAGTCAATATCAGATGGACAAGTTTAAATCATCCATGACAACGAGATGGAATGATCCAAAACCGTGCAGTATACCGCTGCTGCTCTGGAAATGACAATGCGCTTTCTCGAGTCAAGACAGTGGAGCATTTCTCAGGTAGTAATGAACTTACTTTCTAAAGCGTTTTCCAAGATTTTTCGTATCTATAAACCTTATTTCAAGATTTCTCGTATCTACAGATTTTTCTTTGTCCGATTTGAAATAAATAAATGGAGATTCGGAAAGGTTTCTTTTACGATGAGCCAGTCATGCTATCTGGCACCTATCTTTCTCAACATTATAAAAGGTTTCTCAGATATCTATAGCACTGCCCATTTATTACATAGGATATTATCATTATACCCATTGTGGTTTACGTATAATATCAGTCAATCAAGATAACTTTCAAAATATTGCATGTCAGTTCAGAATCTTAACTTTTTGTTTAAATTGAGATAAATTGCACTCAAACCCCCTGGGTTTTGCACTTAGGACCCTGATGTTTCAAATTCGGTGCTCAGTAACTTTTAACATTTCAATTTTAACATAATTGAACCCAAATTCAATATGCCATCTAAATTTTCTTCACGCTCGTCACCGTGTGCCATCACATAACTTGGGTTCAGGGATAAAATTATCCAAACATTGCTCGTACTTCTTCTCATTTGCCCACCACCTCCCACCATAACACCATTGGGCAATACCAAGTCTCCCAACCATCACCACCAATACCACCCCCCACTAATTAACACCATTGCCACCAACAATCAAACCCACCTTGGTTTACTTCTACCAAACCCACCTGCACCTCCATTTTCACCATAGTTGATGTAGGTGGACAGGACAGTAGAAGGGTCAATATTAACGGGTACCAGGGAGTTACACATGATATAAGCTGGTTTTGGATCACGTTAACAAAAATGTCTTATCAATTTTGAATTGAAGTGTAAACAAAGTATTACCTAAAAGTTCGAAGTGCATAGACTTTATGTATCGTATTCAATCATTCAGATTATCATGACCAATTACCATTTGAAGATAAGGGGTATTTATACGCGTAGCTTCTTGTTAATCATGAAAAATGTAAATACATATGCTTCTCTCTGCCCCGAGTTCACCGCCCTATTTGAGGCCGGCTTGACACCCCAAGTCTTGTTCTTTTGCACGAGTTTGCTATTTCTTTAAAACTGCTCCACCCCCACCCCCCCCCCCCCCACCCCCACGAGTCACCCTAGTTTGATGAATCCTCATGACTATTTTCTTGATAACGCTAAGGGTCGTCGATCCTCGATGAATTTGGCTCCTAGAGCTCATTTAAAGGTTTAGCTTTGAGATTTCCTGATAAACCCTAATATTTTAGATCCGAGACCTATTTTCTTAATAAACCCCAAGGATTACTGAGCACATATTACTTCATTGAAGACCTTTGCAGTTCCATCCAAGTGTAATACGACTTTCAATGTAATAGGACTTTTAGAATTATAAACAAATCCCAACTCTATTGAGTCTCATATTCAAGACCAAGCATTGCCGAGTCCAATATTCTTCTTTTTTGAACACATGAATTTTGTGTTTTTTCAATCATACACGTTGTTCCACGCATGCTGTCTTACGCAACTTTAATGGGGGAGGAGGTATCCCTTACCGCCAAACCACCAACTATAAAAACTATCACTGCCACCGCCAAACCACCAACTATAAAAACCACCGCCACCACTGCCGCCAAACTACCGACTACCGAACCCACAATCAACATCTCTAATTACATCCAAAAATGCAAATGACTCCAATGTCCTTTTCCCAAGCCACCAAATTCTTTTTCTATTGCATGAGAGCTCAAGATCAATCAAAGTTAAAAGGGAGAGAAATAGAGTAAATGGCAGGGTGGCGAATCGAGGCTCTAGATCTCAAGACGGGTACATATTTTCACACGTTCAGATCTAAATGCTTCAATACTACTCACCCTAATAGCTTCACAATCACTTAATATATTAACTCGTCACCAAAACCCTAGCAAAACCTTGGTCGAAATTCACCTCATGACAGTACAAACTGGGCCTGGAAAATCTCAGGTTTCTGCTATAAATTGGTCAGTCCATCAGCGCTGTCGGAAACGCTGAGATAAAAGAGAGGGAGCTAAGGAAGAACTCCATGAAACCCGTTGCAGAAACCCTTTGAACTTCATTGTATCTATTATACCTTGCTAGTGAGCAAGAAAAGAAGGGGCGAGGGAATAAGTTTGAAGGCAGTGGTTGGAGGGCGGCGTTGCAGTGTTGGTGCTTAGAGGTGGTGGTTCAATGGTGGTGGTGGGAGGCGGTGGTGCAGTGGCCCTGGCTGGGACTTGAGGAAGAAAGAAGGAAAAATAAAATTATAAGAAAAATTGAATTCCACGTGGCCCAATAATTTGACACCTAAAATCATTTTTGACACATTAAATATTTAATGTGTCTCGTATATTTTAATTCTTTTACTTAAGTACCTCCATAGGAAGGTTTAGTGGATGGCGGACACTTACAACTACTGATTTTGAGTCTGATTGCATTAAAAGTGAAATATCGAGGTTTTGAATTTGAAGACCGAAGACGATACAAACCTCTGGAGTCAAGTGCAATTTTAGCCTTTCAATTACATACAGCACTCACAGAGAAAGCACTTTGTGTCGAATTCTCTCTCTCAACCTGACAGCAACCTTCCCTCCTTCCCTGTTCATCTCCTGCCACAACCCCCCCCCCCCCCCTTTTTTAGACAATAACCTTTCCCTCCAGGTTCTACATGCCTTCACAGCTTCTCTCAACCTTTACTCTGCCCAGCTAACCTTCCCTTTTTACTCCCATTGGACCACCATTTAGTACTTGTCTGCTTTATTCCCACCTTTGTGTCTCACATGGCTGACCCTTTCCACTATGACGGCAATCTTGTCGCGGAGGAGAATTTGGACTTACGCACCTTCATGCTTCCGCTCAACCCCACTCTTGTCTTTAACCGGCGTGTGGGGAAAGAATGTGTCTTGATAGGGAAATTCATTGACTCCCAATCCTTTTCTGAAAAGAAAATCCAAAGCCGGGTCAACGAATGCTGG